>OY720678.1:91001593-91319939 GCA_963170755.1 Amphimallon solstitiale | reverse complement strand
TTTCTATGAAATACTTTGGAACAATTTAGAACAAACCTAGAGCAACCTGGAACAATCATCAGAATTACAATTTTCAAGAAAAGGGGGGCTGGCAAAAACTCGTTTTTTCCGATTATCTCGGCCAATTTTGATTTTTTTTTCGAGATTCTTTGGAACAATGTTTAGAACAACTAGAACAACCTGGAACAACCTTTAGAATTTCAATTTTCGAAAAAAGGGGGGCTGGGTGAAAAAGTCGTTTTTTTCAATTATCTCGGCCAATTTTGACTTTTTTTTTGAAATTTGGAACAATTTAGAACAAACCTAGAACAACCTGGAACAACCGTCAGATTTCCGATATTCGAAAAAAGGGGGGCTAACTTCACACACTCCAACTTGTGGCTTTAAAGAATTTACATAATTTAAAATTATCATATAGAAGTTCGATGATTTGTTTGGCGACAATGCGGTCTATGTTTATAAACATACTACGCTTATGAATCATTGCATAAAAACTAGAACGTTACTATTTTTAATAGACGCGAAGAATGATGTATATTTAGTTATCTAAGCTTGACTCAGTTAGCGGAATCTAAATATGTACCCCGCCGTTGTTATTCTTATGTTCGTGAAATTTCAGCGATGCAATCGCAATCGATAAACGTATTGAAAACCATTTCATAGAAATGCCCGAAAATTGATATGAACCTCATGGGATTAGTTTATTATTACTCAATGACATGTGAGTATATACACAGAGAATTGCGTTAATATTACGTTCTTAGAATTGTAAACTAAAATTAGAATTGATGTTACCGAGATTTTACATGAAAGAATCGTACTTAATATATTCCACATAAATCATAAAATTAACAAAACAAGAGTGACTAAGTTAGAATAATAAATGTTTGAAATGAAGGATGTACAAATAATATTACCAACGTCGTAAATAGAGAGAAATATGTTTGCTATAAATATGGACAAGGACTTTTTAAGAATAAATTACATCATATGGAAAATGTTCTAATATATATTTCTCGATATACCCAATGTAGTTTTTAGAAATACTTTTTGGAGACTGTTTTAAATTTGATAACCGTTTTTTAAAGAATTTTTACTGTTTATTCCACAAACATCGTTAACATTTCTTTTTATATTTATATCCGTTCTATAAACATGTTTATAATGACAATCAATTATATTTCAAAGGTTAACAATCTTAAATGTAAAGTAATTTTTGTAAGAAAATAGTACAAGTTTGAATGAATAAATGAAATTTACGCCATAAAATCTCGAAATTTGTTCAAATCCCAATTACCAAAGATTTGAGGTTTGAATCTCTAAAAAAAAATTGATACTTTAAAAAAAATTCTTGGTTTTTCTCTTAATTACTTCCAGTTTTTCTCAAAATTTCCATTTTGCATATTTTATGATATCAGGACTTATGACTATACCTTTCATCTTTGCTTTCGATAAATACTGTTACTTTCCAGATTCTCCTTCTTTTGAAATTTTTTTAATAAATTCATTTATAAGGTATGATTTAATATGGAATAGTGAAAGTAAAGCTATTTATTGATTAATCAAACTTTTGTTTTGAATATTTTTCACATTTGCATTGCAACAGACTATTGATCCAGTTTATTTGGTTTTCTGGTTTTCTGGTTTTATTCTTGTGTTCTATAGTCAGTTTACCAGTTTACTGAAAATATTGGTTAAACAACAGTATCATATTTTTGGAACATTTGTAAAATAAACCAATGGTCAACCGAATTGAAGGGAAAATTTGGGCAAATGAAAGAAACATTGAAGGAAAATAACAAGACTAAAGCCGAAGACAAAAGAGACTACCATGCAATAAAAAAAGAAGAAGAATGTGGAACCAAACTAAACGAAGATTATCTTGGGAAGTTTGAGGAAACATAAAAAAACATGAGGGGAAGAAAATTGAAAGAAATAGGAGGGATGCACATTAAAATAGATAGAATATCAGTAGACAAAAACGCTTTTGGTTTTTAAATATAAAAATTTAAAAACCAAAAGTGAGAATATTGTAGAGTTAGAAATGGTAAAACGAAAAAAAGATAAAGAAAAACGTGGATGCTCAAAATGTGCCAACAAGCATGGATGAAGGATCAATTCTCAAGAACTGGGAAAATAATCTGGTCCTCCCGTAAAAGTGATAATTATCGAGCTATTTGTTTATCTTATGTAGAATTCAAAATATACACAAGAATCATAGAAAGTGGATACCAAATAATAACCCGGAAACGAGAGAGATTAGATTTGGTAATAAATTAAAAGTACGCAGACAATTGAACTGATTTGGCCATGTATCATGAGAATGGAACGCAATGGATATACAAGAAAAATACTGGAAGGCAACAAAGAAAGGAAGGGAAATTATGGAAGACCTAGAAAGATTTGATGGAAGAAAATTGAGGAGATAGGAGAAAGGCGAGGAAGAGAGACCTTGAGCACAAATGCGACGGGTAATATAATATTCGCGAACAAGATGAAGAGGAAGAAGAAAAAAAAGAATAAGAGTATTTTTGGATAAAATTTCATTATTTTGCTAGTTGAACCGGGGCAAATATTATGGTGTATTTAAATTGACATACTATTGACATCAATTTGTTAAATGTTCTTTTAATAGTTTATTAAAAAACTGTTTGTAATCGACCAATGGTAGTTATTCCGTTAACTAACAAGCATACTCGAGTGCGTAGATTGGAGGCAAACACACTTCTCAACAGTGGGCTTCAGTTCTCTTTTGCAATGAGTCTAGATTTAGCTTAGTACCTGATAATGGGCGGTCGCAAATTCATTGTAATCATTTTACTTCTGCTCGCTGTAGCGATGGGAGTCTTAATCCCATCATGATTCCTTGCGCTGGTGCAATCGGCAAAAGATTCGTTTTATGGACGAATTTACCGCGTTAATATAGTGTCCGATTGGTTTAAAAAGCCGAAATGGGTTAGTCCTGTTATTTTCTCCTCTTACATTTTAAGTGTGTGTGTGTCTTAATCCCATCTTGATTCCTTGCGCTGGTGCAATCGGCAAAAGATTCGTTTCATGGACGAAATGATCGCTTTTACCGCGTTAATTTAGTGTCCGATTGGTTTAAAAAGCCTAAATGGGTTAGTCCTGTTATTTTCTCCTCCTACATTTAATTGTCTGTGCTTGGGATGTTTTGAGGCATAGGACTACTTCTCGTGTTTTACCACTCAGAACACTTATAGATTTGGAAATTGCCCTAGCTGAAGAGTGACCAAGAAACCCTTAGGAATTTTTCTGATAATTTGATACACTGTTCTAGGTATAGGAGTTGTATTAAATGTCAGCGGTGACCATACACCATATTAAAAAGTTTCTGTGCAAATGAAGTACAAAAACATTTTCCCATTTAAAACATTTTCAGTTTTTATTTTAAAATGACACTGCATTTTCTACTGGACCGCAATTTCGCCGTTTTTTCGTATTTATAATACCAAACAAATGATTCGCTACATGTTAGGTTATGTGATTGATAAAAAATAAATCTCATATCAAATCAATTACCAAATACAACATGTTAATCTAAATTTGGATGATGCACCGCAGAATTAAAGGCAGGACTATAATCACACAAAAGACTGTATATACATGTAAAATTTGAAATCAGTATAAACAAGCTATACAGTGACAGGTACTTTTGACATAGATCTGTAATTAAACATTTAAACAAAACATTGACGGATCCACAACGTATTCATTTTATACAGATTACATAGACTGCGAACATCGGATGTCTATTTTATAAATAGAATTATCGCGTATCGCCATTTGAAGCGTTCTCGGTTGGATTGATAGGAACAATGCCGTTGCCCTTTATATGCATCCCATCTAATGACTCGTTTTTTTTTATTTCGAAATAAAATCCAGCGACTTCTATCTATCTGTCGTGCATTTGTACATATGTATTTCACATACATACACAGACTCGGTAATGACAGATTAACCTAGCCAGTCCATAGACAGAGTGAGGTCAATATTATACTTTTTGTACAACGCAAATAAATTATTACTTAATGCGAAAATGAGTTAACAACGTTTAATTGGTCATATTGCATTTGCAAGCGCGACAATTGATTAATCTCAGTCGTGAAGATGACAATTTTTTAATGAAACAAATGCATTTTGAATTATTATAATGCTGAGAAGAAACAGAAATTTGAATAAAACATAGTGGAAACTTGTATTAATGTAAAATCTAATCATGAAATAATTATTATAAAATTTCTTCGTGTACTTATTTTAATGATAATAATAATATATTTTGTTGCATATACAAAATAAAACGAACTACAATATGAATGAACATGCTTAGGAAAGTAATAAATTATTATTACAAATAGCGAATAATAATAAATAAAGAAGACAATATAACCCACTGATAATAATAGTTATATACCAGGTGTTATACATGGATAACTTACTTTTTTAAACACCTTCGAATGATTTCCTCTTCTAAATACTGATGACATTTAAAACAATTTGCATAATTCGAACTTTGTATTAATTTGATATAGTGAAGTGTTTTGAAATGGCAGAAGAAGATACTTTGCATTTGTGGTGCAATAATAAAACCATAAGAAACTACTTTCAAAATATAAATATTAATGAAAGTTAAAAATTATAAATGTTGAAGGACCAACTTACAGCTGTCCCACAAACAAAGATCAAAAATTAGCTTAAATAGTACCTAAAAAAGTACGGAAGCTTTCGTACACAGAAATTGATACAAAATGTCAATCGGCAGAAATGTTGAAACAAACTTTTCAACAATTTATTTTTATAGTAAATACAATATTTAACCGCTAACGTGCAGTGTTATACCTTTACACGAACTTTATAATTAGGATGACAAAAATTCAAGAATTAAAAGAACTTAAAGTTTAAGTTTAAATGATTATGATTACATTCGAAATGTAAGTTTAAAATTGGTAAATAAGAAATTACAGAAGTTCACCTAAAGTAATACAATCCAACAAAAATTAAATTGATCGTGTAACTTCTAAAGACTTGACCGATTAAGGTCATATTGACACAATATATTTATTTCGTCGAGACGATGGTTCATACCTACGCTAAAATCCGATAGGTAGCGCTGTAGGCAAGTTATTAATAAATTCTATATTTATGGACCGAAATGGCTCATATTAACAAAATATATTGCCAAAAAGAAAATAACAAAATCTGGAGCCGATAGATGGCGTTGTATTCAACTTACTAACACTTTTTTTACTTTCTTATACGTAGTATAAGGAAGTATTGTGATGATGAAAATTTTCGACCTCGAGATTTTTGCAGATGTCCACGTTTTGAAGTCCCCTGATACCGAAAAAATGGTTTTTAAAAAATGTCTCTCTCTGTGTGTGTGTGTGTGTCTGTGTGTGTGTGACCACGATAGCGGTCAAACCGCTGTACATATCAATTCCAAATTTTGTATTTACGTGTATAATCTCCCTCTTGAGATCTGATTAGTTTTTCAGTAAAATTGGTGGACCGGAAGTAGCAGTTTACTTCAGCGAAAAAATAGATTTTTGCAAATATTTCGTCAACTACTAAGTTTAAACAAATTTATAAAGAATTCATATGTACTTAAAATTAAAATTGAGAACAATTTTATTTAAAAGTTTTTCGAAATTCCTACCGGAAGTAGGTCTTTTACTCCTATCGAAAATCAGTTTTTTGCGAATTTTTCGCAAATCATGCTTTTTAGACACGTACGTTACGAGTATAATAGTTATTTACGAACCAAGTGCGTGAAATCATATTTCGCGAATGAGTGACCAGTTTAAAGCGCGAGCCGAAAGGCGAGCGCTTTATGGACACGAATTCGCAAAATGTTTCACGCACGAAGTTTGTACAATATTTTTTGTACGAGAACTATAATAATAATACATATTGTTAAATACGTTATCGTTTATGACACACTACTAATCTCTTGATATTAATTAAAAAAAATTGAATTGGCAGTATTGATTATTTGAAGTGACATTTAATTTAAAATTATCAAATTCAAAAAATTCTATTTCATTTCCTTTTATTTTCATAGAAAAACAACGAACTGGGTAGCATATTATTAAGGTTAGGAATTTATGATTTTAAAATGTCACTAAATTAATCAAGTTCTAGGAAGTACCAACTTTACTTTTACGCACTCGTGTTTAAAGTGACTTTTTACGCACGCAAATCGAATTGTGAAATGACAGGTTTTGATAAGCGAGTACAAAAAAGTATTTAAAATATAATGTTCAATAGCTTTTGTATAAAAAAAATTTCAAAATTCAGACCGGAAGTACCACTTTTACTCTTATCGAATAGCGATTTTTTGCAAATATGTATGTCGTTAGTTATGCATTCTATATATATTTATCAAGAGTACAAAAGTATTAGTTCTAGATTTGCAATATTTTTTGTATATATGAAATTTTAAAATTCGGACCGGAAGTAACACTTTTACTCTTAGGGAGTAGCACTTTTTTTCGAATATCTTGCAAAGTATATATTCTATAGCGATATATTAAGAGAATAGAAGTACTTAAAATAGGATTTTGAACAATTTTATCTGTAAAAAAATTCTTAAAATTGTATAGTTTGGAACGCTTATACGTATAAAAAAGTCGTGTGGTGGCCACACCTCATTTTTTATTTATTGACCAAAATGATTCATATTCATAATATAATTTGGTGTTCTGCCATGGTCGATTTATTTATAAATTTAGCCAAATCCAAGGCCAACTGTATCTGCGATCACTGCGCGATATAAGACCGTCACATAACTTTGATTTACATTAATAAATTTGATGCTTGTTACCTCAAAATATTGATCCTTAGGTGAATCCATCTAGTAGTACCCAAAAGAAATTATTTCTCAATTTTTATTGAAATAAACTTTAAAATAACATTTTAAACATTAACTTTACAATAGGTAATTAATATTAATAATTTTAAAATAATTAAATAGTGTTGCTGATAATAAAGTTGTTGGGTGGTGTCAAGAATTACAATTTTACTTACGTTTCTAATTTTTTATAACAATTCAAAGGGAAACACTAATTAGAGTTCAATTACGTTGTAAAGTGTTTGTTTAACGTAATCGCCGCTTTCAAGTGTGTTTAAAGATTTGGAGCTTTACTATTCCACATCGCAATATTTGCCATATAAAATATTTAGCCACTCTGGGGCATCGGTAATATAATTTGCACCTCTTTCAAGCCTAACATGTGGTCTACAAATTCGCAACTAAATGTTCTTGTTAAGACAAAATAACTTTGTTATTTTTCCAATTTGGCACTATTACAATTTGGTAATTTAATTACTTATAGTGATGCACTCTTCGGTGGTGCCTATACCAATTTCGTTAGCATATCTACGCACACATTTCAAAACAGACAAAAATTTACTTTATAACACTAATCAGTTTTTTGTTGGCACTTCTCAACCTTACGATGATAACAAGAAGCATTATTGGTAATAATTACAGCATTTTAAAATTACAATAGTATCTTTATTTATCCAACAGGCGCAAGTCTAATTACAAATATTCATTGTACTAAATCAGCCCTCAAATACCTTACAATTCAACATTAATGACCAAATAACGTCTAGCAAAGCTGATTCTCTTCAGCCCGGCAATTTTTCCATAGTACCTTGCAAATTACTTGCCTTTTGTCGCAGACTATTTTGATAAGAACTAAATGACCCAGAACAACCAGGTTTTGCCGTGAGAAAACTGTATTTTTCTATTGGTACTCGACGTAACTACCAAAATATATTATAGCAAATATCTAGCACACATTAAATGAAACGACTGAATAAGTGTAGTATTAGAATAATTTAAGTAGAAAAGAATATGGAATAGACAAAATAAATGTCAAATCAGTCAAATATCAATAACGGTAGATTTGATATAATCCAATCATATTGTATAATTTTATCACGTGATTTTAAAAATGCTCAGCGATTACCAAGCAGTTTATTGTGCTTTGGATAGATGGCGCCACATAAAGATCGATATTTTGAGGTTATAAGAATCAGAAAAATCTCGTTATGTGACGGCCTTATATCGCGCAGCGATGGTAGATACAGTTGGCCTTGCCAAATCAAACTTATGGCGCCACCTACCGGAAAAGGGCAGAACAACGTTTGCCGGACCAGCTAGTTATATATAATAGAAGTAAGAGTTTATTTGAGGTCGAATTCAACTAAGCAACAATAACGAAATAATCTTCAAGCAACAGTCACAGTGCTCTGTACAGAAGTGCATAGATATGTATCTACCACGTGTACACATTGCGATTACACAAAACAACAACTGTACATCAAATCCCGTCAGCGGCATTCCGCATGTGCTCCATATTTCCCCCCGTAATTAGTTACTAATGCATTTCAAATTTGTGTTATAAACATTTGAGGTGCTACCGTATTCTGTTTGCGGGTAAATACGCCATTAATATTGGATATGTGCACAGGCTGTCTAACTGCTGCCGCCCGCACCATAAATTTAGAAACGTTTGATTTATGGCACGGGTATCTACTCGACCGAAAATAGAATCAATTTGTAGATTTCCACGGTCGTACTGTTCTTTGTATCAACATCTTTCAGATAAAACGGAGGAACTTCCACACAGAAAGATAGAAACGCCTCATCCACTCTTACGGCCACACACATGTTTGTACGCGTGTGTGTGTGTAGTGTATATGAACACGAACAAGATGTACGCAACACACACCCATCGAGTTTTTCGATTTTTCCACTCGAACGAAGTGATTCCACGTCTTCTCAAACGCTCTCGTGTTTAGTCTAATTCGGTTTCTGTTATAACTGGCTCGAGATCAAAATACTTCGGCGGCATCTTAAGACACGTGATACCGCGAGCTTCTAACCAGAAATTAGGAGGAAGATGTCGTTAATCCTGAGGAACTGAAAGTACGAACATAAATCTGCTTGAAACGCGTGACAAAATTGTTAAAACAGGTGATTAATATGTTTATGGATGCGGGTGTTTAGAGTTATATACATAATAAAATATTTAATTATTGTAGATATATTGTTTTAATAACTAATGGTTTTTAGTTGTTCTTTTCGATAGATTCATTCTTGTATATATTTTTCCAACACTTACTATTTCTTAATAATACTAGAATCATATGACTGAAATTATTTATAGTCTTGCTAGCGTTTCTTAACCTTTCTTGTTGAAATTTGAATAAATCTGGCAGACTGGTTGTTTATTTTAATTAAAAAAAATTACTAGATATTAAAGAACTAACTTTCAGGATTAGTTTAAAAAAAAGGGGGTGAGCGAATAATATGAGTATGCTCGTTCAAGAAAAATCGTGGTCCAGTCGTGCATGCAGTGACGAGAAATTAATTTTTCTTTCCTCGAGTCCGACCCTGTCGCAGTTAATATAATAATAATAATAACTTTATTGTCATTGATCGCAAATACGATATCGACATTGTCATTAAAATGCACAATTTTAAAAATATTCAAACAACACATAATAAGCACCATTAAAAAAGGAATATATTATACGAATGACACAATAACATTCACGGAGAACCGTCAAGGTAGTCTTGAAGCGAATAAAAGGTTTTTCCCAAAAGAAATTCTTTAAGTACCCTTTTAAACATTCCTGGACCGCTAACATCTCTGATGTTGTTGGGTAGCTTATTAAAGATTTTGGCAAAGGAATAGTCCGGTGACTTTTCATATATACAAACATAATAATTTTCAAACAGAGGAATTTAAGTTTCCAAATAATATACTTCTATTTAACAACAAAAAATTGTAATGCAAGCAGGTTGTCGACCTTTTCCACATAAAGAAGGAGCTCATGTTCTCTCTTACTTACTCGTAAATTTAATTTACTACTATTATGTGTTATGAAAGTTTTTTGTTGTCCGCAAATTTCTTTCTACATTTTTTCAGATAAAAAATATTTTTCGAAACTCTTATGTACTGATTGTAAGTGTTATAATGATTATATTTAATATTGATAAGTTTCAGTCTTGCCGAGAATTCATATACCTTTTTTACAAAGTACACAATCCTTATAAATGATATAGAGATATGTAGTTTAAATTGTGCACTAAGAATAACAACTAGTTTGGATGATATACTTTAAAATTTCGCTACAAACACTCACACATAGACAGATGTGAAATGAAATGGTTAAACTTGACGTATTTAAGCGCTTTAATGCAAGAATATCCCACTCATACTTCAAGAGTTAATGTAAAACATTTAAGGCGAATAAAACTCGGATGTTCAAGAGATGTAAGGCGAAGCGAGTTAGTCGTAATTGATGCTAGGATTTGAGGAATGCATGTTAACTTTGTTGTATATTTCGCTACTTAGCATAAATAGAGATCTACGGTGAATTATATTTTTGTTTTAATTGCGAACGCTGCCGAAAGCTCATTTGCATAAAGTTTTAAGTTTCGAGAAAAACTAGATTCCGAAAGATTAGTTATATTGCTGAAGTGTTATGATATACTACACATGAAGACATTTTTAAATAAACTTTAGAAATGACAATAACATAAATACACGAAAACTACCTAATCTTAAGATTGTCTTGTTCGTTAGCTTAATGATTTCTCCTTGAAAAGTTTGCTGAATGTAGAAATAGTAAAACTGTAAAAATTATAGTGAATACTTTGAAATTAATTTTGTATTTCTATCATTTTCAGGTAAGGATTTTCTCGTCTCATCTCTATACTGTGTCCTGTTACATCACATTTATCAGATCTTTATTCGTTAAACCCGCCTTTTGAAATTATGGTAAGAACGACTCCGTAGTACTGTAAAATAGAATATATGTAAAGTTAGCGGCTATGACAGTCTTGACTGTTAAAACATTATTCACAGGAGAGTTGCAGTAGTGAACCAGAGCATTTGCAAACATTTCATTCGTCTAAATAATGTTTATCTGTAGTTATTTCTAAAACTGAAACTAAAACGACATGATATTATTTCACCACTTCGTATATATACACTAAGATATGATATTTTTATAGCAAAAAGCGTACGAAACACGTCACGTCTCGCTAATTAGCAATGGCAATTAATTTTTCAAAATGTAATTTTATTTGCAATAGTCTGATGAGTGAAATATGAATTATAGGCACACTAAAGTTATATAAAACGTCTATCTACATACAATAAAAACATGACGTATCTAAAACCAGCTTCGAATTTTGTGCCAATTGTAGTTCGACATCTGAAAGAATAAAGAAAAATCGTTGATCATAATGAAATTTATACCGTAGTCGACATATTTTAATTTCTGATACGAAAGTAGAAAGAGGAAAGGAGCGCGACGAAATAAACTAAAGATAAACATAAGCGAGGCTGCCAAGACAGTACACTCGACAAACGTTTCCTATGAAATGTAAGGCGTGAGGGTGCCCCGACACTGCGTTGCTCTCCCACCACTGTTAGCAAGCAGGCATCGCTGCATATTATAAGGTCATCTTCTGCATGGGATAGAAGTGTAAACCGAAATTAAAATTTGACGACTACGGTATAGCAAATCTATTATCAAAATATATATCTATTTTATTTTGATTTTGTTGTTGGTGGTGATTTTTTTGTTATTCGAAATTATGATTATTTATTAAACAGTTGTAAATTGTTACAAATGACGAAATAAGAGTAGTTCAAGATAGCCTATGAATAGGAAAGATGTTCCTCCTAATACAAATATCACATTCTTGCTTCATAACTTCTACAGCTTGTTACATTTAGGTAAGAGTCATTTGGTGTTTTATTAAGCATTTTAATTTAGTTCAGTTCAGCACCCGAATTCTTGTTTATTTGATAATTTTTAGCTACTTTTTTTGTACCTTATTTATGGCTACCCCTAAATTGATCCCCGTATTTGAGTTTCTATTTCTGTTTCTGTTTCTGCGGTTATTGTGATCTCAAGGCGCCCGTTTTTTGTTTCTTTTGGATATCCTACACTTATAGTTATGCATGGATCCGATATGTTTCTTGTTAATATATTTTCCGTAATTTTTCCCATACCCGTAATATTTTTTTCAATTAATGCTGTGTTAATTGTTTCAGTAATTAATTCATGCATCTATTATTTTTCAGTTCTCTAGTGTGTATTTACTTAATTGCTCATTTCGTCTACACAATTGCTGTCGGCAACTTCTCTCGGTTGTTTATGTGGAGTGTCAGATCGACGTATTTTATTCTGCCTATTTGACAGGTGACCGGCTTAAGTTAAACACTTAAGTGAATTGATTAAATTCCAGTTATCATTAAGTTTGTGCAGTATTTTGAAGGATTAAATTAATAGGCCCGGCAAGTTTAGTACCATGTATGTGGATTTTTATGCTAATTCTCAGACTAATTATTTTTATTTCCTTCTTAGTGTTTTATTATTACCTATCATACTACCTATTTGATACAATTTCCGATTTAGAAGAACATTAGATGAACTTTTCATCGTTCTTTCAGTTGCCGCCACCTTGCAGTAAAGCTACGTATATGCAAGAAGGCGAAGGTGAATTCGATGTATTGTAAAAAACAAGATTTTTGTATCTGTCGGGTAGGGTTTTTTACATTCTATTTTAATTTTATAAAAGTTTTAAATAATAATTTAGGGAATTGTGGGATTAAATTTAGCTTCTAAGGGGACAGGGGAGAGGGTTTAAATTAGGGTCAACTTAGTGTGCAGTATTTTAAACTTAGTTGTGGAAAACTAAATCTCAAGGTTTTCAATTTGACATTTAACTTTCTTTTTGCGGGCCAATTTCACTTAATAGCCTAAATTTTGTTAAACTTGTTTTGCTCATTGGTAACAGACAGTGTTACACTGTGCTGGCTAAGTCTTATTCTTTTACAATCATTTATAAATTTAGTTATCGAAGATACACTGACTTATGTACATAAGTAATTGATTCTCGTGTGTAGTTGAAATATTTAGTTAATTTTATACGTTGCTGTGCTAATTTAGGGTTGTAATCACATCTTCTAGTTTGACTAAATTTATCTACATTATTTCATGCTAGGGTTAATGTACGGGCTAATCAGATCTCCTTACGTCTGTTGATTTACAACTCGTCAATTTTGTCAAGAATTATTAGGGACAACCTAATTAAACTAAGAACTTACTTGACGTTTAATTCTCCAAACGTAGCTTAAATTAATTAGATTTTGGAATTGAATTTTTAACTTGTTGTAATACATTTTCTTTTATTTTAACCTCCAAGCAGAAGTGGCCGCTTTTTGATGAATCAAGTGAAACACTGATTTACCTTAAGTTACTGTTGAATTAGTGAATATTTTAGTCCATGTTTCTTAAATTTTTCGCCAGGAAAATAAATTAAAATTAATTTCTTTCGTATAAAAAAATAGTATTATTTACACTAAATTAACAATAAAAAAACTGTTATTAATATGTTTATATTTTCATATTGTAATATTTTCATATTTTAAACGAAAGTGGAACGCTCCTCCCTTAACAAAAACGACAAATTCGACTAAGTGAATCAATTCACAATTCCCCGCAGCTTGATTCCCCTGTTTATGCGGTTGCCATGACAAAGACACGTAAGCCGTAATCAAGAAGGGATTGCATCACGTTATCCCAGTGAAGCAACACAGTACGTTGCTAGATTAATAGATGTTTCAAAATTTGAAAACTTTTCCAAAGGGTTTCCAATAGATGCTTAAACAATTTAAAAGAATACAAGAAGAATAAATTAATTACGTGCAACTGCAAAGGTTAAAAGCTCAATTGCAATTAATTTATGGTACCAAACAATATGGAAAGTTGAACCCCAATATTTTTTCAAAGCTGTCTGCCGGGGAAATGTCTTCAGAGAGGCATACAGACTCTTTTCTTTAATATTGACTATTTCCTCTATCAGTGCAGTTTCAACCGTAATCGCTATTTCTTTTTCAAACTTGACTACATACACATTAATATTTCTAATAAATGGGCGAGAGATGGATTTAGCCGGCATTGCTCACCTGTTATTGAAGTTACGAACCGCCACTGTAAAGCAGGTTTTAGAATTTAGTAAACATTTAATCTTTTCACCTTTATTATACCTACACACATACGAGCAATTAAATTAATTCCATATTTTTGTAGGTCCACAGGACTATGAAGATATATTATTATATTGCTGCTGTTAATGGATTGTTACAACGACTGAACGCCCACATGATAACTTGTCTTCATAAATATGAAACACAGATATATATTTTTCATTTACATATACAGCTGTAATAAAATATGAATGGAATTCCTTGTTTGGATAATTTTGTATTGGTATAATTTATGAGTTATGCTTTCATTATAGATTATGACGCGTATATTACATTCCTGTTTATATAAGGGTTTGAATAAATGTTTCGCATTTAGGACACTTTATGTTAGTTATGTTTTTATTATGACTAAAAATAACTAATACAGATGTTCTGAAGTTATTTGTGTGTTACACAATTGAGTATATCCATTATATGAATCGATTCGATCGAATAAATCAGGACATACTACTGCACATATTAACACACTTTGGTTTTATACATCTGTTGCTCTATTTACTACAATCTTATAAATTTCTTATTATGGATATAAATCAAAATCATTAGTCCCTAACTTACGGGTGCCACAAGGTTCAAACTTAAGTCCATTGTTATTGTTGCTTTTTATAAATGATCTGCCAAACTAACTATGTTGTGACACATTAAGGTTTGCGGTTGGCGTGGAGTTATTCTCGCCTGTTCCAGCTATGAGTGATTGTGTTAGTCGAGGCGCGCACCGAAGTGGTGTGGCGATGGCGTGGAAGTGGCGTGGTGAGGACGTGGCATGTGGCAATTTTTAAACGAGTGAAATCATATGCGACAGCGCGCACCGACATGGAGTGGCAGTGGTGTGATGTTATAGATGTGGCATGGCGCCAGTCGCTCGCCACTGCTTTCTGACAAGTTTAATCTCGTGTGGCGTGTGGCAGAATACGGCAGCCAGTATATTTCCACTCTAGTTAAAGGGAATATATTGGCTCAACGGAACAAGTATCTGATGCATTTACTGAGGATGTTTCCTCAGACGATGACTGCGTAGATGGAAAGGAAATCGGAGTGAATTATGACGTAGAAGTATTATTTTAAGAAGAAGACGATCAACATGTGTTCCAGGCAAATTTTGCTGCAGTTAAGGAGCCCAATTCATTGCAAGAAAATAATGCAAGACAACTGCGAAATAGTATAAAAACAAAAGTGATCCAGGATTTACTCGGTGATAGCACAACAGAACAACGTGAAAGCATTCAAAATGGAATTACTTAGTATAAAGTAAATAAATCGGCTTTTGAATATTTTGAAAGAAAAAGACAAAGATCATACAACGGTGCCTAATGTCTCGTTATAGGAGGACGCTGACGCACACTTTTTCTTAAGTGTACTGCCAGAGTTAAAAATGAGGCGTGGCCACCACACGACTTTCTTATACTTATAAGCGTGTCAAATTATACGGAAGTTGTTCTGAATTGTTTTAAATACTTTTATCGTAGAAAAATAATCCGAAAAATAAACCTGTAAGTGTGTTACTTCAAGTCCAAATTTTAAGAATTTTTTTATACAAAAAATATTCAAAATTCTAAATACTCGTATTCTTTTGATAAATCTCTATCGAATGCATACTTTGCGAGATATTTGAAAAAAAGTTATATTCGCTAAGAGTAGAATTGCTACTTCTTGGCCGAATTTCGAAATTTCATTTATACAAAAAATATTCCAAATCTAGCTCCAAACACTATTGTACTTTTAACAAATATATATAATTTACGACATATTAGCAAAAAATCGCTATTCGATAAGAGTAAAAGTGTTACTTCCGGTTCGAATTTTGAAATTTTCTTTACATGAAAGCTATTGAAAATTAAGTTCTAAACACTTATATACTCGTAACGTACCTGTCTTAAAAGCATGACTTGCAAAATATTTGCAGAAAGCTGATTTTCGATAAGAGTAAAAGACATACTTCCAGTAGGAATTTCGAAAAACTTTTATAATAAAATTCTTCTCAAATTTAATTTTGAGTACATATGAATTCTTTATAAATTTGTTTAAACTTAGTAGTTGAGGAAATATTGGCAAAATTCGATTTTGTAACTGAAGTAAAGTACTACTTCCAGTCCGCCGATTTTACTGAAAATCTAACAGAGAGAGAGAGAGCGAGAGAGAGAGACTTTTTTAAAAACCACTTTTTCGGTATCAGTGGACTTCAAAACGTGGACAGCTGCAAAAGTCTCGAAGTCGAAAATTTTCATCATCACAATACTTCAAAGTAAAAGGACAGACAGGCAGAAACGATCTTTTAAAATGGGAATTTCGACCCTTGCCGAGCAAATCTTGAGTCTACAACTGATATAAACGCAACTCACTCTTTTCCGGCGTCTACAAGTAGTAATGCACTAACTGCAGTGGACAACACGTCAAGTCGTTCATGTACGACATGTAGCTACGTAATATCCATCTTCAATAGAGGATAGGAGTTCAAACCTTGCTGAGGAGTTATTTTTACGGCAGATACACAAACTAGATGAAGCAGCCTTCTACAGGAAATGCCTTAAATGTATTATACAAGAATGATCTATGAGCGGAAGTAAAGGACTTTTTAAATGGAAATTATGTGTTGTTATATGTTTATTTCGTGTTTTTGTGTATTATAGGACTTCAAGTAACATGCAAAAAGTGGCCTTTTTCATTCGACAAAAACTTACATTTTTTGTCGTCCAAGAATAAATCATTGCGGTAAATATTACGAATTCCGTACAACATATTTTTCTACCACAGGGGATGAACCCAGTGCGCTTTTTTACGATTATTACAATTACCACTGAATTTGCGATTTGAACAAATGCGAAAGCATCGTCACTCTCGGATGACTACATTAGTGGAACAATAGTGGAATGGCGTGGCTGTCACTTCGGTGCGCATTAAACCACACTGCAACCATACTACCGCCATTCCACAGCCACACCACGTACGTGCCACTTCAAATCCACGCCATCGCCACGCCATTTGGTGCGCGCCTTGCCTTAGCTTGCAGAAAAACATGGGAGTGTATAAGCCAGTGGTGTGCGGTGAAAAGATTAGAACTAAATATATCAAAATGTAATATTCTTACGTACACGAACAAATAAATCGTATTATATACGATTATATTATTTAATTGGCAAGTATACTTTGGTAGGTTTACTAGTGGCACGGATTTAGGGGTGATCTTTGATAATGAACTGTAATTTTCCAATCACGTACCGTGGTTTCTCATCTAGCAAGAAATTGGGTTTCGCGGTACTACAACTCACAAGGTACTTTACTTTGCTCTTTTGAGGAGTAAAATGGAATATGCTGTTTTTAGAATCTTTATTATATGTATAATCTATAATGGGATGGGTGGTAGTGTTTAAGGAAAGTTTTTAAAATATTGTATTTGGCTTAAAACGCAAAATTATTATCCTTCTAGAGCTTTTTCCATATGACACCCTTCTTACCAGTGTTGGTTTCCAGTGTCTTGGAAGAAGGAAGATTATACTTGTAAATATAAAGTTTGATACTGACAGCTATGGCCCTTTGAGCGCTATCGTGGTCACACACTGAGAGAGCGAAAGATACACACACAGAGAGAGAGAGAGGGAGAGAGAGAGATATTTGCAAAAATCACTTTTTCGGTATCAGAGGACTTTAAAACGTGGACATCTGCAAAAATCTCGACGTCCAAAATTTTCGTCATCATAATGCTTCCTTATACTACATATAAGAAAGTAAAAATGGATTGTAAGATATAAACAAAGACAAAAGCGTGAAAAAATATATTGATATTTTCTCCTCTTTTATGACTTATTTTGCTTTTATTGAATCGCATATGGAAAAAAGCTTGTAGAACGGAAAGAACTTCCTACTTTATGGCAGATTTCAACTTCCTAATTCTTTCCTTACAGACATCTCTTATTATAGTTTACATTAGTAAGATTCTTTCTATATCGCACAACCCCATCGTTATCACCTTGCTTTTTTTGGAGTTGAAAATTCCTTGTGTACCGATTGCATAAATTCTTGTTCTGTTGCTGGATGCCGTTGATACACCCACGTTTCATCACCATCATCTCTTTGTTGTCAGCCAATGCAACAAAGATATAATTACACAAAAACGACAAAATTAATTCGAAAGCATTACATTTTGCATTATTCGTTTTAAAAATTAAGTGTGTTTTAAAAATCATCGCATGAAAAAGACAAACTTTACTTTTGTTACATTACGTTCTCTTGGAAACATTTCTTTTCTTTTGTTGAAGACCGTGGTACTGCAATAAAAATCTGAAACCCTTTTCTTTTACCTACGAGCAAACGCTTCGCACAAAGATTTAGTTTTAGGTTACTGATTTTCATTCTTAGATATTTAATGTTTCAATTTATTTTACCACGCTTTTTTTCCTAATAGTCAAGATCCTAACCATTTACTCTCTTTTCCCTGAGTATATTTTAAAAGGGTCCAGCTTTTTTTACGAACTCTGTACTACTCTCTCATTACTTGGTACCCACTACCATCTTAATTACTTTCGTAGTTTCCTGATTCTCTTCGTGATATTTTTTATCTAGTGCCTGCTAGAATTCATTATTGGCGTCTAGCCCATATACGTAAATCTGTCAGGATTCACACACACCACAGTATAAGTATAAATCGTACTATTTCTTGTTAGTTATCGTCAATAACCATGCATTGTTTTTAATTGAAACTAAAACCCTAATTTTTTTATCGCTATGTGTAATGGAACTTATCTAACAACACCCCAAAGTCTTCAAGACGTATTGAAAAATTTGATTTATATTCTACTAAAAGTAATGTTATCAATAAATATTATTGTTTGCAAATCGATTATTTCAGTAATAAATGAATGTTGATGTTCTGCATATAAAATGTCTGCTAAAAAAAACATTGAAGCATTTTGTATGTATAATATTCGAAATACGATTTGGCACCACATCTGCATTAAATACCAATGTTTACGTGTTATTCAACGCCATATTTATTTATGTTTCCGTAATTATGAATTAAACTAGATGTTTTTTCATCATTTTAAACGTATATATTACGTAATAACAAACGAAATTCGGGTCAACAAAATAATCCGTCTGTTTATTTTATGAAATATCTAATGTAAATGTATATTGGTTGCACCTACATCTGGAAAATATCAACAGGAAGAGACAGGAAGAAAATACCTCCTCCTCCTACTCCTCCTTTGCTAAATAAAATACAGCGAGAATTTCTCTCTTCTGACTTATGATGTAAACAACTCGTCTGTTCCGTTTTTACCCTCGTTCAAATACACAGCACTATATTTGGTGGTCCTGCTTACTACCCCTACTAATGTCATCGGCAGACGTATATTATTTGGTTCTGTTTTTTTCGTCTGCTTCTACTCATTCTTCTACTACTAACACTATGGATTTAACCTCAATACACGAAACAACTTAAGACGTTTAACGGAATAAGATATTTTATCTTTCGAAACAATCCTTAACCACAAAAGGTTGATAGCCCTTTAGGAAGAGAGGTTGGATTTATATTTTTTCCACGCGACACAAACGAAGGCAACTGGAAGGAACGAAATAGAAGAATATATCCTTTGAAATACGGAACAACGCTGGAGCGGATATCTTTCTTGAAATGAGCGGCTAGATTGTCTTGAGTTCGCTTGAAATATGTACGGTAGGGTTGAATTTGTCCCTTCATATTTCGTTTACGGTTAAATATAAAATTTATATTTTGAGTTAAAACGTTAACGAAATTACTGCTGAAGAAGGTGTAGAGTATTATTGTAAATTATAACGTTAACAATTGCAACTTATATTGTTAAGTACCAATTTAAATTCTAAAAATTGTGTCGTCGTTGATTTGAACTTACGTTTCAAGTTTTGCCGAACCTACGTGCTACCAACTTCGCGACGACGGGACTTAAGAACGAATCATTTTCACTTTTGAAATAAATAATGAAGTATCAAGCAATATATGTTAATTATAATAATAATAATAATAATAATAATAAGTTTATTCCTTAATACTCAAAGCGTGGAGCATTAAAATTCATAAATTAAAAAGTCTTGTATACTGTAAAAAGCATTAACGGAAAGCAGGCGGAACAGCTTCCATCACTTGCTAATGCACTGTCTTATTAATTAAACTTATTGTTGTTTGTGGAGGTACAAGATAACACCGGCAGCACGCCTGGTATCATCTTCATGCCTCAATTCTTGTTCTTCGAAGAGATTGTAGTTAGTTTTTACAAAAAGTGCACATTCAAAGACATACAAAGACTGAAGCGTTAGTATTTTGTTAACAATAAACACATGTCTGCATCAATCTCTTCGTTGAATTTTGAAGACTCCTCTTTTGTAGCACAACAATCCTGACACCTTCACAGTAGTACGCACTTAGATCTGCGCGTGTGTTAACAGAATACTGAGAAGAGCATAACCAAACCCAGATATTTTTCCAGATAGATACTCTGTGTGTCGTTTCCAGTTTAACTGGTCGCTATAGATATCAATTCCAATTTTATATTTACGAATATAATCTCCCTCTTGAGAACTGATTAGGTTTTTAGTAAAATCGGCAGACCGGAAATAGTATTTTGCTTCAGTGAAAAAATTAAATTTTGCCAATTATTCGTCAACTACTGAGTTTAAACAAATTTATAAAGAATTTATATGTACTCAAAATTAAATTTGCCAGGAATATTATTAAAAAAGTTTTTCGAAATTCCTAGGAAGTAGGTCTTTTACTCTTATCGAAAATCAGTTTTTGCGAATATTTCGCAAGTCATGCTTTTTAGACAGGTATGTTAAGAGTATAAAAGTATTTAGAACTTACTTTTCAACAGCTTTTGTATAAAAAAGATTCAAAATTCGGATCGGAAGTAACACTTTTGCTCTTAGCTAGTAGAACTTCTTTCGAATATCTCGCAAAGTGTGCATTCTATAGAGATTTATTAAGAGAATAGAAGTACTTATAATAGGATTTTGAATAACTTTTATATAAAAAATTCTTGAAACTTGTCTTCCAAGAAGATAAAACAATTTAGAACGATTTTGTATAATTTGAAGAGCTCAAACGTATAAGAAAGTCGTGTGGTGGCCACACTTAATTTTTTTTAAATAGCCTAATTGAAGAATTTGCGTTTTTTATATTTAGCTTCAGATCGTTCTGCAGAAACCACCTGTCAAATTTATTAGCAGTTGTGATTATTTCTTGGTTTAAGCGGTTTTTATCTGCTTTTATTATAACTGACGTGTCATCAGGATAGACAGTAGTCAGGTAGCTAACGATAGTCGTGCATTATTTCATTGGTATACAATAAGAACAGAAGAGGTTCCGAAATGGAAACCTGCGGAATTCCCCCCTGTACATCCTTCCAATCGGGTGAGATTGTCTTGCCAGATTTTCCATCAAGCGAAACGACTCGTTGCGTTCTTCTAGTGAGATAAGAGTGCACACCCCTTATTTCCCCATGCCCTCCAATTTCGTGTATAACTGATCATGGTTCACGCTATCATAAGGCCATGAATTTTCATGGCCATGATAAGGCCATGAAAATTCCCACGGCCTGATGATTCTCGTTAATACCATCCAAAATATCTTGTAGGTACTCATAGATATCTGTCTGTGATAATATTGCAGCTTTCGATAAATCCATATATTCTTCTGCTTATTACTTTCTGGTAAATTTTTGATACAGTAGGTAGTAATGATATCAGTCTGTTGTTCCCTATATTTTGCACATAACCCTTCTTATACATCAATTTGATGGTAAAATTTTCAACTGCAAGAAAGACACCAGTACTCATACATTCATTAATCATTGGTACTAGAACATTTGCTGTATCTCAAAATTTAGTCAATTTTACCGGTATTTTGTCAAAGCCAACAGACTTAGTGTCTCGAAGTTTTGTAATAATATTTTGTATTTCAGCAATAGTTTCATGGTAAAAATAAAGTGCCGTGGGTTTTTGCAAAGTGCTTTCATTAAATTGTAAGATATTATCCATTTCTTTACACACATTAACAAGAGAAGAGTTAATGATTAAGTCTGTTATATTTATTACTATCACCTTTCTCTTCAATATTTATTCTCTCTACGTCACCCTTGCAACTTGTTTATATATTCATAATTTATTTGTTTCTTTCTATGATCTATCTCTTTTTTTTAATAGACTTGAGCCGCGCATGGTTGCACACTGCATTGGCTCAACGGGAAAGAATGATAGAAAATGATAATGTTCACAATTGCAAATGGCACTGTTAATTAACGAAAGTTAATTATAAAAGTTTTTCCATCGCGACTCGAATTTATGTCTCAAGATTTGTCAAGGTGCTGTATCTACTATGGCACATGAAGCGATAAGGGATATTAACATGAAAGGAAAGCTATTCAGAATAAAAGAAATGTAAATGATAATCTCATATTTTTATTTACAGTTAAAATGTTCAATTTCATTATGTGTTATTGTGTTGTTAATTGGCCGTTAAACATCATCTGATTATTTTGTATGGTTTACTTGCATTGTTAATTATACAAAAATGTAATCAAAATACACTTTGTCTTAGTTTGGGGACTCTTCTTCTAAAAGCACACTAAATATTTTCGACGACCCTCCATTGTAAGGACTCACTCATTCAGTTCAGCAGATATTTAAAAATAGTTTACGTAAATATTTCGGTTATAAAACTCTGAAAAAAAAGGTTAGCTACATTCTTGGATTAACGGAAAAATCCCAAATAGAAAGGAAGGTCAAGTAAGTACTTAAATAGACTTTTCCAAGATACCTACCAAGCTAAATATAACAAAATATAACCAGATGAATATCACCAATCCAATATTATTTACCTGTATTTTTAAACTTAAAGTTTACAACAATATAAACCATTGCACTAGCTGACACGATTTTTATAACTGACTTAACAGTCTAAAGTTTTAGTATTTTGCATTGTTTTAAACATAAAAACTGTGTTCTAACATAGGGCGTCACGTCACATTTTCAAAATAGTTTTTATATCTGTTTTCACTAAGATTAACATAAATTTTACTATACAGGGTGTATATGAAATAAGGGGACAGAGTATGATTAATGGAAAGATGTAATTTTATTAGACTCAAATCCAAAATATTTTGCGCAAATTCCCTCGCTGAGAAAAAGAATTACTAAGATATTTTTAAAATATTCGTCGCGCCACTGCACTTAAATACGATTGTAGGGTATGGACGGGTGGGCCGGGGTACTAAGTAGGAGTGTGAAGGCTTGCGAGGTCAGTCTCGTTCGATTGTTACATGTGAATGTTTCGACTGTGGCTTATACAACACACGAACTATTCGATTTGTTGTACATTTACGGTGAAACAGGTGAAGATGCATGTCGGACGTATAGGTTACGTTTTCCTAATCGTCGAGCCCCATGTTACAAGTGCGTAATGGATGTCGTCTTCAGATCAATTCACAAATTTTACAACACAAATTTGTTTTTGTGAGAAATAAGAAGTAAAAAGTCGTTGAATTTAATCATAATAACAGTAATAGTACTTACTATACATTTATTGCGGAAAATTTTTTAAAATAATTACAAAATTCATAGTCGGCATCTCAATAAAAAAAAAATATCGTTGAAAAATAGGATATTTTAAAAGAGGGAAATTTGCCCAACTCTATTCACAAGTTATTAACAGCTGATATTTGATGTTAAGGTTGTTGAACTCTTAGCATGAACACCTGTTTAGAAATAGTAAACAATGCTATCATTGAGGTTTTTATAACGTCTAGAGCTGTTATTGCGGTGTGTGTATATAAGCGTGTTTATCCCGCCGCATGGGACAGACATGACGTCGGCTGTCTGGCTCAACTGGCGCGATACCTAAGACTAGACACATGCTAAATCCATAGCTGGCACATTAAACACTTTTCGGGGGGTTTTTTAATATTGGCGTTCGTGCCGTAATTGACTCACAATTTTTGGGATTTATATTCTACATAATTGCATCTTTCCATTTATCATACTCTGTCCCCTCATTTCAAATACACCCTGTATAGTGTGGTACCCCATTTTACCAACTTAAAAAAATACATAAGATTATGGTGTAAAGCAAGACCTTATAAAAACGCAATAGGAAAATGAAATGCTAAAAAAGTAAAAAGCAATGTTTTTCTGCATTATTAGATACATTTCTCTAGTGAATAAATCATCTGCTATTTTGAGCACGAACGGATGTGAGAGATCAAAAGGTTCCCAAACATAAAAATTAAATAAAGGAATAACTCATTGAAGGCAATTGGCAATTATCTCGTTTCACAGAACAATGTGGCTTACACACTGATTAGGCATCCGATGAATCCAACAAATTAAACCAGATTAATTATTCCGAAGCCAGACAATGGCTTGGTAAACTTCTTATTTATATATGCCGCATATGTATGTAAATGTACACATGTTCGTGTACTACAAATGGGATTGCAAGTGTTGGTGGCTATATAGCTTTGTGTATGTGAAAGTGTACGTTTAACAATCACATCTAACTCAACAATAAAGCGATCGTAACAATAAAACCAATATCCGCAACGACAATAACAAGAGATTCTTTGAATGTATAGCATTTGTTCTACTACGGTAGAGATAACAAGTACCTAAAAGTTCGGAATACATAATATACTATACCTACCTGTGTAAATACAGATTACCGGGGTTAATAAAAAGGATACAGAGATAATACTGGAAAATATCCTTTTACATCAGGGAATTTCAACATGTCCTAGACTTTTTTTTTTAATGACTGTTGTAAAAATGGGTGACATTTCTTACAGTCTTTAAATGAAGGCATAACCAAAAACCAAATCATTCCACCACGTCTAGTTTTAGACTTGTAATCATACTCCGCTAGTAGATAAACAATAATATTGTATTTAGAAAAATTGCTATAGAGTAGTTATGAAAAGAAATAGATAAATACAAAAATCTTAACATAACAAATACTTGAATGTTGAATTAATATCAAGAAACAAAAGCACTTAATTGCACACAAAGGATAATTGCTGATATATGAAAGTTTTGCATAAATAGAGTTATCTCTTCCTTTTATGTTGCCTGTTGCCTTCTCTAATGAGGAACCAGCAAAAATCTCCTATCATGACGGGTTCCCCACCTACTGTAATATCATTCCTCCATTTCTGCAATCTCTTGATCATCACTCGTCTTTCCTAAATTAGCAAGCAATATATTCAAATGTCTTCTTCTTCTTTTAGCTAGGGTCATCCCCTGTTTGCCTGGCCTGTTTCTATTCAGCGGATGAGGAAAACCAACTTTGTTCCCATCTCTTGGGTGGTCGTCCTTGTTGTCTCTTTCCTTTTGGTCTCTCATGTTTGCATATATATGCTAGTCTGTTGGTTTGCATTCTCTCGACATGGTCATTCCACTCCTTCCTTCTTCGATTACTTCACTTCTCCACATCCTGCACTTAGTTTTGTCTTTGGAGATGTTCATATTATATTTTTTGCCGGTTATGTTGAATTGATGCAAAAGTCTTCGTAAGTTATCTTCGCTGTCTGCTAGGAGCACTGCATCATCGGCATAGCATACTATGTTCACGTTGTGTCTTCCCATAAGGTAACCATCTTTTCCCTTTATTGATTTAATCATACGATCCATTATTAAATTGAATAAGAAGGGACTCAACGAATGCCCTTGCCGTATGCCAATGTTTATTTTGATTGGTTCCGTAATTCCATCAGATGTTTTGATTCTAGTCGACGTGTTAGTGTTAATATTATTGACCAGATCCACAAGGGTTTGTGGTACGTTATATTCATGTAAAATTTTCAAGACGTCGTTTCTTCTCACACGGTCGAAAGCCTCGCTGAAATCCACGAAGCACATGAATAGCGGGTTGTTATATTCGACTGATTTTTCTACCAATTGGCGTATGGTGAAAATGGCATCTGTTGTACTACAATTCTTTCTGAACCCCTGTTGCTCCTCTTATAGTTGATTGTTTCTTGCAATAGCTTTCTAATTATGAATGTGAACAATTGTATTCAACAAAGTAATTCCGCGGTAATTCCTGTGTCTTCTTCTGCCTTTTTTTTGTGTAACGGAATCGTGTAACTATTTTTCCAGTCCTCCGGTACATTTTTAGTGGCCAGCACGTGCGACAGCATCTCGTGCGGAGCCTCTACCAAGCAATCGCCACCGTACTTAAGTAATTCATTATATATACCATCCGGACCCAAAGATTTTTGGTGATTTTAGCTTTTTTATGGATTCTTGTATTATTTCTCTTGTAAGATATACCGGAGTCTTGTTATGATGTCTTTGTTCGATACTTTCCAAGCTATCCTCTTGAATTTTATATAGCTGACTGAAATATTCATGCCATTGTTCAGTTTTAATAGCTAGTATTTGTATGTTCTGCTACTTCTTTTTCTGGTTTCGCAACGTCTTCCAAATATTTCTTTGGTTTCCATATAGTCATGCTCTATTTTTCCCAAAAACTCTCTTTTATTTTTCGGATAGCTTGGTTGTTGACCTTTCTCATCAATTTGTATTCTTCATATTTTTGCGCTGTTGGATTCTTTTTATATCGTAGGAATGCGTGTTTCTTTTCTTGAGCCAGTGTCTCTATTCTTTCGTCAAACCAAGGAGTTTTGTTATTCCCAGTGCCGAAGGTGATTGCCTTTTTTCCCAATGCCTCTTCAGCTGTTTTTAAAATCATATTTTTTAATTTCGCTCCACTCGTCGTCAATTGAGTTATTTTTATTACCTTTTATATTTCCAAGCCTCTGTGCTAGCCTCGTGGTATATAATTGTCCGGTGGTGGGATCGTCTATCTTTTCGATACAGATTTTTTCGTATTTCACTTGCCTTGTTTTTTTGATTTTCATGTCTAGTTTCAATTTACACAGCAGCAGTCCATGATCAGAACCAACATTGGAAGACGTTAAAGTTCTTACGTCCAGAATTTGTTTTGGATGAAATTCTCTGTTCGTCAAAACGAAGTCAATCATTGATCCTGCCCTCTAGTGTTACTCCATGTAAACTTTTGTTGAATTTTTGATCGTAAAAGGTGTTGTTTATTCTTAATTGGTTAAAACAGCGGAATTCTATTAAATCTTCTCCACTCTCACTTAGTGTTTCCTCATTAAATCTTTGTTTGATTCCTGCTATAGATTTGTCCCCAATTCTCGCACATATTGATGTCTGTTATGGCTTTGGCGAACTTTTTGTGAATTACTATACCCACACTCGCGTGAGCTCTTTTTGATTTATATGTGAACGTGTAATTCCCTTTCTGGGTTGCTCCAGCACCCTTTCTCTTCGTCTCGCAGACTGCGCAGATGTCAATGTTTCGCTCTTCCAACTCCGTTATTATGTCTTGTTCTCTATTCGTCCAGGATAGATGTTCCATGTCGCAATTCGTAATATGTTCCATTTTCTGTTCATTTTACTCGCGTGAGTTGTTATCATTTCATCCGTCCTATTCCGAGGCCTACCGAAATCCTTCTGAGCAAATTCAGATTTTCCAGTCAATAGGTTGCTAACCTTGTTCACCAACCCTCCTCCTTTATCCGGGCTTGTGACCGGCAGTGGCATCGGGGAGCTGCTCAATCCATCCCACGAGCACCACAGGCGCACTTGTATCCAAATGTGAATGCAGAAAATGGACTTTGAGGGACATTCAGTACCCTAAATACCTATAGTTTTCTAGCAAATTAGCCACGATATCTTGATAGTTTTCACCCTTTGATTTACCAGAAAATATTTGCGAACATTTTTAAAAGGTGCCTACGCTGCCAGCTCGAAATAATTCATGGTACGTTAAATTTTTTTATTTTTAAATAGCTTCCTAGCTTGTGGACCAACAAATACTCCTTCGCGAACTTTCGCATCAGACAGCTTTGGAAACTTATCCCTTAAGTATTTAAAACAGTTACCCTTTTTCTAGTGCTTTGTCAAACTGTTTAGTCAATTCTAATTTAATCTGTAGAGGGGCTAGAATCATCAAATTAGAATCCACTAACGCCTCAAATTTTGTATTAAATGCTCCAGGAAATATGCTGGTCCGTGGCTGCCTTTCTTTTAATTGGTTAAAACTCCTTCGCATTATATTTGAATGTCTAAGGTCTTGATTTCCAATAAATGCAGAAAAACTTGATATGTACGCCGAACAACCCGAGAACTATATTTCAAAAATATTAATGTTACCCAATAACTATGAGTGTACATAAAGTACTTCTGCACGAAAGATGTTTAGTTGCCGTCAGTATTTTGCCTATAGGCTAGTTGTTCGAAGAAACGCAAGGATAGTAGGCAATATAGGGGACTCCATAGAAGAATAACCTCAAGACTCGACACCAATATAGATTTACTACATAGACTAATAATTACTTCAGATAATTACTAGCTTACGTGCTCCGCCAAAAATGAACATGGGAATATTTCATTCGATGTTTTGGAGTTATTGGAAGAACCAATTATGAAATATCTAAACTATTTAAGTAATTGTGTAAGTTAGTGGTCAGAAATAAAGGAACACCAAAAAATATTTCAACACCATTGAAGAAATATTGTTGTCCTGCTAGATTGTCAACTGTGTGACGTATACAATTTGAAACGCGAAATATGGACTACGCCGGCAAATGTAAATCTTATTAAAATTTATACCGCATGTGTTAATTTTCATTAGCCATAGGGGATTAATGCATGCAATACGTGGCAACGCGGTACCCCTACTTTCCTTTGAAATGCCAGCGACGACCTATGCTACAACGAATATCTCGCAAATACAAGTTGGCAGTAACTATTGGATCACCGACTTGCGTTCATCCTGCATGACAAACAAAAGCGTTATTCTGATAAAATTTAAAAATAACCATAATAAAATAAAAAAATTACTATAATAAAATAAATAAAAAAGGATTCTGAAAATAATAATAAACTATACAAGGGGCTCAAAAATTCCTCCCTGCAAAGCAAAACATTGCCCTAGGCGGTCGTAGAAATTTACTCTTACGTTTTCTAACATGTGAACATGAATTAGTAGCCTCAACTATGTTTTCTCTAAAGGCAACTATGTTTTCTGCTCTACCAATTTTATGGGTATAAGCAATATTTTTTAGATATCCGCACAAAAAAAAATCATTTGGAAATCGATCAGGAGATCGCGGAGACCATTTGATGTTTACCGTCCCAGTAATAAGACGGCCAGGGAAGGTACTCCCTAGAAATTCCTTTACCCTGACTGCATTAAGTGCTGAACAGCCATCATGTTGAAACCAACAATTTCCTGATTTACTCCAGTGCTTTGAATGGCGGGAAGTATTTGATTTTGCAATAATTCGAGGTACGTGTCGGCATTTAATATACCATCAATAAAAAACGGTCCAAATGGTCAACCAAATTACCTGCCCAAACGTTTACTTTTTGAGGATATTGGGTGCGGTTTGCAAAATGCCGGTGTTCATTTTCGGTAGCCCAATATCGAAGAACAGAGGGATTGTGCTTTCCCTCCAATGGAAAAGTTGACTCATCGGTGAAGCAAATACTGTCCCGGTGAGGATATTAACGCGCCTTCACCACAATGTCACGGTGGGCTTTAACGTTAATATCTCAGGTCTAAACTCGTGACGGGGGTTTTGCTCTGGGGAGAGCACTCGCTTTATAATTATAAAATATCAAATGCAAAGCAAAAGGCACCTACCATTAATTCTCCGCCCTGGCTTCAGTCTCAAGTGGCGAGGAGATTGAGTCGCTTCAATAACACTACTTGTTAACAATTATAACTGTATTTATTAACACAAATAACAAGTCACAAGTGGAGAGTGATCCTCCTTGCGGAAGAACACTTATGAATTAGATTCTCTTCGGAATATCGTTCTCTTATTACCTTGGTAACGCCGAGTCCGTTCTTACTTCGCTGAATCGCACATTCCTTCCGTTCGATCAACTTCCGTTGAACTCATCGAACGGATCGACAGCATGCTAGGTAAGTCAGGATTCAGGTTACCGCGGCAATACCTCTAGTACTATACAGAGTCTTGATTCGCGACATCACTTCTAAAGAAATTGTCGTCTCGATGTATTTTATCCATAACGTATTGAGAAAACTCCATCATTTGAAAATAGTTTTCCGGAAATATTTCTTGGGTTTTCGAATATTTAAAACATTTCAAACCATTACGTTTTCAAATACGTGAAACATTTTTGTTACTTATACTCAAATTCTCGGCAGCACTTCTAGTTGATATCGTGTTGTCTATTTCCACAATACTACAAACTAATACATCCCGCCGTTCACTTTCCTCAATTTCTTGTGGGGATATCTCTCTCGGTTTGCATTTCGTGCAGTTATTCAGACAGAAACATTTTTCAAACGTATTAATAATATTAGAAATTGTTTGTCTGCAAGTTACAGGACGGTCTGCAAAAGTCAGCTCACACATATATACGCACTTTGTTGCAGAGTTATTACCATTTTACTATCTGAAGCTTTTCATCGGGTGTATTATAAATTAATTTTACTGAATTCTTTTATTGCACACTTCAACGTGTTCGCAGCTAAACATTGAATGTAAAATCTGGGTGGGGAATAGTGGGAAGAATTGGGATAGGAGAAAATCGTTGTGGTGTCGGTTGTTGTCGGCATTGGTGACGGGCAGTAGGGGTACCACGTTGCGACGTATTACATACATACGTATAGATCGCACGTAAACATTGAATCTCTATGCCTAATTGTATTTGACACATGCTGTATATCGCATGCACTGTTTTAATAAGTTTTGATGTGATATTGTGAGCAATAGGATGAAAACATCAATTTATAAGAACCCATCTCCTTGAGTTTTCCCCACACATATTTTACCAGTAGAGATAATTATAACTCTATGACAACTATATTATTTTCAAGAAATACTTATATTGTAGCATGCCTTTAAAGTAATAATTAAATTATATGTCTACACTCTACATGTAAGTGTACGTAGGTTGACCATGCACATAACTATAATGTTATCGTTGCGTGTACCGAACTGACTTTTTCTTCTCCTTTCTGATTTTGTTCTACGTCATTTCAACAATCAATTACAAGTGAAACAACTACGTAGTACAGCAACAAACACGCACGAGACATTTAAAATTCATGAAATTTTCTTTCAAACGCCATGAATTTATTATAAATAACGAAGTACACACATGTGTGCAAGTTCTTGAAGAAAAGGCACCAAACACCATTGAATAACATACCGCAATAGATGAGCGGCGTAGGGAAAAAATTATTTTGTATATCAAGAAAAACTTTATTATTCTCTAGCAGATGGAGTGGATTCTGTTAACCTTTTTAGGTAGACTTATTAAGACAAGTCCGAGTCGTAAATGGATATCATTTATAAACTTACTTTTAGTCAGTCACCTTTATAAGGTTTGGAACGCACTTACTGGTTTTGTCGTATGCGTTTTTTGTTCAGTGATTTATGTCTATGATATTTCACGGCAGCATAAGTTGGAATATGTAATTTTGATTAATTTTAAACAGTTATGAAATGAATAACGTTTACATCGTGTTTTAAATGCATGTCAAGTAACTTTTTAAATATGTCCTCGTTTAGTTTTATTTTTAATTTCAAAAAAGAATATTTTAAATTATGTAATTTCTTTTAATGCACAAAATGGCGTGTACTATATTTACCTGTTAGAAAATATATTTAGGTGTTCTTAATATGTTTACGTAGATGTACAGAAGAGTGTTGTACCATAAATGCAATATTTTATCTGTGGTTGGGGTTATCCGTTCTGTAATAGTCTAAAAAACTGACACGCTTATCTGAAAAAAGTGATAATTGTTGCAACCAAAGTGATTGCTTTCAAATAATAGTTATCACTACTAAACGCAATAATTTAACGGAATATAAGGTTATGTTCATCGACAGTAAACATTACGTTTCAGGACTGGAATTAAATCAATAATATTATCCGAATTGGGTATAGTAATACACTAATACGTAACAAGGTGTACATTATACCGTATGTGTCAATTTTCATTAGGTATATGGATTCAATGTTTACATGCGATTTATACGTATACAAATAATATGTGGCAACGTGTGTCACCCCTACTATCCGTCACCAATCCCGACAACAATCGACATCACAACGTCTTCCTCCGAACTTCCCACTTCTACATTAAATGTTTAGCTGCGAACACGTTGCGATCTAGTCTGCAATAAAAGCCGTCATCATCAAATGGCCGCCGCGATCTAGCAGTTTATTATTATTTTCAGAATCCTTTTTTATTTACCTTATTTTTAATTTTATTAGAATTACGCTTTTGTTTGTGACATGCAGCGTGAACGCAGCTTAATAATTCTCTGCATTTACTGAAATAAAACAGAAAAATCCTTGGAATGCGTAAATATTATTTCTGAGCGCAGTACAAACACCCTAGTCAATAGTCCAACAGTTACTGCTAACTTGAGCTTGTATCGGTCTCGCGCTCGCATTGAAGAGGAAAGGTGGGGTGCCATGTTGTCACGTATTGCATGAATTAATCGCCTATGGCTAATGAAAATTGACACGTGCTGTATATGTAGGTACTGTCCTAATGCGCATATTACATATACAGGTTCGGTCTGTTTTTAGCTTGCATGCGAGCTAAAAGTCCATGTATTGAAACGAACGTTGTTGCCAATATTTATACACATGTGGCCAAGTACTGTTCGACGCTAGACGACAGGCCGATACCGTTGATTGAAGGAATATATAAAGATGCGCAACGCTATAGTAAAATAGCGTGTCTTTCCGTTAAGTCGTCCCGCAAACCCCTTACCGATAAACGACTGATGCAGTCGCTATAGATCTCGGATCCAGTTTTGACTACGCTCAGTGCTATGTAGTGGCGCATCTTTATGTATTGCTTCAATCAACGCCGATCCGATCATTACGATCATAAGATTCCAATATAATGCATGTGTGCCTGTTACAGAGGTTATTATCTTCATTTTTAGGTATTATTCCCATTCGTAATATTCTTAAAAAAGTATCTTAAGGTAATATTATAAGAATTCATTCAGATTTAACATTTTTATGATTGAATGTAATTTGGTTTCGCTGAAGGTCTTCTTGTCGGCTCTCGTATGTATATCTGTTAGGCAGGTACGGTTTGGCAACTCCTTTCGTGTTATGTACGGGAAACCGCATATAAGATAATCATAGGCCAAACGTGTATGTGACTTCGCCGTTATTGCCTTCAATAACGATATTTACAAGTTATGATATGTATGTACAGTACGGCTATTAATTTATAGTACTGAAACTTTCAAATTATATTAAATAAATAATAAAGTTTCTTGTAGAATGTGCTGTGTGGCACTTTCCCCATCTTGCTGAAAAATTTAACTACCGAAGGCTAAGTTTCCTGATCTGCAAAATATCCAAAGGTCATCTACAAATAGCGCGAGAACTTTTGTTTAGTGGTCTTGATTAACAGCTACTGGACGCATGTTTTTCTTAATGAAGTAAGCCCCTATAATTCCTAATAATTGGCATTGATTCACTTGCTCTTGTTTCTCAAGTTAATTTCTTAATACCCAGGTATGCTGCTAGATCAGCCGATACATTCTATGTACCCACAGTTCGTACAAATATTCCCCTCCCTATCATATGTATACGAATGCTAACCGTTTGTATTCTGACCCCTTCTGGACAAAGTAGACATTTTCTTCGTTGCGAAGTATATTTAATTTTTCTTATTATTATTTTTATCATTTTACCGTATAATCAATTATTCTTAATTCTTGTGTTTTACCCTGTAAATAGATGTTTCTGTTGGGTAATAAAGATTATTATTATTATTATTATTATTATAATAGTTTCTTTTGTCGTTTTACCTTTGGAAGAGAAAAATATTTCCGCCGCCAATTGTATTATTAGGTAGGCCAAGCGTTCATCAACCAGAATTCCAGGACATATGCACTGCGGCGATGATGACCTCACTCAGCCCTTAGAAATAGTGAATGGATTTGCGTTGGAATTCTCTAAAGCCTTCCAAAATAATATGTCTTTTCCTACAACTTTACTGAGTAATCGTCCTTCCTTTGGTATTGACTGCGTTCATGAGAGTGGAGTCAAACATAGTGTAACTAGATGAAATCTGACTTTACCTCGGGAAACGATAACAATCCGAACTTTTTGGTGCAGGACTGTGCTTCTATCTTAGCTACACCACTTACAGTATTATTCAACGTAATATTAAAAACGAGTACGTTCCCAAACTCCTGGAAAATCAGCAGACTTGTTCCGGTTTTCAAGAGTGGTGAGAAATCTGAAGTAAAAAATTATAGACCGATAAGTATTTTGCCTAACTTCAGTAAAGTGTTTAAGTGCATATTATACACTAGAATATTTAATAACATAAAATCTGTTTTATCTTTACATCAACATGGATTTGTCTCTGGAAGATCTACAATTATAAATTTAATCGAAATTGCGCAATATCTCTCGAGTGCAATGGATCAGCGCATGCAAGTAGATGTCTTATATACTGATTTCTCCAAGGCCTTTGACTCCATAGGTCACAACTTGCTTCTTGCCAAATTGGATTAGGTTGGCTTCTCTTAATCCCTTGTGCAATTAATGGCGTCATACATATCACATAGAACGGGTTATGTTTTTTATAATGGTCATTAATCCAATATCATTTCCATTTCCTCTGGTGTTCCCCAACGTTCGAATCTTGGGCCTTTACTTTTCAATATATATATTAACGATTTACTGGAAAAGCTAAACTGCGAATTTTTGGGTTATGCGAATGACTTAAAAATGTATAATGTGGTTAACAATTGTGCTGACTGTATCAAACTGCAGACTTACTTCAACATAATCAAAGAATGGTGTAATCTAAATTTAATTGCTTTAAATGTGGAAAAATGTGCAATTGTTTCTTATACAAGAAGCTCCAATCCATTACTGTATCAATATACATCGAATTCCACACCTATTGTTAGAAAGTCTGTAATCAAGGATTTAGGAGTTTTCTTCTTCAGCCTCTAAATCTATTTCTTTTGAGATCATGTCGTACATTTAGTAACTTAAACAGTGTTAAAGTATTATATTACGCCCTAGTGCGTTGGAATATGCATCCGTTGTCTAGTATCCACATTACTTACATCAGCAGATTTCGATAGAACGCGTTCAAAGGAGGTTCTTAAAATATTTGTCATATAAAATAAATGGCACGTACCCTGGTCATGATGTTGATTATATAAGTTTATTAGCATACCATGGTTTTCAATCTCTGTCGTATCGCCGTGGCTGTAACAGTGCGAAATTTCTTTTAAACTCGTTAACAACTGGAACTGATTCCCATTCTCTACTTGCTCAAATCAACTTTAGCGTGCCGGTTCGAGATACTCGCCATTCCACTTTCATTGCTACTCCAAGAGCTAGGACCAACATACTAATTAAGTCTCCTGTTTCTCACATGTCAGCTAATTATAAACATATATTATATAGAGATATGTTTTAAATGTTTAGTATTTAACTATTTTGTAATTCCTCATATTTTTTATGGTTAGTACTGTTGGACAATAGAGATTATTATTATTATTATTACTATAATGATGCAGAGTTATGTTAGGTGGCAGAAAATGTAATTACTCAAACTGGTCAAAACAATTACCCAACGAAGTTATTCGTTCCCAAACGCTCCGCGTAATAGTGCGCCAAACAATTTCGCACGCATTCGAAACGGATAAATCGAATATTTAGTGGGTAAGATGTGGGATGCGTTAAACGAAATCAAGATTTTTTCGTGCTCGCCTTGCAAAATTGGGGTGAATATTTGAAGTTCCAGTGCTATTTCGGGGGGTGGTTCCTTTCGACCATTCGAATTCCGTTCGTTTCCACTTTCACGCAATCACAAGTATAGAAAAAAACACTCCGCCGATAACGTATAAAATACGAATATTAATAAATATTTTTAACCTACATTTTTGACAGGTCTCCTTTTATTATACGTTTTATGACGAGTAAATGCACAAGATAAATATACCTATACAACTAACTATTTTGTCTGTCAGAATATATCTAGGAATGGACATTTAGAGAGAGAGAAAATCTGAACGTGAAAAATCCCAGTGTACGTGGAAAATATATATATTTATACATTTTTATACTCATTAAGTTGGTAAGGCTTAGCTTGTGTATACGTCAATCAGTATTTATTATGGCTCGCGTGCGAAATATTTAGAGATTTATAACAGGCACGCGAAATCAGCATAAAGTTTGGTTGTATATGTGCTATCTTCCCATTAGGATGGTAATGGCTCGAATGGGTTTTTCTTTTTATTATTGTGGCAATGCTCTTAGATTTAATTATATGTGTATACCACTAAGCGGTGGGGCGTATCGCGTTTTGAATAGGAAATTAATAGTTCTTTTTCCTTATTAAATCAGTTGTTATTCGAAAGAACATTATCGAAGATATAGTGCGCTCTTAATACATAAATATTTTAATTTTAGCATGAAACATACAGGGTTGATTACAAGATTTTTGTTGTTGTTTTAAGTATTTTTAAAAAGATATATTTAGTGATAATAATAACTTTATTAGTATTTATTAATTGAACCGGCCAATACTTGTTGGAAATCCATAATAATTAGGGTTGAAGTAAAACACAATTTACAACTAATTTTCAGTTTAATCACAGTTTATTCAAAAATATGACATGTTTCACTACGATGCAGCTTCTTCAGATATTACATTACTACTAAATACATGTTCTACAAATTGCATAAGTTTTCAACCCTTATTAATACCTAATTATAATTATAAAATTACTATATAATGTACTTTAAGTGAATGTTTAACAACTATGTCTTTAACGATACCAATTCAAAAGTGGGGAATTATTGATGTCTATCTGGCCGTTTAACATATATCGATATAGGGTAAGTGATATAGTTGTTGGCCAGGAGGTAGTTATTGGCCACTTAATTTATGCATAATGCTTTTAAGCATAGTACGTTTATGTATAGAATACGTTACCTTTACCACTACAACAACATTGCTTTACTATAGGTCATAATTTCGCGTGTTTAAGTTTGTACAAGTGCGCGCCAACTGCATATGTTATGCTGTGTGTCAGTACCTGTTCATAATTTAGGTAAGTCTTACGAATTCAGTAAGCAATCTCATGACGGTTTTCATTACACAATCTTATATTACGTAATGATTTTTCAAATTAAGGAATTTATATTTAATTAAAAATCATTGTTCAGCAATGTTTTCACGTTAAAACTTGATAGGTTATAAATAAAACCGCCAATTTAACATGCCAATAACTATGTTACAAAATTGTCGAAAAAATAGTTATTGGCCGACCGGCCAATTACTGTAATTAATTGCAAAAAGTGTTTTTAATAGAGATTTTGACTAGGTGATATCAAAAAACTTACTGTTCCTTTTTTTAACTATATTTTTTGCGCAATGAAAGTATAGGCAGTTGTTGGCCGGGAGCCAATAATTGTCTCAGATTGTGGCCAATTACTATCGGAATTGCTTTTTCCCTAGTTACCTGCTATTGAGAAAAAGCATGCCGAAGGTGTCTGTGGGTACGCGGTCTTAAAATACAAAGACGAAGATATTTCCAAAGCTCTAAAAGCAATTGAAAATGGTTTGAGTCAAAGGGAAGCATCAAGAAACTATCAAATTCCACGAACTTGCTTCTGGCTGTGCTCTAAGAATAAGAAAGTCCTTGCTGCAAAAGGGGCGAGGAATGTGTATGAGGTAGAACACCACCCTAAAAATAACATAACTGTTATGATCACGTTTTCGGCTGCCGGAACTGTCACTCCTCCTATGGTTATCTATGCCTACAAGAGATTACCATTCGATATTTTGAAATCAGTTCCAAATGAATGGGGAATTGGGTGCAGTGATAAAGGGTGGATGAAGAACCAGTTGTTTTATGAGTACATCGGAAATGTTTTTCATCCATATTTAAAAAAAATGGGATAAAGTTTCCAATTTTGTTGTTTGTTGACGGCCATACCACACATTTGATATATGAAATCAGTGAACTTCAAAATTACAAATAATTTTAATCGCACTATATCCCAATGGCACAAGAATAATGCAACCAGCGGATGTGGCAGTATTTAAGCCTGTAAAAGAAGATTGGAAAAAGGCTGTGTTACATTTCCGGAGAGAACATCCTACTGAAGTTGTGACAAAAGAAAAATTGGCACCAATACTAAAAACTGTAGTAGATAACTTAAAACTAGAACCAATACAACATGGTTTTCGTGCTTGTGGGCTGTACCCTGGGAATCCCTCAGCCATTGACTATAGTAAGTGCATTGGTAAAAACAATGCAAGGATTAACAATGATAACTTCAACCATGATACAAATGTCATTACATTTTAAACATTCTTGAAGACACTTTTTTATCTACACGAAGAATTTTGAAAGCCAAACCAATCTGAAGAGGTTCAAGTTCAGGGTTTATCCAATGGGCAATTGGAATTAAATTATACTGTTAAAGATACTAATTTAAACCATGACGAATATCAGCCGATGATCTCCGAAGCAGTTGCATATCTTCATAACCAAAGTGAATTTGATATCGCCCACATGCCAATTATAATGGAGGAAGATGCGAACTATAGCAGATGTCTAGCAATTCATCAGATAAAAGAAGTCTTAAGTACAAAATTTCTCAATGATTATATAATTTACCTAAAACTCCCGAAAGAAAGGGCAAAAGAAAATCGGAAAAGCTACCTTTTGTACTAACTTCGTCGGCTAGAAAACAAGCTGAAAAGAAGATAATAGAAATCAAAAAGGAAACCGAATTGCAAAAAGAGAAACGAAAAGCTGAAAGATTAGAAAAGAGGCAGCTAAAGAAAGAACTTCCAAATAAGAAAGGAACAAAAATCCCAGAGAGGAAAAGCCTATTAAAAAAAGGAAAAGGTGTAATAGCTGATAACAATGCCAAAAATATATTAGAGAAGAAATACAAAATGCCACAGAAACTAGAAAATAGTGAAGAGGAAGAAGTAAATGAAGCAGTAGATATTACCAAAGCAGAGACAGACGTTACAAAATTAGACAATGGAACGGCACTGAAACCAAAAATACTGTGGATCTAACACCAACTATGATGTTTCTGAAAATGCGTGTGAAGATTTAAGGCATGAATTTAAGATTAATATTACAAATGATAGACATGAAGTACACGGAATTTCTAAAATACATGAATGCTGTACAAACACTTTAAACCACTCACCTGAGAATGACTGTACATATGAGTCTGACAAAGTACCTGAAAACAGAATTGCAGTCCCGGAGAAAACTAAGAGACAACTGTTTAACGAGAGCGAAATAGAAAATGTTCCTAAAGCAATAAATGTTATAAGTATGGTCATTTCTAAACCATCTGCACCCAACCCATTCCAGAATAAAACCATTTATTTCGGGCTATGTTTTACATGCGTACTAAATATAACTCATAGTCAATATGGTGTTAAATGTATACATTGCATGAGAACATTCCATGTAAAATGGATTTTGAAAAACAGCACACAAGAGTTTTTAGAAAATCATTTCATTTGCAATGTTTGTAAAAAAAGAATGAATAATAAATTTTTGTAGAGAATTTATATTTTTATATTTTTTTCAATTACTGTAGTATGGGATGCTAATTACTATATCTTTCTGGCTAATAACTATATTTTTGCAAAATTCACGTTAATCATCAATTTAAAGTGCAAAAAATAAAATATTTTAAAAGAAATATAACTATACATCATTTTAAAATTTGAAGTTTTCTTTTTCTTTAGGTACAACAGCAACGTAATTGTTTTCAGTTTCTAAATAAAAGTAGGAAAACCAAAAATTTCCATCTCTTAAGGGGCCAATAATTGTATCACTTACCCTACTTAAGTTTGTTTATTTTTAAGGCTTCATGTAAATTTAATTTTAAGCTTTTTGTTTGCGAATGTAGAATCTCAAATTTATTGTTGAAATTATGATTATTTTCTAGCAAGTGAATTGCGTAATTTGAATTTGTCTTTGTTATTATTAAAGCTATTAAAACGTTCATGTCTTCTTTTGTGAAAGCTCCTCTCTCTTTGGCTTATTTATGTTTTAGGGCAGTCTATACTTGTTAATTTATAGACTCCTGATTTTTTACATTTACTCATCTTTCTTTTATTGTTTTTTTTATATATTTTCCTAAAGAATTATTAGTTTTATATGCTACATTTTTATCTAATTTATGTATAATTTTTCCTATTTTTTTGCTTGTTGATTCTATGTAAGTTAATAGTTAATTTCTTTTATTATTGGATAAATCATTCCTATTGCCTTATTATATTATTTTTTTCTAATTTGATCTATTATATTTGGGTTGTAGCCATTGTTTTTTTGCTATTTTTTTATTATGTTTAATTCTTTAAGAAAATTTTCTTTATTTAATGGAACTTGTATCAAGGTATGGATCATCGAGTGGAACGCCGCTAAACTTTAACTAAATGAGTGACAAAAGCTATTATCAATGATAACATCCGTATGTGATTGTAAAATATTGAAAAAACATGTCCGTTGTGACATTGTAATTGTAAGGTCTAAGAAATTTATTATTAATTAATTAATGCTATTTAATTCTCTTTCTATCTTAAACTTAATATTTTTGTGGAGATTACTTAAATATTATAAAAATTGATTTAATGTGTGTCTGTTCCACTGAAACAAGCTAAAACATCATCTTAAACTAAAACGTAATCTTGTACTCTAGGTTGGAAATGCTTAATAATACTACACCCTGTATACGAATCAACAAGTATTTTTAAAAACAAAAATAATATTTTCTAAAGAATAAATTTCAAATAAAATTTGAAAAGTCAATTTGAATCAATAAACAAGACGAAATAACACCTTAAAATACCAATTCAGAAACATTGATCAAGTTTTACGGATCATTAACAATTTGTATATATGTAAAAACTTATTCGATTACTTAGGTAGTTCTCAAAAGTAGAATTAAATGTAATATCCTAAAGCGTAGGTGAAATCGGAATTTATTACGCTGATACAAAATTCATGAAGTGTCCAATATATTAAACAAGAACGATCAGACTCTGACGTTTACCTTATAGTTAAAAAGAAATACGGGATTAGGCTCGTAGCTATAGCAGCAAATGAAATTAATTAAAAGAAATAGAAGCTTATTGCTGGGCACTGACCTTGAGAAATTTAGTTAAACTAAGGCTCTGAATGGTATCGATTAACTAGCTCCTAGTATAAATTAACTGCCAAATCTTAGGTTAACCCAACATGAACGGAAGTGCTAGTTAGTATTGTGCTCTCAAATTAGCATTAGAAAATATTGAATTTCGAAGTTAGTACTAGATAATATTATATTTCTAAGCTAGTACTAGGTCCCTGTGACTCGGGGAAAGTTAATTCCGCTTCAACGGAGATGGATTAATTAACGAAATACTCTTAGGGAAAATTATAACCGAACTCAAATGGCTAACATATTGATGGTTCGAAAATAAATCCAGTATGTCGAGAAGATAGTCATTCGAATGGATATAATTTAGACAGAATAAAATGCTTGTGCAATTATTTTATTTTGTAAGAAGTGGTCTTATTGATGAAGAAATACATTGTTAGCATTTACGTTCTTTTAATATTCGGTGCGAAGTATTTTAGGATGTGCTGCGTGCTGGATTCTCTTGTGATATCGCTTAAATATCTTATTCGATAGTTTTTGTTTAGAGGTACGTATGATGTAAATTTAATGGGCTTTAAAATGTACTTTAGGTCCACGACCCTTGATTCAACGCCCTTCCAATATCCTATATCACTAAGGTGAAGACAGACTTGAAAATAATTTTGAAAAAGGCTAAATAAATCTGTTAGAGCCTTATTCAGAAAATCTGATACATTGAGGGTTCCTTTTCGGCAGTTTCCTATCCAAAATTCACCAGACCTATCTTGCTACTTCCGATTTTTTATTTCAAACCCCCTAGACAACTTGTGCGGTTTCTTTTTCTCTAATAGGAATCTGCGGTCTAGTCAGTTTCGGAAAGGAAATTATTTATATAACCGTAAGTTTTGCTTTCTATCTGGATCCTAGCAGTACAGATTTCATCTGAAAGTAATCCCATCTTCAATAGGAAGAACACTCCAAAATAAGTTCATATCATTTCGTTGTGGACCTTAGCTAAAAATTTACAACTGGTACTATATCCTAGCTGTCTAGTCAATTAAATCGAGCACGCTTGGTATTTGGAAAGTCATATTTATTCAATTCGAAGTGATTTCGATTTACCAAGAGTTCAGTTGATCCTTGGCAATTTGAAGGTGGGTTCCCACGGCCCGTGATATTACAGGCCAGCCCACGCCGAACCGATTTGTGCGGACGAACACGGGCCACGGGCGAGCCTGGACGCATATTCGGAATTCGCCGTCGCTCGGAACAATTCGGATGATGCGAATGAAAGACTCGTAAAGTACCGACGTATTAGGCTAATGCGTCAGCGATTTATGACATGTGACACTGCAATGCGCATGAAGATAATGAAGAATATGACAATTTATTACTTATTTATTGGGGCAGTTACAGAAAAATTACTATAAGTAAAGGCATTACAAATATATGGTAAATTATACGTTATACCAATTTTTTGGTTTACAAACACATGAGTAGGTACTAGCAAAAATAAACAGAACAATCCGTAAAAACGTTTATCAACTAAATAAAAATGGAAAAGTATAAAATATTAGGTAATTGTGTTTTCATTTTTTGGATTTATTTCCTCCCAATCCCACATTATTTTGAACACATGTCGCTAAGGAAAGGTGTGCTTTCCTAACCGTACTTTTAAATTGATGTAATTTTCTTCCACTGCACATTGCTTTCTTTCCTCCCATTGCCGTCTTTCTACGACCAATTGATGTAGGCTGTACCGATATATGCTTACCTCTTTTTCGTGTAGCTTGAGGTCGTTTCTTTTTACACACTACTCCCTTGTATTTGAAAGCTGTATGTAATCCAGATAACAAAGTCTGCTCTGAGTTCGCATATTTATTACAATTGCTTAAATATGCTTTAATAGCAGGATAAAATAATGATGGGCTTCTTTCCAAATGTCCCATGATTTTTTCTGTGTGTTGTTTCCAATTTTCTTTCATTTCGGCAATATCATGATCTTCATACGTAATGATATCATCAATATTATCTTTATCAGTATCAATATTCACAACAGAATTAAGATTTTGTGAAGAAACTTCATCTGCATTAACATCTGCATCAGTGTTCTGCTCCATTGAAATGTCTTGAATCGGCAAAAATAGCTGCTCGTTTGCCTGCTTTCCGGTTGCAATCTGGTAAAGGTGGCATTTAACTTTTACAGATAATGTATTAACAACTGAATGTATATTAAATTTTTTTACCACCGCTGCCTGGTGCTTACAGTGTTTACCAGTGAATCCTTGTGGACACGTACACTTGAAAAGTAATAAATCTACGAAGTATATGACATTTCTTTCACTCTGACTCTTAACCTCATATTCAAAGTCATTAAGTTGTATTATATCTCCATCAGCCACGTCCTTTTCATCAGGCAAATAACGACTAATAACCGTCTTAGACACTCGTTTTAACAGAATATCTAAAATTCGTTGCTTGTAATAAGATTCAAAGTTGGTAGTAATAAAATCACATAGTTGAGGTAAATTAAACGCTTTCGTCCTTTCCAAAGGTATATCTTTAAGCAATCTAAATATAACTTCTATGTAATTATTAGTATCAGTTCCTCTTAGTGGTAAATGTTGACGATATAAAAGGCACCAAGTGTCAGCTCTGTTCATCATATTCTTTACATAGTTTGTGAAATTTTCATATTTGCAATTTTGAATAAATTCCAAACAAGACTTTTCTAGATGTTCATATGATTTTGATACGAGAATATTTCGGAAGTATTTGTAACAGATTTGCACATTATTTGAAGGAATTTTATTTTTACTTGTTTTAAGCCACTTCCAACAAGCTTTCAAAACGTGAAAAGTACACAACAAGAAACATGAATATCTTTTTTAAAGCGTTCCGTTCGGCTAAATCGTCATCCGTAAGAATAACTTTTGGTTTAATTTTAATGGGAAAAATATCATAAAGAACATAAACGGCTTCTACGAATACATTTGATTCTTGGCTGCTACTTAGGATGCAGCCTAAAGGTAATCCTCCAATAGCGGACTGTGTTATAAAGTAATAAACCTTGTGATTTTGTGTATCACAGTTACCCGTGGAATCAACGAACATAATCTCTGACGACTGAGTCAGCATTGCAACTCTTTGCATAATTGGTGGGCAGAGAGCCACGGCATAATGATCTTGTTTTCGGATTATTTTGAAGAGAGTACCGTTTTTTTCTGATTACGATCTAAGCATATTATCTAAGTGCAATAACATGCTCTCTCCAGTTCTTTCGCCATAGTTTTTTTTGAAATGGCTTTTCCATATAGATTGTACACCGGTCTTAGTAGGAATAAAGTGTCTATCCATAACAATATTTTCATAATTGTCGCCATGTTCCTGCATCATTGATAAAATGTAAGAATGATATGCAGATGACACTGAGTGACCCTTCTCAAACAGTTCGATAATACGATTCTTTACATCCAAGGCAACTGGTCGTTCTCTTAGCGCAGCAGCAGAATTTAAATTATGATTATGTTTATCCCGGAATTCCACAATACACGGTCATGTTGGCATATAAACATCATTGTTCTTCGACTTTGTGTCTGGAATATATAGTTTTATAGTTACCGATAATTTTGCTGGACACTCTATATTTCGAGAATGTCTTTTTCGACAACTTTCATTTTTCCTTTTTTGTTTTACATTAAAATGACAGTGATATAATCTTTTGAATATTATACGAGGTTTTTCAGTGCCAAGCTTAAAGGTTTTTGAAACTCTCCAAGTTTCTTTTCTAACACTTTCCAATTCAGCCAACCATTTCTATAACAAATAAGAAATTTTTGTATTAGGGCGAGTTGTCGGTATGCTGTAAACGAAGTTGCTTCCTAGACAAGTTTCTCCCCTATTTATAAATATATCAACGTGATTTTTTTTCTAGTCACAAAAGAACAATTATTGTTGACCAGTAGGGGAGAAATTTGTCTCCGAAGCAACTTCCTTTACTGCATGCATTTGTCTGCCGAAATCCCGCCTTAATACGTTGTGGCATGGCGTATATAAAGTCCGTTTATATCATAAACCTAACCAAAAAATAATAAAAGTCGACATACCTCAAATTCGTCTTTATCACTTATTTGCAACCTAATCGTATTAGAGGATGTATCGTTATAACACATATTTGGCAATGTCTTTGGCTCCATTTTCAGTTTTTCTCACAGCTGAAGAAAGTTGTTAAGTCACTCTGATTTGATTTACAGCGAAAAGAAATACTTAAAATGTAAATCGCCGACGCATTAGTCTAATACGTCGGTACTTTACGAGTCTTTCATTCGCATCATCCGAATTGTTCCGAGCGGCTTATGCGTCGGCGAATTCCGAATATGCAGCCTGGACCACCTCGAACAACACCCTTCCCACGGCGCGTGTAGACCTGAGCTTTAACGGTCATTTCCAAAATGCAACGTGAAGAAAGCACTGTTGCTGCAGCCACTTTTGTGGTATTTAGTGGATATTATTTACTAAATAAACAAAAAAAGAAAAAGAAAAGACGCTGGTACATTGTAAAATGGCCAATCGCTCTTAAATATTTCGGTTGCTCTACTGCCGGTCTTCATAGACTCTTCAATTTTCGTACGAATCTTCCTATATGTGGACATTAAACTATCCCTTTTTTTTAGTTCTTTAATTGAGATGTCATTCTTCATTTTACTTTGGATTTTAGCCCATGATTCCTGCTGGTCATTTCGGTTTTTGTTACCGACTCTCGGCGGGTCGGACGGGTCGCCCCGGAATATTCTCGCGCCACCTCGGACGGCACTCTTCCCACGGCCTGTTGGCGCGAGCTGTCCTGTGATATCACGGACCCTGGGAAGCCAGCTTGAGACTTACCTTAGGAGTTTGTGGCAACAGTTTCGATTAATTCTTCTCATTGCTTTTCAGTCAGATATCGTGTTTGGTAGGTATTCCCAGTCTTAAGATTTTAATTTGAGCTCAAACATCAGTTCATAATATAGGTTAAGCAAAAGTAATATCCTGCAAAAAAAATTCCTAAATATATATATGATATATATATATACAGAATAAGTTTCCTGATAATCATTTTGTGCTGTGTCGGTTTTAAATCGAATTTGTTTATGTCAGGAACGTATACAATGTCTTGTTTATGTAAGGACACTATTAAATTCCGGTGTAGGTACTGGGCGAATGCCAAGTTTAACAATACACTTTATTCAAGACTCTCCTGGTTCGTAATAATAAACGTCATCGCCGTGAAATATGCACGAAGATATTCTGGAACACACACACAGAGATGTGCATGGTATTCTCACATGCACACGGACGTAAAACCTAATTTCTATTTACCGCTCTTTTGTATAACGATTTTATACATGTAAACAGCCGCGTCACGCAGCTGTTTTATAATGAAAATACAATGCTGCCGAGTGAGACAGAAATAGAAATACACAAGTAAAACAATGTTCCAGTTTTGTAGAGACTGAAACAACAAGGATTTTCCTTGTTTTGTTATGTATTAGATCCTGTCTGCATAAACTTTAACATTTTTCGAATTTTTTATCTGTTGCGTTTTGCTATCTAAAACGATACAGGAAATCAATAGTTTTCAATTTTACTTGATGGTGTTTATTTGCGTATATGTTTCCGGATATTGAAATTTATCTACGTCCAAGTTTTCTTGTTTGTTTTTCGATACCGGATGCAATTAAAGGATGATGATCAACGTGATAATAAATTTAAAAATAAAAGTTGTTTTACTTGGTGATTCAGCATATTTGTTAGTACTTTTGAAGTAAATTTTCTTTACAACAGCAAAATTAACTATCATCAAAAACATTCAATCAATATATTCAAACTATTTTCAAATCACTTATGTTAGTAGAAGTACCCAATATTTTTAATATCGTCTCACACCATAATGACCTAATTAGTTCATTACCTTAGAGAAAACATAAAAAGCAGCTTAAACCTTTTCCATATCTGTAAATAACACGATAAGAAAAATAAGAAATTGAAGGAAAGGACAGGGTAGAAAAAGCAATAAAATTGCACTAAGTCACGCACAACAAGTTTCCGTTGTAGAAAATAAATTTACACAAAAGCCCAAAACGAAGACATTTACATCCATTAAAAAAACAGTACTTACCTATGACTACATTTTAATCTTGAACTGTAAGTAAAAGAAGAAAAGGCCAGAAACAAGCAGCCGAAATGAAGTGGGATGTGTGGTTAAAAACCTTCCACTTGGATCGATGCAGAATTTTGTGTTTGCTGCGCAGTGTGGGGCAGAGTGTTACTACAACCATACGACGCCGACGCTGGAAAGGACTACATCTTGAATTATTCATCTTAGACTTATTAAAGCTGCGTAATATGTATGAGAATTAGAGGTTGCTCTTGGCTCTTTGAAATCCAGCAGCAGCATGCATGCCCTTTATATGCCAGAAAACCCTGACCATCAGATCTCTTGCAGATATTATGTATTTATCTGGCTTTCTTTGGTTTGGTTGGTATGTAGTTGTTGTACTTTCTTATCCAAGGAAGTCTTGTGATGAAAAATTTTGACATCGAGACTTTTTGCAAATGTTCACGTTTTGAAGCCCCTGATAAGGAGGATGTCGTATGTCTGCCTTCCTGTCTCTCTATCTCTGTAAATATCCACAGTAGCAACCAAAGGTCAACGCTATCAGTACCAAACCTAATAGTCAAGGGTATGATCGTCCTCTCAAGATCTGTTCAGATCTTCAGAAAAATCAGTAGACCAGATGAACTTAATAATTTGTTCAGAGACATAATCAAACCTTACTAACTACTAAATTTAGGAAAATTTTTAAACAATGCTAATGTAAGTACACAAATAGTAATTTTAGCAAAGTTTTCTAAATTCCTACTGGAACTAGGTTTTTTACTCATATCGAAAAACATATTCTTTTGGTAATATGTTGCATGTCATGCATTCTAGACAGATTATAATAGTAGTTGGAGCTTGATTTGGAACAAGTTTGTATAAAAAAAAGTTTCAAAATTAGGACCGGAGGTAACATTTCTAATAATAAATATGCATTATTAAGGAGACGTACGTATGTAATAGGTCACAAACAAATTAAAGAAATTTATTAACATATAAGTAATACGAGGAAAGGCAATCGAAATTAACAATGTAAACCCAGAAATGCTGAAAATCATGGTAGTTAATTCTACACGGGTATTACTTAGAATAATAAACTTAGCGTGGGAAAGGAAAACAATCTCCGAGACTAGAGACGCGATTAAAAGCAAATCTAGGCTCAAACCTCCACGAAAATCAGGCAGGTATCAGGCGAGGCAGCATCACCCAGGACTAGATATTTTGTTTAAGGCAAATTTCAGACAGAATTTTAGGTGGTAACTGCAAGATGTGCCTATGTACAGTTAATCTAGAAAAGGCATTTACACTTTCGAGACATAGGATATGATTATCGATGGGAAACAGGGGGATTAAGCAAGAACTACTGAAGGCAGTCATAAGTATATACACCAACACATTAGCAACATAATAGGAACTGAAAGCGGATATACAAGAACCTTTTTCACACAGGTAGGAGTAAGACAAGGTGGAATTCAGAATCCCCTTCTCTTCATAACTGTTATGGACGATAATGTGAGTGAGTCATGGGTGTTGACTAACAGGCTGAAATCAAGAATAACAGCAGCTGATATAAAGATTTTAAGGTGAATAGAGGGTGCTACCAGACTGGATAGAATTATAAATAAGAAGATACGAGAAAAACAAGGTATGATATCAGCAATAGAAAAAAAATAGGAAAGCTAGCTTAGTTGGTTTGGACATCTCACATGAATGAGCAACACAAACCCTATAAAAGTGATATAGGACGTAGGCTGGAGCAAGATGAGAAACAGAGGTAGACCCAGAACAGTATGGAATCAGGCAATAGCGCAGCTGCTGGCGGACCGGGAAAGCACCTGGATGGATGTTCAGAAGATTTCCAAAGATAAGCCGAGATGGAAAAAAATCTGCAAAGTAGAACGCCTCGACGTCTAAAGACAAAGAAGGATACGAATAAGAAAAAAGAAGTAAGAAGTAATATAAGGAGCAAACAATAAAAGGAAAGCAAAAAACTAAATATAAAAACCAAATAGTAACAATATACATATTTTTTTGAAACTATAATATAATATACAATCGAAAGCTATAATCTGAGAACTCCTCCAGGGAGTAAAAGAAAAGGGATGCAATTATACAACAATACAATTTTACATATTGTTTGCTAGTTCGTCTATAAGAGGGTAAAGCTATAATTTCCAGGTTAATAAGAAAAGATTTGGGAGAGTCTGAATGTTTTATATTAGCTATAGATCTCTTTTTGACATATAGAAATGTCACTGGCTAATACAGAATTACCCCAAAACCCGATACCGTACCCTTATTCTGATTTTAAAGATCTGAACAAGTAACACAATGAATTTGGTTCCAGTAATGTCTAAAAATGATATCCCCACTTCAATAATTTATCCATCCAAATCGCCACAAATTTAAATTTTCTGTGTTTAGCAGCTTGTTTACATTTACATTTAAATAAAAGGATGGCATCTTATGAAGCCGCTTTTGGTATATTTAAGGAAGAGCTGTTATATTTCTCATTACATATGTTAAACATAGGTAATATTTCTTAGTTTTTCGTCACAGTTCTTATGTGTGATTTTCTTTTGTGACAGTCACTATTTTTATTGTGTCTAACTTTGTTTCTTTGTTAGATACATATATATATAATTAATTTCGGATTTCGAATCCTGGGCTGCTGGGTAATTTTTAAAAACATTAGAAATTACCTAATTACCAATTATAAACTAACTTTAAATATAATTTAAAATTAGTATGACCTCTAAATCGTCCAAGAAATTAAAATTATATATATATATTGGTAGTAGCGATACATTTTCTATATATATATATAAAGTTTAGTCAGACATAATAAAAAGAACTAACAATAGTAAAACATATTCGTGCTTATTATAGTTTATTTAAGATGTTAATTTTACACATGCTCATTATACAAGCGTGGAATCTGTTTGGTTATAATAAAGAATTAAAAAATTACATAATACATTGCACATTGGAGCTGTAATAATAAAAACCTACTGTGAAAAATACCACACATATGAATTTTTCTATCGTGATGGAAACGGAAAATGTTATTATTATTAATTAGAGAAAAAAGTCAACATCAAAGCTGGAAACGTCTAATTGAAAATATTGTATTAAATACATACAACTTAAAATTACATTAAGAATTGAATTAAGAAAAGAGTGTTATTATCAATCACAAGTAAATTGTCTTTTATATTCTTTAAGAAATAACACGACATTTGTTCTTTAAAAAGCAAGTGTTTAGTATAATATTGCAATTTTCTCGACTTCAATATTAAACAAAAACTCTAGTGTTTCGTTGGAGTCTGTGGTGTATCAAACCTCAGACTTAAGTTCAAATTTTTCAATATAGACTAGTGTACTATGTAATGGTTACATACAAGCTCTCTCTTTAACTTTTTCCCACTTATTAAAGCTACATGTATATTTTTAAAACAATACCTAGTATTTAATTCTCTCTGGTTAATGTTTACTAACAATCACGAACAGAAAACTTTAATAACTGCAGCCCGGATTACATTTCATGAATAAATTTTCGAAAGGCCGCAATCATACGTTTGCGTGATGGAATTCATCACGGTGCATTTAGTTGGACGGTTAGAGGTATTATTAAACAGTTTATGGGGACTGGAGCTCGAGCTTTAACCATAGTTGTAAGACATGATTTAGGTATGTACTACTGTTGAGAAGCCGCAGTATGTTAAGCACGCATCCACCGACGTACGGGAATAATGTGAGAAAGTTCATGCGATCAGGCCTAATAGGGCTGGCTTAAGCATGGTTTCTATCCGGATGATATGTTCTAGTCACCCAGCGCTTGCATAAGGAGCGCAATAACTTGTCCGACAATGAGTAGAGTTTATAGGTGTATTTTCAGACGCTGGATACAGACGGTGTAATAAAATCCCGTCCCTTTTCGCATAGTACGCGATTTTGTTGTCCAAATATTTAGGGTAAATTAAGTTAAAGCACGTTTGAAAGGGGAGTTTACATATTCGACCTGACAGAATCAATTAATTTTCGGCAAAGATTATGTTTAGTAAGTGCAAAATAGGTATTCATACAGTACTAACGCACATGTTATGACTTATTAAATTATTATTATTAAACAAGATAATATTCATCTAATTAATGATGCCCAACGATTTACTAAAGGCAAATATTTTTACATAGTACCTTCAGCACGTTTAACACCATTAACTTTATCTAAATTGAATTATTTATCTTATAACTTACTTCATATCATCATACATTTTTATCAAATTCATTCTTATTGATGTCCTCCATATTAAAAATTAAAATAATAAAAATGAAAATTAATTGAATGAAAATGTTTTAAAATAAACTAAATGAAAATAAAATTCTAATTCTTAATACAGATTCTTAAATCGTGAGATCATAAATAATGCATATAAGCCCCTACTCTCACTTTCGCTATCAAAAAATGTTTATTTCTTTCCCAAAATTAATGTTTTTACTGCTCGAATTATAAACTTCATCTTCGTCAAGTTTATTCTTGTTTTCGCCTTATATACTGAAACAAAAGCCTATCGACAATTTGTAGCGCCTCTATTATCTAATTAAATTTTAAATTGGCATTGATTTTAAAATGTTCGTGATAAAATCTTTCGTTTGTTTTCTTCAGGTTATCATACTTGCACCAATACGCGCACATCGTCTTTGACAGCTACACACTAATGGCGATGACTTGAACTGTTTGTTATTATTGTTTTTCACAGACTTATTACGTTTCATCTTCAGTAAGTATATATTTCTTTCCTTCCTCTTTAGTATAGTCCCTCATTGTACTTGTATATGAATGCATTGCCTTTTTCATCGTTTGTTATATATTTTCTTTTTTCATTTACCAATGTTATTCTTACTTTTTTTTTTAGAAATTCTTCGATTTGGTAATACGGGAAAGACGTTGTAAACAACTGAGATTTTTCTCACGGAGCCCCCACTACAAAGATCGGTCGCCCCCATCACATCGTCTCCGATTTCTATCCATGCCCTCTCTTCTGGTAACGCGTTGATTTGCAGAATGCTGTAAACAACATTAATACTGTATTTTTCTTTTGCAAGTTTTAATCCACACATGACCATTTCCATTTTCTTTGAAGCCTTTGTGTTATGCATACAAGAATTAATAAGTGTATTTTTAATTTATACAGTTACTGTTTACATAAAACATTCTTATTCACGATCTGTCACTTCGCACTAGAAATGTTTTCATTTATATCCTTTTTCTGTACATAGGTATTAAGTTACAGGTATTTATTTATTTTTCTTAAGTATTATTATCAAAATCTTTCTAATGAAATGGTACCATTACGTATGTTTGAATTTATATTCTTTCATTTAAATCATATTCTCTTCTCGATCTATCCTGATATTGCCTTGCTCATATAACTTAATAGCATTTAAACGATTCACTCTCTTTATTGTCCCATCTTTTAACATAACTCTTTCTCTGTTATTCACTTTCAATACCTTTTTGTTTTTAAATAATGGTCCATTTCTTCAGATGTTTAAGGCTGCTCTAACGCCTTGTACGAAATTAGGTTCTGTATTTTTATATTCAAACCATATCTTGTGCTTGTCTTTTCTAAAAAATATAGAGTGTATTGATTTATTTTGTGTTTAATTTTATGCTTAATATTTGTACTTATTTAACTAAGTATATACCATTACGTATATATTTTTGATAATAGCATTGCCCTTAAATGTTGGCAACCTATTTTACTTATTATTACATGTTTCAACTAATGCTTAAATACAATTTTAAAAATAAAATCGATGTTGAGAACAATTTAAGGTGATAAGATAGCATTTACGTTGTTTTAAAAAATACACTGCATTTTAATCGAGATTATTTTAAAAACCATTTATTGTACAAAAAAAAAATGTTTCTGTCAAAATTTATAGGGAATTTACTTATTTACAATTTCTGCATTAGGTGTTTTATCTAACACGTTCTGAAAGGGCGATATTGTAAAAAGCAGTATTTTGGGCACCGCCCCGTCTTCCAATTTGGCGAAGTCAGTTGCAGCCCGGAAATTTAATATATTGTTCACGTCACCAATTTAAGTAATCTCTTTTTTAATAATTTTAATTACTTTCATTATTTTGCCACTAATTTGAAATAAATATTAGAACTGAAACTATATCAAGAAAAATTCCTATTTTGAGTCTACTTATTAAGTCGGAATCATATGGAAAACTTTTTTATTATTAATTTTACGAAAAAAAGTAATTTTTCGTAAAAAGTTATGCATTGTCTAGAACCCAAAATGTATTAACCAAATATCAATTTTTTGCAGTCGTATACGAGGTGTGTCAAAAAATATGAATTTTGCTTAAAAGTACCTTAATTTTTGACATTATCGAATATTGTTATAAAAAATAATAGATTAGATTTAAAAACTATGTTCAAGTATGAAATTACTATGAAAAATCAAGGTTTGTTAATTTTTACAAATTTTTCTACATATTGATTTTATATAAAAACATTATAAATTACTTTAATTTTTGCAAATTTAAATACTGGACATTTATATCTTCTGTTTATTAAAAGATGATGACTTTACGTTTCTTAATGTTTACAACAATTTTGCAAATTAAATACGTAATGAATGCATAACAGTAATTCAGTTTGCAAATAGGAAAGCCATACAAATAATACATTAATAAACAGAACTAAAAATAATTATTTAATCTCTGGGGATGTGCAATTATTTGCTTCTTCCATCTTGTTGATAATTTGTAATAATTTATTGCATAAATGGGCCAAAATTTAAAAAAAAGCTATAATACTATGTATCTGTAATCAACTAATTTAAAGCTATAATATAACACTTCTTAACTCTTCTGTAATGATAAAGTGTGGAACTTTTGTTCAAAGAAAATATCTCATAACTCACAGTGCCGTTTTCTATTCAAATTTCACTTGTTCACCCATCGTTTGTTTTTCAATTTAATATGCTAAATCGCTGTTGGTGTTATTGCTGTCACTTTTTATTAGAAACATCCGCTTGTTAGTCGATTAATTTCGGTGTCTGGCTTATGTGTCAGTCCTTTGTCGGCATCCATTGCCTGTACATAATTAAGCTCCCATGTCATATTATTGATTATGTGACTTTTTGTGTGGACGATTTGCCTTTCGTACCGAATTTAATTCCGACCGTTCGTTCCCTAAACTGGCTCCTAAAATACATTTCTAACGGAAAATCACAGACTCCCATATGTAGAAGGGCATATAGAATATCCGTATACAAAAATAATCTGAGTATATTATTTAGCTTTGTTTTTATTTACATTGTCTTGTTTCTTTTTCTTTATTACGATTGGTTCTAAGGGTTTGTAATAGTCCCTTAGACATAATTCACTTTTAGAAATCTGCAAGATAAAATATTAAAATGCAGTAGAATACCTTCAAAAAACTATTAATGAAGTTTTAGAACATTGAAATTATATTATAAAATTTGATAAAATTAAGATTATCATGAATAGGTACCGTTAATGATCTTAACAATGTTTGTAATAATTGACGTCTAGGTTTACATAAGTCATCACGGTAAAATGCAGATGAGTGTTGTTATGCATGAGCTGCAGTAGCTGTTTTGTATTTTTGTAATGTTAAGTGTTGGATGAATATAAATCAGCAGCGAATGCCAATATTAAATTAATACATTTTCAAGAGATTTATATAAATGTGTAGTAATATTAAAAAAGATATATTTGTTAATAAGTTACAATGCATATTAAAATATTATACCGTGATATCATAAAGCTTCTAGGAAAAAGATGGTATGCTAGCGCCATCTTCGTACCTGTTCATTCATGTGTGACAAGGAGAGAAGATCTTGGATATTTTTCTGTCAAGTAGTTGCCGATCTGGTTTGCTTAGTCTGTGGTTTTGAAAATTATTTTGACAGTGACATTGACTGTCATCAATTAACGTGTTAGAACTGCTGAAATTAAGTTTGAACATCGACTTTGAATAAATTCCTATATGGTTTACAATACAGTGCAAAAAATGTATATGATTGAAGCCTATTTTCGAAATGGAGTGCGAATTGAAGGAAAAGTGTTATTTCCGTTCCAATTTAAAATATCTTCTTACACAACAATTATTCAAAATCAAGCCTTAAGGGTCATAGTGGATCTGTCAACAATGGAAAAATAGCAGATTTTAGATGCACGATATTTTTGTTGATTTTAAATTTGGAGAAAACCTTTCAACGTTAAGTTATGAAGAATTTAGTAATGTAACGAAACAAGCCCACAAAGAAGCAGACGTCCGGGCGACGACAAAAGGAGTAATCTACAACAGTAATCTACCCCGCTGAAGAATCAAATTTAGAAAAAAATTATCGGATTAAAGAAAATTAATTAATATGTCAAAATATTAAAAACAAGTTTTCTCAAAAATCCTTCGGAGGAGATTTGTTTGCTTGGGTTCAAGTTATAAATTGAATAAAAAGCTACCCCGTTCTGCACTTATTTTTCATTCAACTATTCCTTACTTTGTTTTAAATCAATATAAAATAAATTAAAATTAGGCAACGCACATTACAATGAATTGTTATTCTAGTAAAAATCTTTCCCGCGGTTACAAATGTGTAAATATTTGGTCATAAATGAACTTTTATTCGCTTAGATATTGAGTTATTATTTCAAATATTTATTATATATTCCCTATGTGTAATAAGTACTCGGACATCCTTGGCTTATTAAATTATGTGCTATGCAACCAATATTACATTTCCGATCCATTATATAGGACCCTTAATAAATACTTTTATATTCTCTGTTTGCAATCTAGACTTTATATCATGAACTGAGGGATATTCCCAAAAAAAGTAAAACATTGTTCGTCATTAGTAACCGCTTCTTCGATTGGGTTTTGTGTTTTAAATAAGAGAATAAACAATTAGTAGTAGATTTATAGTTGTTTGGTAGGCATATTTTTAAAATACGCACTCCCGTTTCACCGGAAATGCATGAAACTTTTTTAATGACACTCTGTATATTTTTGGATTTTTTAGTACTGTTTCAAATTGTTTATTCAACTTTTTTTTAAAAACTCGCGCCAAAAGTTATGAATTTTTTTTTTTTTTTTGGAAATTTTCAACCAAGACACGTGTTCCAGAAAAATCATATTCGTATTGTTTTTAAAAGTAAAAACATTAATTTTGGTGGTGCGTCTAGCCAAGAAAAATCTGCATCGTTTGGTATAAGCTGCACCCAACAATACTTTTGTTTTTCAAACCCTACTTCTCGAAGTTTTCACATAGGTACCAAAAAGTTATTTAAAATTCGGTACTTTATTGCGGCAGCTTGTCCCTTTTTTTTATTCGCTTTCATTTTTGTTAACAATGTCGTATACATATTTCTAAGATCATCTTTATAGGAGCAACCAACTGTTAATTAGAGCACTACGAGCGCTGTTGATTTGTGCGCCCAAATATGCGTTCAACCAGTGAGAAAGCCCGAAGTCGATTATAATTTTTTTCGGAACAGGTGTTTTGATAAAAAGAAATTTCAAAAAAAAAATAATAATTCAAAAACTTTTTGTTCAATTTTGAAAAACAAAAAACAGTTAAATAGACAATTTAACACAGTACTAGGAAATCTAAAAATACATAGTATTTCATGCATTTTCGGTGAAACCGGAAGTATGTCAGAACTTAAAGTATTTTTATAATGTGTGCCCAAGCAACATACATTTTTCACTAACTGTTCTTTCTTTTTTTTTTGAAAATCCAGTAACATCTCAAAAGGAAGATATATTTCTTAAATAAAAGGTGTGGTAATAATAGCTTTAGCGGTTTTGACACTATCGGTGTCACTCACACACAGATATGCTTTTCAGAAACCACTTCTTTTTGTGACTTTAAAACGTGGACATTATCTAAAATTCCTCGAAATCGAAAAAAGCATTTTACTGTCTTGGTGTACACAAAATTCTGTTGCCAACCGTAAAAATTTATAATATAAAAAATGGAGATATTATAACTTATTACATTATGACAAACTAAACGGGTTTACGATTCATGCATATTGAAAAAAAAAATTTACTTTTATCTGCATCTAATTGCCTTGTACTCTTCTTGCCACTCCAATTATGCAATGAAAAGCGGCACATCAAACCAATAATGAAAGACAAAACAGGTAAATCCTTAGTAACACATGTAAAGGAAAATAATTGGTCAATTTTTAACCTTAAATTAATTAACAATAAATGATAGTATTGAAAATATGTAATGGTACAGCCTATTTTATCAATTAATATTATAAGTTTATTATATTAAATAATACAATAAATAATATTTTATGAATATTTTAAATATATTTGAAATTAATGAATATATTACTGTAATTTTAATTGTCATGAATTCATTTGTATGTAGATAAGTTTGTTATGTATAAGCATTGTGGCGTCGAAAGTTATGCTAGTGAAATAAAGCACCGCGAGCGGGAATACCCAGACTGTTTAGAAAGCGGGGAATCACAGGCGTCCACCTATACGATGGAAAATGAGTGTTGTAATCTTATGAGTCGAAAGCTAGACTTCAAGTCGAAAAGCGAACTCCAGTAGTTGGTCGACAAAGGCCAGAAGAGTCGTTGATAAGTAAAATTTAAATATAGAGTCGACAAATAAATTTTAAAATTGTATCACTGCAGTAATTATAAAAACAGCGGTGAAATAAAAGTATTTTTACAAGCAGAAATTTGTAAAATTAACCGCATATTGAGTATACATATTAATGTTCAAGTTGTTATATTTTTTGTGACAAAGATATTGTGCTATAATTAGCAGTGTCGGCCGATTCTCCACGTCTTGTTCGTGCATAAAGAATATTCCGCTGAAAAGCGTCGAACAAAGAAGAAAGAAAAAATAAGCCTTAGAATGAGGTACTTTAAAAGATTATTGTATGTAAATGTATTTTGAAAATAAAGAATTAAACATAATATTTCAGTTTTCAAACAGAGACGAAAGAAGTAAATATATTTATCTGGGTGAGATAAATATATTTGGTAAATGAATAACATCTCCAATGTATAAACTAAAATGCAACTTGATACATTTTAACGTTGTGTTTTATGTAGGTGAATATATATATATATGAATCTTGTAGCCTAAGTTGTTATTTCTTGCTGTATTATTTTCATTTGAATATAATGAATGATATGAGTAAATATCATTAAAGGTTATCATTGTAAAAGTATATTTAACGTGTTTGTTAATGTGTTTTGTTTCTTTTTTTTGTTAAAAGTAGTTCATTATGTAAAATTTTATTTTGTTTGTAATAACCTATAAAATCATTGCTTTCGAATATAATTATTATTTAAATTATACAATGGTATTTTATTATATTAATACCCAATAAAGCTTTACGAACCTGTTAATTTAATTATGTCTTTTACCCAATCGCCCTCGAGATTAGGAATTGAACTAGCTGGTAAACAAAACAACCTATTTAAATTTTATATTAACAGTTCCATTTTTAAATTATAAAAAAATTATTTTGAGTTGTACCTTTTCAATATTGGCGCAGCAACGTGAAGCACAATCATATCATATTATTTGGGCAATTTGGGTAGAATCTTTACAGGTATTAAGTAAAAAATTAATTTAGTTGAACGTATAGTTTGTAATTCAGGATAATAAAGAATAAAATACAAAACATGTATTAGAGAAATAACCAATTGCGGATCGGCTTCACTTTTTGTCGTAAATGCTCTGTCCTTGTTTTCTATCCTCGTTGGTTGCTCTGTTGACAGATATTAGCGCTAACGTAAGTGTTTGATTTTGATAGTAAGATAAAGTGTTTGTTTACTTACGAAAAACTGGTAAGGCATAGTTCTATTAGAAGAAACATTTTATTATATATGTACATGCTGCTAATCTTTATATATTTTATACATTATTAATTTATTCTGATGCTGATGCTGTAAATACTCCAAGTTTAGCTAACATAATTTTACATATTGCATCACGCTTAGAAACGTGACATTAAATCCTCGTTTACGTTAATTAAAATAAGTTTTTTCTTATCTCATTCTCTTTGAGTAACGCACCTTCTGCAATCTTCACGGCCCCTATACTTAAATTACATTTTCATTCTGCGCCAGCGTCCCTTTATGGAAGAGGTAAATTTAAGAAACCGCAGATTAAAAAGAACGACTCGTTCGTTATACTTTCGTCAGATCTGTTTGTGACGCACGCGATAAAGACGAACGAACTTCCATTTACAACATTTAGACTTATGCGGGTCAACACGCACAAAAAGAATTCCCGCTTCTGTACACTTCTCGCTCACATCATCCTCCACACAACACCTAACGCACACGTGTAAAGAAAGATCTCATTAAAATTTACACTCCGTTCAATCTTCGAGTCCCGTCAAAGAGAGCAAAAGTGGATGAAAACGTTGTGCGGTCATTCATGGGATGGTGTGCGGAAACAAAAAATAAAAACCCCGACACCTACGATTATGCATGATCATCGAAGTGTGAATAAACACAATCACCGATGGCTACATAAACAGATAAATCTTAGATTGTATGGAAGTGTGCGTTTGTGTATGTGTGGAAGAAATAAATTTTGTTTATTCTTCGGGTTGCTGTTTACTCGTTTTCGTTTAGTAACTAAACTTATTTGCTCTGCTTGTGGGAAAGCATTTTCTTAATTGAATGAGAAGATTAATGTCGATTCGTCGCTGAGATTCTCTTGATTATATTTGGAAAATTGCCGGTTCGTTGGTGTGCTGCTGCTCGTTTTTGCAAAAAAAAAGTCTTATTAATCATATATCTGTACCACTTGGCCTTACATCCGCTCTATAAATTACAGATAACCGTTATAAATCTGCCGAACGACAATGAATAACCGTTTAATTGTATTTGGGAATGATTTATGAAAATGTACGAATTGATTTTGCCGATTTCAGCTACGTAATGAGTTTGTGCAACTGAGATAAGGAAAAATTTATTATCTTTCTATCTTATTTTCTTGGTGTAATTAGAATAGGTTTCGATCACATATGTGCTATAAACAAAGAAATGTAGATGTACGATATTTATGTTCCTATAGGCCGATTTCTTCATACTCGGAGAAAAATTTTGGATACGTATCTGCATGGTGATCGTGATCGACAGATAGGCAAAATACACGTTTCTCATAAAATTACTAATAAGTTATTCTATTTCCAGGATCTGCTTTGACAACATTGCAAAAATAATTGTAACTAATATCAGATTAATGTTAGTAAACTAGTAATTGACAGATTCTAATTTCGTCTGGACAATAAAACTGGTAATTTAAATACCATTTTCTCTGCCATAACATTACCGGTAAAAAGTACAAAAGGAAGTTATATGATATATGATCCATAGGTATGTGATTAATATTATGTTCATAAATTGAGGTAAGTGTCAAATGGTGTACATACTATATGTGTACAATTTCTACTGTCATATTAGAGATATTTTTGAGATTTTACCCTACATTCGTTTATTCTAAGCTTAATAATAATATACGAATGAGCTTTTAGAATACAAGAAAAGAAAAACATTGTTCAAATTTCAGTGAAATGGAAATGGAAATGTTAATAGAAGTTATATATAAATATCAGAATAAAATAGAAAATAGAGAGAACAATGCTACAACCTGGAAACAAAAACAGGAAACTTGGGAAAAATTTAATTTATTTAATGCTATTATTGGTTTAAATAGGAATTCTAAAGCGATAAAAGCAAAGTACTCGTATGAAGATATGAAAAAAGATATTAAAAAGAAATGTGCGAAAATAAAATATGACGAAAGCAAAATAGGGGAAGGACTACCTGAAATAAGAACAACATTAAAACCATATGAAGATAAAATTTTAGCAGTCACACAGTTATCAATGTTAGGTCTGTCAGCACGCTTTGATAATAATCAGGTTGAAGGTAAAAGTTACTTCTGCATTAGTAGTAGTTTAATATTCAAAAAGTGAAGACGTATTTTTATCGGCTCTGCAAATAGTGGCGTCGAAAAGAAAAATATTGTTATTTATTATTGAGACATAAATGAAATTGTGATGATATAAACTATTAGTGAAATAAATACACGGATGAAGCAAATGGATGATTAATCATTTGTCAAGTGGGTCAACATATATAAAACAACAAAAATATGTCTAACAATAAGTGCCATGTTTGCCACGTGGAATTCCAAAGAACAGAAGGAACTGTAAAGTGTTTCGTATGTGAGGAAGAGAGACATAGTAAATGTGCTGCAATTAGTGACGAAACAGCTAAGAAGTTGAGTGACACGGATATTATTATATTTGTATGCGATATTTGTCGTAAAATGAAAGTGTGTCAAACAATGAAAGAAATGGACCAGAAACTTAATGATTGTCTCCAAACAATATCAGAACAAAATGTCCTGATGCACAAAATTTTAGAGCTTATTTCGAGCACCGAAAATAAGGCAGAAAAGAAGACATTGTATAGCGATTTATTGAAAAAGAAAAATGATGTGTTAATCGTTAAACCTAAAAAGGATGATCAAAAATCACACGAAACAAAAAAGGATATTAAAAATAAAGTGGATCCAAGTAAACTAGCACTAGCACTTGGACTTGAAACAATAAAAACTGTTGGAAAAGGTGGTCTCGCTATTAATTGTAGTGATAGCAATTCTAAACAAAAATTAAGATAAAAGTAATAAATGAAATTGGAAATAAATATGTAGTTTCTGAACCGAAATTAGGAAACCCTAAAATAATAATTACTGGTGTTGAAGCAGATGTTATTGATGAAAACAATGAAAAAGTGTTAGACGCGATTATTAGGCAAAATGACTTAACACACGTAGACAAGGACGTCTCAGATAAAATTAAAATAGAAAAAAAATACTTAGGTAAGAAAAAGAAGAACTATGGAAACATTATATCTATTGTCTGTTCAACCGGCGATGTATTCCAGCATCATAGACAGAGCACAAAAAAATATAGGATGAAAAAAATTTAAGGTGTATGTATGAACACCTACAAATAGTTCGATGTTATAAATGTGTAGCATAAAATCATTTTGCTGAAGAATGTAAAAATGCGGAAACATGAGGTAATTGTGCCGGTAATCATTTGACAAACAAATGTGATAGGGTAATGATATATAAGTGTATAAATTGTATAAGAACAAACGATAAATTTAAAATGGATATTGACACTATTCACACAGCGTTTAATAGAGACTGTATACATTACAAACGAATAGTCGATAAGCAAAAAACGAAAATTAAATATATGTAACAATTAGATTATAAGTAGGATAAATTTGCTCAGTAATGATTTAATTGTAGTTTTTTAAGTTTTAAGAACATTAGAATATTTGAACAATTAGTCCGTAATTATATTATAGAAAAAGTTTTAGTTTCTAAGTAATATATTTGTATATTTTATATATATAAAGATTATTATAGAAGATTATTATATTTCTATTTATAAGCACTTTACTTTCATAAAATCAATTCAGATATAAGTGGACTAAATATTGAAGACAATGCTCAGGAGGAAGAAATATTATTGCAATTTGAGACTTCGGATGGTATAAAAATTACAAAGAGGTATTCATTTTTAAATTATAATTTCTTTTCAGATTTATTATCAGATCAGAGCAGCAATACTTCTATCTCAAATACATATACAGAAAATGAAGCAAACAGTAAGTCTTTGTAAGAAAAGCTTTTTTAAAATCAAGTTAATAAAATTGCAGTTATAAACTAAGTAAAACCGAAAAGAGGTAGCCAGCAAGTAGGTCACAATATGGGGAGGAATTATTAGAAATAAAAAAAAAAGAATTTTACAACTGCAAGAGGAATATATTGCACAGGAATTAAGTGCAAAAGCTGAAATAAACAGCCTAACAATAGAAAATCTAAAATTAGATCTAGAAATGAAAAGAAAAAATTAAGATGCTTATAATTTTTTTTTTGTATTATTTCTAAGAGAAAAATATGTAACAAGTTCATTTTATTATTTGATATGTATATTACCATATGAAAAATGAAACTTTCATAGTGGTATATTTATTTCAAAGTTATGTATGTATTAAGTCAAATATTTATCTTATAAAATAGTCTGTGATGAGTGAACGGCGAACTGAATTGTGTTCCGAATGGCAGAGTAAGCCGAATTTCGTTGAAGACAACGTAGAACAAAGAAGTTCCCGTTGAAGCAGTATCGAAGAAGGAGGAAAGAAGTTGAAAAAAGAAGATTTAAAATAAGGTATTATTTAAATGATTATTGTATGATGAATGTATTTTTAATAATAAAGAATTCTAATTTTCAAACAGAGACGAACTGAATAAATAGAGTTGTTAAATAAACATCGTCACCAAAATATAAAGTATAATGTAACTTGATATGTTTCGCAATTATCGTATATGTATATAAACATACACAAATCGTATGTAGCCTGCGTAGTAAATTCTTGCTTTATTGTTTATGTTTTAACATAACGAATAATATACATAAAGACTTATGTACATTTATTATTGGTAAAAGTGTATTATTGATATTGTCTTTTAAAACTGTTTTGTTTCTTTTGTTGTTTGTATAGCATATTTATTTGTCTGTAAAATATACGAATCGCCCTGAGGGAATCTGAGTTTAGCTGATAAAACAATTTATTTAAATTTTGTTTTAGAATTAAACTTTACATAAAATATATAAATATCAAATACAGGTTCCAGTTCAGTCACTTTGTTAATCTGAAGCGGCAAAAGAATTATCATTCCTCATCCTTAAAGTGTAAGGGCGCCTAATAATGTTTAGTAGTTCTTCATCTTCATGAGTCACTCGAATAACTATTTACGTTAAGTAAATCCATAACAACAAGATGTCTAGAAATGGGTATAAATGAAGTTTTACAAAAATAATGCAATTACACAATTCCGTTAACCTCATTTATTTTTTTATAAATGAATATATCCTTCAGAAAATAACTTATTCGGTGGATTGAGTAGCCGAAAATTATCCACCAAGTATCTACAAGATAAATTTTATGCACAGGTGAAGAAAGTGTTATACAACACATATCTGCCGCTTAAAATGGTCGAGAACTTATCTGAGTGTGAAGAAATTGGCCATATATGTTATAATTTTCTAAGTTTATCAGTTTATTTCTTCTAATAATTAAGTGCCTTCAAAAGTAACATACCCAGTTTACGAATATGTATAACATTGCTCAAATAGTTATAACAGATATTTGCTAGATGTAACTCTTGGTACAATGACTCATGGGCAACTGGATCTCGCCATCGCTGCCCGGTATCAAGGTGATAACAAACATCGATTTACATTGTTGAAATTTATTCCGCTAGCCTTAAGATCACGTTCCTAATGCAACACCATCTCGTAGTAGAATAGCAAACCCAAAAAGAATGTTTCCTAAATTTTGAGAAAACTATTAAATAACATTTTATGGCTTTCTGAAAATTATTATACTAGCCGACACGATTTTTATAACTGACTTACTATTCTAAAATGTTAGTATTTCGCATTATGTTAAACATAAAAATTGTATTCTAACATAGGGTATCACGTCACATTTTCAAAATAATTTTTTTATATATTTTCACTAAGACTAACGTAAAATTTGAAATTAAAAAAGTATTGTAATAAGCTCGAACATGGTCGCGGCTATGCCGTGAAGGGCAGCGGCAAATATAAAGGATACAATGTCACGCATTCCAGAGAGAAGTACGGAATTATAATATATTAGTGATAGCAGAATACACTAAAGTGAAAAACTTAGGAATCGATACGTGCATATAAGAAGGTTGCAGCCGGCGTAATGCTAAATTTATTGTTTAGTTATTGAAACGGTCTGGCAAGAGCAAACGAAATGTCACTACATTGTCACTTAGTTAAGACCGCTTGAAGCAGTGTTCCACAAGTTGTGTTGCGTGTGATTTTCAAGAATGGAAAATCGTGCATGAGGCTGTAAAAATTCTCCGGACAGTTTTTCAAAGATGTTATGAACAATAGTTTGGCTTCAAAATTAAAAATCAAGAAAAACGTGTACCACATATATGCTGATATCGTGTTATGTCAAATTAACTGAGTGGAACAAAAACAAGAATTCTTTTGAAGCCTTGTCAGAAAGACCATTGATTTGGCTGGAACCAGCAGATCACGGTTACTTCTATCTTGTAAAAGCTGAAGGGTTTTCAAAAAGAAATAAACATAAAGTAATGTATCCAGACATTCCATCTGTAAGCAAACCGTTGAAAAGCACTGATTGTGAGCTTATAACTCCAATGCATTCAAATTCTTCTGCAAATTCCACGGGCGAGGAAGATATAAACGATATTTTGAATATGTAATTTTCAAGGGGTCTGACGTGGGGTCCTTTTGACGAACAACATCTTATTATTCAACCAGATCTGAATAATTTGATATGGGATTTGGATTTAATCAAAGAAAGATCACAAATTTTGGCATCTCGATTAAAAGAATGGAATCTTTTACATTCCACTACAGGAATCTCTGTATTGAAGAATCGTCACGGAAAATTCAGTTCATTTTACAAAGTTGAAAGAAATTTTTGTTACTATACTGATGCATATCAACTTTTGTATGAAATGAGTATTGAACATAACCCTGGAAAATGGCGATTGTTTATCGACTCGTCGAAAACAAGTCTCCAAGCCGCTTTGCTTTATAATGGTAACTCGAAACCATCAATTCCAATCGCTCATTCTACAAACACAAAAGAAACGTATGCCAGTATGTCAACGGTATTAAATATAATTTTTGGCAAATTTGTGGGATAGCCGAGCAGTTCGGCATCATTACCAAAGAATGGCAGCCACTGACCAGCATTGCTCCTGGAAAATTTAATATAAAATTTGAACCGTTAGTGGATTCTAATTTTGTGATTCTACCCCCTCTAGACATCAAATTGATTAAACAATAGATCAAGGCACTAGAAAAAGAAGCCAACTGTTTTAGATACTGAAAAACTATCAGGGATAAGTTTCCAAAGCTGTCTGATGTGAAAGTTTGCGAAGGCATATTTGTTGGTCTACAAGTTAGGCAGCTGTTCAGAGACGCAAATTATGAACGTACCATGAATTATTTAGTGCTGGCAGCATGGACTTCTTTTATAAAAATGTTTACAAATATTTTCTGGAAAACCAAAAGAGGGGTAACTATCAAGATATCGTGGCTAATTTACTAGAAAACTAAAAAAATGTAGGGTGGCAAATGTCGCTCAAAGGACAAAAATGGAGAAACGATATCAAGGTAGGTGGGACCCCGTCATGATGGAGAAGGAAGGAAGAGAAGGCAACAGACAACATAAAAGGAAAAAGTAACTCTATTTACACAAAACATTGATATATCAGCAATGTTCTTTTGTGTGCACTTATCTATTTCTTTTTATAACCCCTGTATAACAAATTTTCTAAATACAGTATTATTGTTTATCTACAGGTTGAGTACCATTATAACTCTTAACCTATACGTGGTGGAAAGACTTGGGTTTTGATTATGCCTTCAGTTAAATATTGTAAGAAATGTACACCCATTTTTACACACTTATTTAAAAAAAATTAAGACTTTCGGCTAATGTTAATATAAACAAATTCTAGTAGTACAAGAATAAACTGCAATCTCGGTGGAATTTTCTATCTTAATATATTATACGTTCAGTAATTCAAACAAACATTGCATTCTTAATGTTAGGAAACACACAAGACTCCGTGTTTAATATTTATAGTGTAATGATTCAAAGGTTAGAGAAGTTATACATCACGGATGACTTGAATTATAAGAAATAATGAATATATCAACTTTAATGTTTCAACAGCGAATAATACAAGAAAGCTGTATTCAGTCTTCGAAGCAATGTACTATATTTTTTGTACCTACCGCAGTTCTTATTTAAAGCCGACATACTGCTTGCTTTAATTTAACTTTCATACGACGTAATTTCTGTAGTCAACTGAATATATGTACATAATACATTCCTGTATCCAAGAACAGCAGCTTCTCCGTATAAATATGTGAATATTATATATTATATAGTAAATTATGTATGAGTGTGCTGGGAATGTTATTTCTTCCTCAGTTGGCTTTAATTAAATTGGAGGATTTGATGATTTTTTTTCGTCGACGATATGCGTCCGTGTTTGCACGATGAATTAATTAAATTTTTGCTTGTAGAAAAAGCGGTAGGTATATGTAAACACCCCATTACATCAATATGCAATGATGGAAACCGGTACGTTTATGTATGTACAGTATCCCAACAAAAATAAGACAGATAAGAGTGGTTATGTTTGGAAGTGATACGCTTATAAGCTAAAAAATTAGTTTTGCAATTTCTTAATAAGCTTATTACCACGGTATTACAAAATATTGCAAATAATAATGGTAGGTTTATCAACAATGCGAATTTTACTTTCTTATACCTAGTATAAGGAAGTAGATATTGTGATGATGAACATTTTTGACTTTAAGATTTTCGCAGATCTCCATGCTTGTGACGCATATTGTAAAAATATGTGATTATCTCAAAAATTACAAAAGATAGGTATAGGACATTGTTAACAAAAATGAAAGAGAATAGAAAAAAGAACAAAATGCATGAATAAAATACTGGGTGTTCCATTTAAAAAAAAAATTCAGGAAGAAGGTTTTGAAAAAACAAAGTTTTTTGAGGTATTGTCGTGTGCAACTTCATCAAATGATGCAGAATTTTCTTGGCTAGAAACACCACAAAAGTTAATGTTTTTTCTTTTAAAAACAATGTGAAAATAATTTTTTCTGAACACGTGTTTTAGTCAAATATTATCAAAAAAAAATTAATAACTCAAAAACTATTGGCTCAATTTTGAAAAAGAAAAAACAGTTGAACAGACAATTTAAAGCAGTAAAAGAAAATACAAAAATATATAGGGGGAGTCATTAAAACAAATTAAGTTCTGTGCATTTCCGGAGAAACCGGAAGTGCGTCAGAGTTTAAGGTATTTTTACAATATGCGCCACAAGCAACCATGGATCTTCCACTAATTGTTTTTTTTTTAATTCAAAACACAAAAGAGCAATCGAAGAAGCGGCAACTAATAACTCAGCCTGTATATAAAGATTTTTCTCCATATCTTCAACTTTTCTTTTGAATTGAAAACATTCACTTGAGGTATTTCTACCCGGGAGCATAACGAACAAAACAAAAACAAAATCAAGCAATTAAGTCGTTCCTATCGCCAATCATGATCGAGAGTGCATACAAAAATGATGATTTTTGTAGTTATCCGAATTTTCCGACTTTCCACTGTATTAATTGTCTCGTCTTTTCCCTGAAAAATTATCTAAGAACATAACCAACAAAGGAAAAAAGGAATTACGTACATCCATCGTTCGCATTGTGGGTTATGGTCTAAAGTTCATAAAAAAATCCTATGGAAAAACACACTTCCGGTTTTTCTCAACTATTCCAATTTTCCGAACATTTTTTTCTTTCTCTAAAAACATCATTCGGACTATTTGCTACTCCCTTCCAAAATTAAATGTCAAAACAAACAAAGGCGCAGGCAAATATGGCGTCGTCGCGAAATTAAAAATTATTCATCCTTCGACACTATTGGTAACAATTATTGGTGATGCTAAAATGATTGTAACGTCTCAATTGACAAGTTTCGGAATACACCTTCAAGGATGCCTTACCTGTCTCTACCCTCGTATACTGAAGGTAAATATGAAGAACAGAACTGCACTCCACAGATGGATGAATATATAGGACGCCACCTCCTTATGTATTATTCCCTTCCCCAAAATGATCTTTGATCCGGGAGAAAATCAATTAAAGTATTCAAGATAAGACAAAATCCCACAGTTCAAAACAATAACATATTTTGGTTATAATAAACATAGGTAACTTAATGTATAGAATTTAGGAAAACAAAATAAATTCACCCTGTATAATAAAGGATCCAGATATGGAGTGAGCAATTTGATTATATCTACTAAAGAAATGTTTAATAGTAGTTCCTACTGAACTCCACCTGCAGTTATCTTATTGACCTACCCTACTGATACGTTTGCTGTTCGCGAGTCCTAGCCGGTAACTACATTTTACTTATTCCCCGTAGGTTAGAAAGAAATCTTTTTTCTTCATTCCATTAAATTGAAATGCACATATTTTATCATGTCCGTTTTTCGCGATGAATTGAAATAGATTACGTTTTTATTAATCACATTCCTGCTTTTCTTATATTTATGGAGACGTACCTACATCTTTACTTCTTTTGCATTCATATTTCATTTATGAAAACAAATTCCTAACCTAACATTTGAATGAATATTCCTTAATTTGAATTAAAATAATTCTACTTAAAGTACACAGCAATTACAATACAATGTAACTGAATATATAACTGAAGAAAACACAAACAGCACTCTCTATTAGAATATAATTAGTGATAGCTGCTGTTTGATAAACAAACACTCCACACTCTTTATTAAATATAATTACATTGTTCTGTAGAGCAAGTGTGTTGTTGTTAGAGTGTTGGCGTACACGCAGGCCTCATATGCTAATTGTTTTATTTGTATTTTGAATCTTGATGTCTGCGATAAATTAAATTATGTAATTGGAGCGTTTGTAATTGTTTTTATACACAGACATCTGTCATATTAATTGTACGTTTTCTGTGTGCTATTCTATGAATCTAATATCGTATTACGCTGTCTGGAACGTTGGCTCTAATTTTAGCTCGTTGTCAGATCTGATCTGTACATAGTTATTTATCCCTCGCATTGTATTATGGCTCGTTTCATTGTTCGTTATTTGAAAACAAGTCGTGTTTATTATATGTTAAATAAAAATATGAATTTATATAAGATGTTTATGAAAGATAATGAACAATTTATTGTATATATGAAGAAGTAATGGCCATATCATAACTACTGATTAACTACTGGTTCGATTTTCGAAACGCGTAACGTTTTCATCGCCTTTTTGATACGTTTTCACTATTCGTAAAGTGTTGCTTTAATCATAGTAGACACACCAAAAGTACTAGTCAACATTTTTAAGCAAAATTTGATGAACATTATTTGATCTATTTTTTTCGCAAGTAAAAAATCGGCCAGCCCACCAAAACACATGTAATCTGCTTGACTGTCAACAATAAACTAAACAAATATAAGCAAGAATTGTATTATTAAAAATATACCTACTTTTAAAGATACCGAATAGTTTAAGTGAAAGACTTTTAAATAAGCGAACAATTTCAATGTGTTGACCTTTTAGTGAATGAACTGTCAAAAACAATATATGTGCGTGTGGTAGTGTCACGACGGCAATTTGAGGGCAGAGATCTCACTGAAGACGCAGGGTGACAACCTAAATATTAGTTCCGGGGATGGCGTAACGAGCATTACACATTTTTCCCGGGTATAAATTCAAAGACAGGAATGAACAAGTTGAGACGAATGCTGACTGCGACTTTGAAAAGATAAAGACTTTAAAAATAGAAATCGTAGGGTCAGATACACCACGATTAAATGTAAATTCATTCATTTTGTATTAGCATATTAATTTCACCTTATCTAATTTTCATTCATTATAATACGTTTTCTTTGTTAATATTTCTTTTGTATTTAAAAAATGGAGATGCCATGGCACAATTGGAAGAGATGTTTAACGATACAAAGTAAGTTTTAAATACAAGGATTTATCAATGCTGCTATGCGTATATGGAATACAATGTGCAAATATTTATTCAATATAACGTTGTGCAGCAGGGATAATAGATATTGTCCTGTAGTAATATGAATTCATTAGTTTTTACAACACAAATAGAATTATTAATGGTGTTGGGTATTAAGAGGATATAACGTGCGAATGTATATTTTCTGACACTTTATTAAGCATCATTAATTCTCGCAATTAATTTTTTTTTGATTTCAAGTTTAAAATTTAAAATAGATATTTCAAAAAGGGAAGTGTTTCTGGGTGGTAGATTTTGAGACGCTGGTCGCAATGCGTGCGAATGATTGTTGCCAGTGATCAAATTCAAGCTTTTTCTCCGAACATTGACCATTGCGAAGTTCTAAGTTTATCAGAGCATTACGTGCGAATATAATGTTTCTGATGGAATAGAATTAACATAATATTAATAGAATACTGATATTCAATTGAATTTTTCTTTATTTTAAAACAGGATAATATTTTAGTTTTGATTAAGCATTATCGATATATTTGTTCTACAAAACATTACAACCGAGAACACGGTACAAATGTTTTCTTTCAATTATGTTTTCTTTTATAATTCTTGGGTGAATATAGTATAGCGATGCTATCTATTCTTAAAAAATGTTGAATAAAATATACAATTATGTTTTATATAGATTCTGATTTTTCTTTAATATAAGCTATAACCTTATCCCTATAAAAGAAAAACAAGAGATTTACCAGGAGAAAAGAAGGTTGAATACACTGATAGAATTCACGTATACTTATAAAGTACGTGCTGTTAAGAAAATAAATGAATATATTAAAGATAATAAAAATTATCATTATTTTTATTAATTATGTTGTTGGAACAGCACACAGCATAATCTATTTGGCAATGCCTAACGTATGGCAATATTACAATTATTTTATACCAAATAATTATGTTGCCACAGCAATACGTCAGAGAGAAATGCATCAACACAACAAAAACAAAATTGTACAAATCGGATAGAAACAGTCCCCAATATTTAAAAATATTTGTTACTTTTTGATCAAACGCATAAAAATTCTTATTGTATAGTCCTTCATAATTGAGTTTATTCGGACTGGTGGTACTATCTACTGTGCGTGTGTTGATCTCAGAATGACTTGACTTAGATACTCGAATGATTCACACCAGGAAAAACGTTTTAGCTTTCAATATAATAATAATAATAATAATGATTCTTTATTTTCCCAACAGGTTATACCCAATAACAGAGAAAAATTACAATAGTTATGCGAAACAGTAAATAAATACATACACTTAAACATACATATATATACCCACACAATATTTCCTTTCAAAATCCCCACACCCTCACAAGAATAAATCCAACTCCATCCCATTACCCATCCTGGCAAGTAGATATGCTGGAGTCAGCTTCATTGCGTTAGACCTCGCAAATGGCATCATAAACGTTAAGTTGTATTTCAATGTAACTCATGGGACAACAAACAATAATCTTTTGAGCATGAAGGGGCAAGAATTTCTGGCAAAGAACATCTCTTCTTGCTTGCAAAGATGCTAAATTGTGGCGTAATAGTAAATCCGCCTGGGGTGTGCCCCTCTCCGGATAAACACCATCGATTTTGAATGACAGGAATTTTAGAAACTTACGTTGAATACGATCCAGTGCCAGCGAGTGGTATGCTTAAATGGAATTCCAGATAGGTGCTGCGTATATAATTTTAGTCAAGACGTAGGCCGAGTGCAAGGATTTGAGCAATGCAATATTCGCAAAATATTTGGATACACACATTACAAATCCAAGTGATCTCAATTTAATCTGGTCATCTTAGTACAAGGCTATGCTGCCACGAATTATTGTAATATGTTACATTTTTAATTTTGGCTCGTTCTCTTTGTTTATGGGGGTCCGCTTATGTTATTTTGAAATTCTAGTTTTGTGTTCAGAGTTTACATTGTGTACAGAAATTATTGTTATTTTTTTATTTTTGAGACTCGTTGCACCATCTGTCTTTGTCTTTCTTTTCTTGTTCTTATCAAAATATATTAGATTCCTGTGCTATTTTTGAGTTCCCTTATTAAGTTGATTTATTGCTCAGTTTTGTCTCAAAGTTTATTTTGCTAATTTTTAATAAAATACGTCCTTATACCTTGTGTTTTCGCTTGTCCTTTTGATAATTGTCTGGGGTATAGGTGCGTTCGCATGTCTAGCGCTTGAGAAGACTTGCTTCTATGACACTTCTTCAAGTCTCCTTTAAGTATGGTTGCGAAATTGTTATAAATTATCGATAAAAAGACCACAAATCCATACGATCTCGCATAATTATTTTTGGGCTATAGCCGTTACCTTTTATTGGGATATGAAGCGTAAATCATATATTTTAGTTGAATTATTAGTTTTGGACTGGAGAAAATTGGGGAATTGCGATTCTGCATTCTTAATTTATACGATTAAATTGGTGGGTTTGAGGTGTTTTCTTATATTCCCGTTACCCTATCACTATGGTGAAGCAGGGTATTTGAGGATCAATTGACGAGTTTAGCTACCTAGTGACCTGCTCCACTGAAACGCCATTTTGTTTGAGTCAAGTATTTTATCCAACTGGGTCGTACCTCAGAATAAGGTCAAGAAAACGTTTTTTAGTGTTATCCATATTATGTTTGTCTCAACCACAACCGTTAATTACTCGATTGATTAATTTTTAATTTCATATATGTAAACGAGGGTGGGTCATTGATCTTAATGTGGCATTGTTTAATTGTGGGCAAGACCTTAATTTAGTTTGTTTTATCTGTCGTGAATTGTGGGGAATTTAATTTCTTATGTCCGTTTAACTCTTTTTTTAAATTTTCTTGTAATATACAGTGTCCCTCTAATTTTGAGTATTTTGTACAATTTAATTTTGGATTTACTGTTTAATTTTACACTAAAAAATTTTAATTGTCACTTTTTTTTTAAATATCGCCTTAATTTCTTTTGTAAAATATTATACATAATAAGATTTAAAATTTAATTATTTTTAAGAGCACTTGTTGAAAGGTTAGTTGAACTTTTTAGTCGAAATGCATTATTTGTAGGTAATTAACTTTGCACACAAAAGGTTTTGTACCCTTTTTGGGGTGCTACTTCCATCGAGCACCACTTGTTTATTTCTTTTTTTAATCTCTTATTTATTAATACTCGCACATACTTAAATAGGATTTCGCTATTTGATTGTTTAGATACTACACAGGGAGAACTATAATATTCGAGGGCTTTCAGTAGATTAACACTTTAACCTTCAGTTCTGAATCATTATTTATATCAGGAAATAAAATCTTGACATGCATATAGTTATTTCGAATAGGTTATGTTCTGTTTTTGTTAATTTTTCTCACGTTTCAATGTAAATGTTTTTTTCTTTGAATTTCTGAGCGTGGTTGAACACCTTGAACCTATCTGTCCTACCTATTGGGTGAGAGCACTCTCAGGAAGCTCGTGAAATGATTAAATGAGAGGTGGCGCTATTTTCGATCATCCTTAGAGGAAATAACTTTGAACCACTCCTTTCTCCGCAACTGGCATAGCGGCGACGATTTATCCTATATTGAAGACAGACAAGAGTGTTCTGACCAAAAGAATTAAGTACCTACGACTGTAAAGTAAATAGAGACCATGACACAACGTTTTAGAATAAGAAACAATTGATTTGCAAATCACTATACTTGCCTCAGTGTATGGCAGGGGGTAGCAAATATCTGTTCAAATTCCAACTACATAATTTGTATAGGCTACCAGAAACTCTAAATATAAAGAGCTACAAGGACTGATTATGTTAAATAGAATTTTACACATTGTCCATAACAAAATGTATTTAACTTGTATAATATATAAATTTAAAAAACACAAAAATTATGGAAACTATAATAGACTTTTATACATATTGCTGTGAACCTTACATTTTGAAAATAGTATTAAGGATTAATTTAGTTATAGAGTAAGTGTTATAATGCAATTGAATATTTATACTTAGGTAAGATGGGTCGCAGAATCCTAAAGGATAAATTCCTTCATTGTAAATATTGTAAATAAAATATACAATTACTTTTTTTAAGAAAGCTTTATTGTGTAGAAAACGATACATTTAAATGCTACTATACGAATAAAACAAAAACAAATATGCTAAAGAAAATGAAATAGTATTGAAGGAAAATGTGAATGTTAGTTAGTATGAATAGTATCAGTTCATAAATATGACTCTAACAACAAAAGTAAAAAGGTTTTAAATACGTACAGTTAATAAAAAAAGGATATAACTACGGTATTTATCTTATGATAATTTAAATCGCAAATAAAACATTTTGTATAGCATAAAGAAATGCTATAATGTATTCTTTAAGTTCCTATATTTGTAGTCTTTGTGTCTCTGCGGCATCAAGGTTTAACACCTGCAAAAAGAAAATAGAACGTCAATACTTTATTGGTAGCATATTAGAAATAACAATTTCACCTGTGACGAAAAACGGTTTGAAGATAAAGAGAAGGAAGCAGCGACGGGTCCTCCTGGTAAGGAGTTGAAAAGGAAGACAGAAGTTATTTGCGACGTTTTTCCGTTATTCCCAAGTAGACAAACTGGTAAACAAAAAATTAGAATACGATTAGTAAACGGTGAAAGAAAATACTTATCAAATAATTACAAGAGTAATGAGTTCATATACAGATACAACAGATATTTACATTAAAAGAGAAAAAGGATTAACACACTTACCTGGAATAAGATGAAGTAAATTTGTAAACTTAGGTAAGGAAGATTTAGATTGCGGACATTGTTGTATAGCTATCAAAGTGTATGAACAAGAAATGACAACTTAAAATCATCAAGAAAGAAATTTAACTATGTGTATAGCAGTATGGCCAACTAAAAACTCAAGCCAGAGGGCGCGAAAGTAGCGATCGTCATTTGTTGGAGGATATATAATAATATAATATATAGGAAAACAAGACTGGACACGCAGATTTTCAACTTTGATTTAGAACGCGAAAACACCAATTAAAAAACGAAGTTCCGGCGGCATAAAGCTATATCTATTGATACCGAATAACATATACAGTAGGGAAATACGCTCTACCTATTTTATTATAGATTGAAAAATTGTATTAGAAAAAAATAGAGTTTAAGTATTTAATTTGTATTTCTTAAAAAAAAATTGATTGAAAAACAAAATGGAAGATATTTATAAACGGGAATTTGAAGAATTGTATAATCAATCAAAGTGAGTCACGAAAAATCTTTATGAGTTATAACATACACGTTTATCTTAAATTATTTTATGAGATGAATCTTCACTTTGTTTTAAATATTTAGCCTATTCATTATTAATTAGAAATATGTTTAATGATGATGGATCGACCATAGAGGTACTACGTGCGAATGTTTGTCTCAAATGGATTGTTGAGCATCATTAAAGATTTGTATAATCTCACGACATCTATTTAAATAACTGAACATGAATATACGAGGATATTTTGATGTGTAAACACTAAGTGGCTAGAAGTACTATGTGAAAATGTTTGCTCCTAGCAATTAGTGTAAACTGATTTCGAAATATGTAAGTAGCAAGACACTTATCAAAGTACTACGTGCGAATGTTTGCTTTGGTGAAATAGTGCTTACATTGTGTTCAATTTTCACTAATAATTCTATTTAATAAAAACAAATACACAGTGAACATCCATTAAATCACAATCATATCAAAGAAAATATATGAATTTTCTTTATAAACAATAACGCCTATAAACAATTTTATAAAGAACCATTTTGATAGAATGTGTTAATGTTAATCTTTATAGTTATTTGAAATATATCTACTATTAGTCTTAAGACATAGATATTGTGTTTAATTTCCTTACCTTATCCCATAATAGACTAGATAAGAGCAAGAAGTAAACCGCTGTTCGAATCCACGTAAAAATTCTTATATCTATGCTGATACACTAAAATCTGTGCTTTTATCAATTTAAAAGTAGATACCACAGCAATATGAATAAATTATAAAAATGTAGCACTTCATTAAAATTAGAAGCACTAATATATCTTGCTTTAATTGGTGATTGTCGAGGTGCTGAATTTAAGTTTCGTTGCAGCTGGAATATTTATTATGTTTGTTTAAAATTCATAAATAGTGCGTGTATTTTTATCTGAAAATTTCGACAAATTAATTTATAAATTTAATTTGAACGCAATCGAAATACTCAATCGACAAACGCATCTATTAACGAAACGCCCAATATTAGATATTTATAAGTCATCTACTTCGCTTGATTTCGAAATTGTGAAAACAGATGTTCGCTTTCCACCGAGGAATCTATTTTGGTTTCTATCTCTTTGTTGTGTTGCATCTGTTGAAGGTACATACGTACGGACGCGTATGTATGAGTGTATATGCATCCATTTATAGGTATGAACGTGTACTTGCGAGCGCACAAAGGAAAGATCTTAAGGCGATAAGAGGAGAACTAATAGGAGGTCGTCTTTAACAAACGGAAGAAGGTGTGGTTGCGCGCAGTGATATCCGACACCAGGAAGATGGAAATTCTAAAATTACTTGTTTTGTTTGAGAAATATTCTGGTCTCCGAATGGAATTTGATTTAATTTTAATTTTATGATTATTTCCAGGATAGAATTAGATTAGAAAATAGATATATGTATACGAGGATGATTTTATGGAACATGAGAGACTTAAAATGAAACAAAAATTATGACAACGATTTTGTTTTATTTATACAACATATCCCTCTTTAACATTAATACACTTGGACACTTAGTAATACTGGAGTGCCCTTATACCAGTTTCATAAACATCAGCACCAGGACTATCAATAATCTATGAAGTTTACTTAAAAATTTAAACATGAATTACTAATATCGTTGCACTTACGTTGGTTGGGTAATTGTTACAAACCAATATTAAAATTGTCCTAATTATTTATAAAGGGGACGATGATTGATTAAGAAGAATCATTGATTACGTAATAGGCATTACTCATCAAAGGTCCAGGATGCTGTGCTGTAAGACAAAAGAAAAACAAAAAGGGTTGTTTTTAACATTTTTATTTAATAAAATAAAACACGATTTGAAAAGAAAAGCAATAATAATTCAAAGCAAGTATTATTATTATTTTAGGGGGACTGTAAATAAACAAAGCGACTCAAAAGAAACGAATAAATATAAAATGTCTCGAACGATATGAGTGATACTTGCGTGTGTATGAATCCGGACAGGTACACATATACATCGGGCGGGTGCCCATAACGAGTTCACGAAGAATCGTATAACTACGAAGGGAAGTGAGATGGTAGTGAGAGTAGAGAACACTAAGTAATGAGGGATGTGAGGGTAAGCGGTTATTGTCTTGACCAACAAGAAAAAAGCGCGGTAGAAATATTGAATATTAAAGAATGTTTATATACGTATATGTTTATGCTGTATAATATTTCTTGTTGTCGAATGTACTATACAAATACAAACGCAAGATTTTTAAAATCAATGCTTAATATTAAAAAAAAGAAAGAATCCATGATGTAAAAGGCATAAAGCATGGAGAAAAACAAGAATACATAAGAATGAAAGTTATTAACGTGTTAACATTATTAATTTTAAATTTTAAATTTAACAGGTTACCAAAGTACAACTTTTAATAAATTACAAAGAACTAAAATTTAAAATTGGCAGCTAATCTTGATTCAACCCTGATTTACAACAGACGATAAAAACAAGATTAAACATTATTCAACAGACTGTAGGCAAATACTGCCATATCTAAATACAGAAATTCTCACAGGTAATACTAAAAATCAAGTTAACAAGAAATCCTTTTTATAAATTAATCGTAATCTTCTTTATATGTATAAATTTACAAAAGAAAAACGGGTTTCTCAACATTCAAATGGTGGAACTTACGAAATGATCACTTGGAAGACAGAACTTAAACAAAATTCACATAATCTAAAATAACGGCAAAAATCAAGAAAATCTTTCTCGCAGTTGCTAAACAGGGAAATGGCTGACAATGATATCGCGACTACAAGGTTATATATCCAACAATATCTATTATCCCGTTTTGTCCTGGTAATCGGACAACGGGAATTATACACCAAAATATTAAAAGAGAAACGGCAATTAGTAATTAAGAAATGAACAAAAGCATCCACTAAGAGTACCTGAATTATGAATTATGGGTAAGCTCCTATTTCACTTAGTCTTGGTGGATACCTCGTCCACTTCTAAATTTCCTCGCTAGGATAAATCCAGTGATCTCTTCCAACTAAGATCATAACCAATACGATAAGTATATATTTTTTGTACTCACCGCCTGTAAAGTGACATTTGGCGCATCCAACGCTCGACCAGCAAGGAGTATTTCCCAGTCGAGGCGACTGTAAAAATTGTAAACAACACTGGTACATAAAAAAAAATCGAACTTGATGTTAATAAAATTTAGTCTATAAAATACTACTTCCCTCGACTATTCTTCACTAAGATTTGGGAAAATAAGAGTAACAATTAAAAATTCTTCCAGTAAATTTGTGGCGCTATCTATTTGAGTATTTCTCAAGTAATATTGAAATTGACAGTTAATTGTAATCAACCCAAAAAGCAATGAATTCACTAAAAATATAATCTATTTTAGGTTAGGTATGATACTAATCACTTTAATCAAGAATATTTTTTTAATTTATGCTCGTACAATAAATATTGTACAAACCACTTGCAAGAAGACATCTTCCACTTATTCGCATAATTAGAAGCACTCGCTTCCCTTCGGTCGCTCATGCTTTCAACGTGCGTTCATGCGGAAAAATAGTCTTCCCTCACTTGGTTCGTAAATAACTGTACTTCCACTTCTATTAACAATTATTATGGCACTGGCATACCGTCTAAAATCAACTACACAAAATTAAAGTATGAACGGAATGCAGAATTGGTGTTTTCAAAAATCCTCAATGTTCGCACACTCATGTACATACGTAGTTGCAGGTAAACAAGTACATGATTAAATTAGAGAAAACCAAAACAATTAAATAGCGAAGAAAGCATCAAATAAAAAAAATATAATGAAACTAGAAACAAAACCGAGCAGAAGAACAATGAATTAAGGAAGATCAAATATAACACAGAAATCTACTACTTGGCTAAGTTTAACTAAAGAATAACACTAGAAGATGCCGCGTAATGTTTAACAGTAAATAAATAACTTTAACATACACGGGCCTCCAAAAATAAGGAACAAATTATATCGCCTAAAATAACAAATAAAGATTGAAATCTGTAAACGATTCTTATTGTATCAAAACATTTCCAAATTCATCAAAATGAAAGCTCCTCTTCGGGAATTAAACGCGAATTTTAGATGTAGACGTCGAAAAATACCACTCAAATCATTTTTATATTCACTAAATTAAATGCTATAATAAAATGTTTTAATTAAGTCCCTTATCCAAGTCAGATGTATCGAATATCAAACAGAGAAAAAGTTTATATTCAGCAGGAAATGAATCGCGTAAAGAAAAACACCTTCATTCCGTCTGGCAATAAAAACCTAAACGTTCCCGTTTAACGTAGTTTTATAGGCGGTCTGTGTGAGATGGGATCGAGACCGGGACCGGCCCGATCTTTTACCGAAAATTTCAATCTTGTAGATCACGACTTATTCACATTCGAGTGATTTTGCAAAGTGCCCCAACTTTCCTCATACAAGAAACATGTCCGTGGAATAAGTTTGCCCAGGCCCCGGCGTCTCTGTGCCTTTGCTTCATTCGCCACAATTTCTGGATAACTTTGCGCCGAGCCGTTCAACTTTGGCAGTTTGATGATTACGCCCGTGCGCTCTTCCGTGTGTAAAGTTCCTTATTTATTATTACATAGCACCACTCGTTATTGTTGTTATATAGCAGCAGAACGTGCATAAACAAGGCTTAGAAGAAGAACTATTTCCGTGGCTAATTAGTAAATAGTAAATTTCATGTTTGAATTTTTAAATGATGTATATAAATAAAATGAAGTGCATAATTTGGACCGATTTTGCTATTTTTTTAAAAAAAATGTTTGTAATAGCCCTAATATGGTTTTTAGTGAACAAAAATTGGAAAAGTTGCCCTGAGAATTGGAAAATTGAGGAAAAACTAAAAGTTCTTCTTTCTATAGGATTTTTGTATAAACTCAAGACCATAACTGACGATTTGAACGATGGATATGCTTAATTCTTTTTTTGTTTTGTTCGTTATGCTCCCGAGATGGAAATACATAATTGAAAAAAATCTAGAAGATCTGCAGAAAAATCTGAAGCAGACCCATTCCAGCCTAAAATAAAATTAAATTACATTTGTTTTTACTTTTGTGTTGTTTTGCAATCTGTCCGGCTAATGTAGTTACATATTTTATTTCTATTTATCTATCAATTTCTCGTCACTATGTAACCGGTTGGCTTGACTCACTTGGCGAAATTAAATAGAAATAAAATAACTACATTTTTTATTTCTATTTCACTAACCCAACATATATTTGTTTTGTCGATACTATTGTTCATAGTTATGCAATAGGTGGCGCTGTAATCAAGTTATTAACAAATTCTATACTTATGAATTAAAATTATTCATATTCACAATATACAGTGCTTTTCATTTAACTGTGGCCATAGGGATTTACATGCTAATATTTCGACTCCCTGTTAACTTTTGTAGTCGTATAAATTTTAAGAAATTTTTGGTTTTCATTAATAAATCAAACATTTCTCTACGAAATGTACATTGCCACAATAACATGAACATGTTTTATTTTTTTATTTTATCATTACAAGATGGAATAATAACACAGATAATAATTAAACCAGAAAAATCAACGTGGCTAAAATGTCATTATGCTTTCTTTATTAAAATGATTTCAATTTATCATTAGAAATTACAATGAATCTACCAAAAATTTTTTTTTAAATCTCATTTTATACGACTTTTTTATTTCTAATAGCTTGGATTTTACGCTGACATTTGCAATTTTTGGCCGACACGAATAAAATTTAACACAATGTTATAAGATAGGTGTGTTTTCTTATAAAAATTTATAAATTTTATAAATAATTTTATTGAAATAAGCAAACATAATTTTATTAAAGTAATCACTTATTAAAGAAATTGCTCAAAGTGTTGTCCTTGTGTGGCTAAACAATGTCCCAACCGTTCAGAAAAATGTCTACGCGTCTTTTGTAACTCTCGAACTGTGATGGAGTTGCAAGCCTCTGTTATTCTTCTCTTCAACTCTTCTAAGTTCTCTGGCTTATCTCGCACATTATCGTAGACTTGATTTGATAAATGACCCCACAAAAAAAAGTCGAGAGGAGAAAGGTCTGGGCTTCGGGCAGGCCATTTAAATGGTCCAAATCGCCCTATCCAACTATTGGGAAAACTTTCATTTAAAAATGCCGTTATAACTGCGGCACTATGAGCTGGGGCTCCATCATGTTGAAAGATAATTTGTCCATTCGCTCTCAGGTCGTCTAAACGAGGGCCTACTTCCATCTGAAGCAAATCCAAATATTTTTGCTGATTAAGGCACCCATTAATAAAAAAATGGCCCCAAGATGTTATTCCCTACAATTCCAGCCCAGACGTTAACTTTCTCAGGCCATTGTGTGTGAGATTCTCGAATTTTGTATGGATTTTCTCGTGCCCAAATGCGTCGATTTTGTTTATTGACTGTCCCATCTAACTTAAATGTACTCTCATCAGTAAATAGAATTTTCTTTAAAACGTTTTGATCATTATTAATTTTTTCCATCCAAAGTTCACAAAATTCCATCCTTGGCAAGTAATCCCGTGGTAATAATTTGTGCACATTTTTAATTTTGTATGATTTGTACTTTTCCTTTTTTAACACCCTGAAGCAACTACTCTGCGAAACATTAAATTGATCCGCAAGGGAATGCAAGGTAGTGCAGCCCTCATCTTCTATTGTCAAACACAAATTACTTTTCACCTCTTCTGTCAGAACTAAGAATTTCTCACACGTTTATGATGCTCAGAATTAAGACAACCTGTTGTGCGAAAAGTGGCGTACATTTTAAGGACTGTCGTCTTACTAGGAATGGGACGATTGGGATGTGCAGCAGCAAAGTTATCTACAATTTCTCTGCTAGACATACCTTTTATGTATCCCATAACCAATTCCACTCTTTCTTTGATGGTATAAACCGACATTTTCTTTAAAAGTCACAATAAAAAGCTTTGGCGGAACTTTATAATAATTAAATGACAGCAAGCATAATGACATTTTAGCCACGTTGATTTTTCTGGTTTAATTATCTGTGTTATTATTCCATCTTGTAATGATAAAATAAAAAAATAAAACATGTTCATGTTAAGTTGGTTTGTAACACATATATCAAATTAAGATGTTATATTTGAACATATATTTATTTATCATGTATACATAATAGCAAATTGCTAAATAAACATTATTATTATTATTATTATTATTATAATTGTGGCAATGTACATTTGTAGAGAAATGTTTGATTTATTAATGAAAACCAAAAATTTCTTAAAATTTATACGACTACAAAAGTTAACAGGGAGTCGAAATATTAGCATGTAAATCCCTATGGCCACAGTTAAATGAAAAGCACTGTATATTGATTTAGTGCTGAAAAAGAAAGTCACGCAATTTAAACCCGATAGGTGGCACTGTGGTCGATTCATAGCGCCACCTACTGGAAAAGGCAAAACAACTTCTGCCGGGCTAGCTACTACGTAATAAATATGGAATTGCGAAAATGTGAATATTCAGAAACTCAAATAATAAGGAATTAATAAATAGCACAAATATCAAAAGAATTGGGTAAGCTTAGAGAATATATTTAAGAGATATGTAACATTCTCAATGTAAGAAAAATGAATACCAACAAAACTAAGCACTTTGCTTCTAAACGATTTTTATGTTATTGTAACTGGGGCACATGCTGCTATTAATTGGTGTTAGAGAAGATAGGGTAAAACGATTACTTTTTAAAGCGACTAGACAGGCTCGTGGTTTGTCGGCTCTCGATCAACACCGTGTTGTCTACCGGTTTCTGCGAGAATCGACAAAACGCGAGCCTGTTTAATCTCATGAAAAAGTATTCGTGGTATTCTATCTTGCGCATCTCTATTAAGGATGAACAAGCCGAAACTGTAGCGAAATCATTTTCTAATAATTTCTTCCTTAGGTTAGAGGAAACGAAATGAGATAGTCACAGTTTGAGACCAAAAATTCCTAACAGGGGTGTTTTAAGAAATATTAGAATGCTAAAAGTAGACGAACTAAATATATAGTAGTGCTTATCATTATTCATTATAGTACCTTAGGTTTATTGGAAAACACACACACACACACCATTTAGTTTCGTATCTGTCGTAGTTTAATGACAGGTGTTCTAAGCCGATCAGTGAGAAAAGAGCGAACATTGAAAATAAAAAGTAAACTGGTGAATACATAAAAACAAAGTACACAAAAACAGAGTGAAATAATAAAATATGTGTAAAACAGTAATACATAAAAAATAAATTTAAGGTAATGTGAAAAATAATATCCAACCTTAGATTTATATTATTGTAGTGGAAAAATTGATGGTTTAATTACACTACTGTTGTAAACACATTATTACACTTCCACGACAAACAGTTTTTGTACTGGAAAGAGTTTAACACATTTGTCTCACTACCTACAGAAAGAAATTGAAGATGTAGATATTTCCTAAATTATCATTTAGGAAATATCCACATCTCCAACTTTACTATGCTATTCCTCCACTTTCACTTTCAGTTTAACATTTTATTACACCATTTAGTGCAATAACCATGCCATTTTATGTGCATTCACTGTAAGTTAAAGACATTTATCTACGGACTTAGTAGTTGAGGGTATTGGGAAACTTACAGAACATTGCATTAAAATTTTTAATATATATGTATATAGGTATATATACACATATATATTACATGAATTGGGCTTATCCTTCGTATGCATGAAAATTATACAATTTTTATTGCTCATAACATATATGACATCATTATTTCGGCATTAGATAAAAAAAAGGTAGGCGTTGACATCCATGAGTAAGCCTTTAATGTGAATATAGTGAATTATAGAAATTGTACTTATTATTTGGAGAAAGATGCAGTTATGTGACAGTTTCACATATGTACTTACTATACATCTTGTACTTTATATGTTTGAGTAGGCATTAAAACTGTATCACATAAATATTGGCCAACCCGGCCAACCATTAATGTCTTAAGCTTTCTTCATGAAGTGTAATACCGTCACAATACAAATAACAGAAAATATATTTTATCTACTGCCTTTTACAAAAAACTTGCACCGAAACTAAAATTCGATTTCCGACATCAGTGAGAGAAAATCCCTTACCTTAACTTTCGTCTCTAGATACAAAAATTTTCTAATAATTCTAATCGCCTTTTTACTTTCTTATACGTAGGTAGTATAAGGAAGTATTGTGATGATGAAAATTTTCGACCTCGAGATTTTTGCAGATGTCCACGTTTTGAAGTCCCCTGATACCAAAAAAGCGGTTTTTAAAAAATGTCTCTGTGTGTGTGTGTTTGTCTGTCTGTCTGTGTGTCTGTCTGTCTGTGTGTCTGTCTGTGACCACGATAGCGGTCAAACCGCTGGAGATATCAATTCCAAATTTTGTATTTACGTGTATAATCTCCCTCTTGGGAACTGATTAGATTTTCAGCAAATTAGGTCGACCGGAAGTAGTAGTTTACTTCAGTGAAAAACTCGAATTTTGCCAATATTTCGTCAACTACTAAGTTTAGACAAATTTATAAAGAATTCATATGTACTTAAAATTAAATTTAAGAAGAATTTTATTAAAAATTTTTTTCGAAATTCCTGCCGGAAGTAGGCTTTTTACTCTTATCGAAAATCGGTTTTTTGCAAATATGTCGTAAATTATGCATTCTATATATATTTATGAAGAGTACAAAAGTACTTAAAGTTGGATTTGGAATATTTTTTATATAAATGAAATTTCAAAATTCGGACCGGAAGTAACACTTTCATACGTATAAGAAAGTCGTGTGGTGGCCACACCTCATTTTTTACTTTCTTATACGTAGTATAAGGAAGTATTGTGATGATGAAAATTTTCGACCTCGAGATTTTTGCAGATGTCCGCGTTTTGAGGTCCCCTGATACCAAAAAAGTGGTTTTTAAAAAATGTCTGTGTGTCTGTGTGTCTGTGTGTCTGTGTGTCTGTCTGTCTGTCTGTCTGTCTGTCTGTGTGTGACCACGATAGCGGTCAAACCGCTGTAGATATCAATTCCAAATTTTGTATTTACGAATATAATCTCCCTCTTGAGAACTGATTAGATTTTGAGCAAAATCGGCAGACCGGAAGTAGTAGTTTACTTCAGTGAAAAAATCGAATTTTGCAAATATTTCGTCAATTACTAAGTTCAAACAAATTGATAAAGAATTCAAATGTACTCAGAATTAAATTTGAGAAAAATTGTTTTAATAAAGTTTTTCGAAATTCCTACCGGAAGTAAGTCTTTTACTCTTATCGAAAATCAGTTTTTTGCGAATATCTCGCAAGTCATGCTTTCTAGGCAGGTACATTACGAGTATAAAAGTATTTAGAACATACTTTTAAATATCTTTTGTATAAAAAAAATTTTAAAATTCAGACCGGAAGTACCACTTTTACTCTTATCGAATTGCGATTTTTTGCAAATATGTCGTAAATTATGCATTCTATATATATTTATGAAGAGTACAAAAGTATTTAGAGTTGGATTTGGAATATTTTTTGTATAAATGAAATTTCAAAATTCGGACCGGAAGTAACACTTTCATACGTATAAGAAAGTCGTGTGGTGGCCACACCTCATTTTTTGTAGTTAGAAGATTACTGTTGCAAATGACGTTCCCCAGAACAGTATTCCGTAGCTAATTTTACTGCGAAAGTTTGCAAAGTAAGCAGATTTTAAAGCGGCATGCGTAGTAATGTTATTCAGTCTCCGTTATTAACGATTTAACTAATTGTAATATATGGATGTCTCAGTTCAGTTTATTAGTTTTCTATAGATCGTGAGCCCCACATGTCGAACAAATATGGAACGACTACAGAAGAAAAACATTTCTTGCAGAAAAACATAGATATTGAATTTACACTTCATTTAATTTTAGTTCATTATTTTGGACCCATTGTGTTATTTCTTCATGTAAAGTGTATTATCAACATAGAGACTACTTTGTTCAGGTGTTATATTTTTTTTATAAATCATTAATGCGCGAGGTAAGTTCATAAATTAAGTTCCGTTTTGTAATGAAAAGAAACAAGTAGAGATACTAAAAAACTATTTATTGCAAAACAATCTATAAACCTTAAGTTATTTTTCTACATATTTCCCACATTATTGCAAGCATCTGTCATAGCGTGGCACAAACTATTGTATATCGTTGTATTAGGGAAAGAAAAATTGGAAAAGTTACCTGGAAAATTTGAAAAATCCGGAAAAACTGCAAGATCTCTTTCCTATAGGATTTTTGTATGAACTCAAGATCATAACCGAGGGGGAAACCGCTGAGGGATTATGGTGTACACCCTGTAGGAATTCCAGGAATTATTTGGGATTATTGGAATTATGTGGAATTATTTGGGATTATATCGGATTACATGGAATTATTTGGAATTATATCGAATTACATGGAATTATTTGGAATTATGTGGGATTATGCGGGGATACTTGGTAGAATTATGACGGATTCCACGGTCATCAGAAAGAATGTTTTTGTATCTATTGTCCTGTATAGTCAACAATACTTTATGTAATCGAATCATCCCTTCAAATTAAATGTCATGTCCATAGTTCTATCACAGTAGTAAAAATCAAATTGAAATTTAACAGAAAGTGTTTTTCACTTCCACGAATGACGCCTTACGACTCATTACTTGATCATACGATATTTTGCGAGAAATTGCTGATCATACACTAATTTGAACCGGTTTGAATCGAGATTTGAACGCATGCGCGTTCCACTCTGCATTTTATTTATATAAGTCAGTGTAATACGGTGTGATGTGATATTCTAGGATGTTATGCTGTTTATTTTTGCTGCCACTGAATTATTGCACAAATAATCTTGAGGATAATTTTTACAGCTGAAATCAAGGTATGATTCTCATTTGAAATCTATTACCAAGTCTTTTACCAAAAGAGTAATTGTAATTTGTAAGCGCCCGTTCTTTTCTTTAGATGGAAGTTTCACAAACAAGGACTGAGTGCTTCACCGAAGTTGAAAATAAACTAAATATTTCCGTACCTGTCTGCATAAAAAATCTTTTAAGCATCAATGGATTTATTAACGCACAATTACTTGCTCAAATCACAGATGATGACATCTTGGAGATGGAGAAATTTATGGCCGAGACAGTACCAACATTAATTCCCAAGGAGGAATACGAATCGTATTTTGGAATATTTTCGAAAAAACCAGAAAATTTCAAACTTATACAAGGTCAGGGAAAATTAATTACCATAATTTCCAGCCATTTCAAAAGTAACGTTCTACAACAATCTAAAACGAAAGATAAATCCCTTGCAACAAATTGGTGCACTGGAACTTTAGGTAAGCGAAGATGTCGGCCGAGACCTCAGTTAATCTATAGTATAGTATATGTACGCAGTAGAACCTAGATTATCCGAAGAATTTTCTTATATGTTAATCGTACTCCATATTATCCGACCCCTGATTCTTAATTTTATACGAATTTTTTAACAAAATCGAATTATCGAATATCGAGTTATTTTTCTTTTCAATTAGTGTGCTATTCATTTCGCTATTAGCACACTAGAAATGGATTTTTGGAAATATTTACAAGCATTTATCTGGACATATAAGTGCTTATTCTGCACCTTGTTCCGTATCTAAGACCACCGACACACTAAAATCAACTTTAAGTCCATCTTTGACATGTGATCCAAAGAAAAAAAAGTGAGAATAAAAATATTAAGTGGTTTTTTAATCAGATTTCTAACTCTGAAGCGAATACTTCGATAGAACATGCTGCAAAGGTAATATAGCTCGTCAAGTGATAACTTCGTTACAAAATTCAGAAGATGGTAAGGCAAAAGATGTTGGGGAAGCTTGCAAAGCAATAACTATAATTAGCAATACTCTCATTGTTCCTTCTTTCAATAGATATTAAACAACAAGAACATCCTAACAATATTGAAAGTCCTATTGCTAACTCGATTGTTAGTGATAATTCTTTTGAAGAAACAGAACCAGGTGAACCAGAAGCCTCATGCTCGAAATGGAAATCTTCTGATGGTATAGAAAATCGAGACAAGGAAAATAAATCCCATCACAGACTCATCACTCAGTGGTCATTATTGAGTGTAATAAATTTTACGCTGTTTTTTAAGATGAACGGTGGTATGTAGGTCAAATTATTGAAATTATCAATGATACAATTTTTAAAATTTATTTGCAACCAGAAAATAAAATGAATTTTCTTGCCGCAGGAAAACTGTGCTCACCAGAAGCAATCCGTCTGTTAGAAGGCATACCTGAAAGTGAAGCTACACGTGCCTATCTAAACCTTATGCATTTAGCCCTTTCATCATATTTAGATCCAAAAAATTAGTATTAAGCGCCGTCTTTACAACACTTGTGTTTTTCTTAAAAATTCGGCGAAAATGGTAAATAAGTCATCCTAATTTTAAACTTGACATCATGCATCGCATGGACAGAATTAAAGCATTCTACATGACTTGAAAGATATATTTACCTTTCCTAGGGAAGTAAAAAAGCGGATTTCGTCAGCTGATGTCCAGGTGGGGAGATCTTGGGAGACGACCACTCACTCTGTATTTAACTGCAAAACATTTTCAAATGTATGCATAACAGAGTCAATTGAAAATGCGTTACGAGATGCCATCGAAAATACACAGGGGTTAGCAATGACTATTGAAGAGAACAGCTGGAATTTTCTGTCAATGTCAATTGTGATGGAGAAGTCCGAGATGGAAACAAATATTCCCGAGAAAATTCCAGATGCTTGTGAAATGGCAATTGATGAAAATATTGTTACCTGCACAGAAGAGTCAAACAAGTTTTTCTATTAGTTTCGGACCTGGGTGACTAGGAACACGACCAGGAACAGAGTACTACATCAGGAGATGAAAATACTACACTTGAATTTCAGAATGACCACAATTTCTAAGATTTTTCTTCAAGAATCGAAAAAGAAGGTGGGAAATTTTCGAGGAAATTTTATAAAACTGGGCTCTTTCTTACAGTAAAAGCCAATGTAAAACCTGTAGTCATAAAGAAGTCATCCTTATGTTGACTTCTAGACAATACAATGGGCAGAGTCAGTACAGATCGATTGCGTCGATTTATAAACGTAAATAACAGTAAACCAGCAGAAATGATATTGCCGTCATTTTCGCAATCATAGGCAAGTCGCGACGAAAAACAATGTTTAAATCGAGCTGTAATTCAAAAAGCAAGAAAGGTTTGGAATATATTACTGGAGAGAGCTCGAAAGAAAGTGAGGACGATGATCGCAATGATTTCAGTGTATCATATATTGATACTTCAGATGCGGAGACATCTCCTGATGGTGGAGAAAATTGGAGCAGGGAAAATAAATCCCATTACAGACCTATCACTCAGTGGTCATTATTAAGTGTAATTGAGTGTAATAAATTTTACACTGTTTTTTATGATGAACGGTGGTATACAGGGTGTAGATAAGGTCTGGAACAAAATTAATATTTCTGTTATCTTCGGTTTGATGGAAAAACCCTGAAACAGGTCGATTTTGTTTTTATCCCGTACACTTTATAACACCGTGAATTTAATTCTGTCGTTATCTGGTTGCGCGCGGGCGTGACGTCATTAGTTTTTTCAAATGGTAACCCGCCACATTTATTACCCCTTGTCGTTAGGTATTCCATTGTGCATGCAACGGTATAAAAAGTTTGGTACCTTACATAACAATTTTTGGGAGAAAAATGCTTTCGAATTTCAAAAAATTAAAATTTTATTTCTAATGAAAAACTAATCAAAAATTATTTTAAAAAATCAGATAAATTATAAACCGAGGTTTATCTTGGATTGTCGTCAAACAAGACACCAAAAAAATGTCAACGGAAGTGTTCAAATTGTCCGCCATTGGCCATTTGACACTGGCCGAGACGGACGTACACGCTTTCTACGACACGTCATATTGACAGTTCATTACTTGGTGTTTGAACTTATCCATTCACAATACTTGCTCCATTGGTAGTGTTGAACGTGCATTGCGAAAATGGCGAATTTGAGCGAAAAAGAGCGGATTCAAATTCTCATTATTGTTGGTTGTGGTGATAAAATACGTAGCCATGAAGAAGCCTGTCAGTTTTTCAATGCAGAAAATCCAAACCGCGCACCGATTTCGCGGTCAACGGTGAGCAAAATTGTCGCAAAATTTGCTGAAACTGGTAGTGTAAAAGACAGGGCTCGTCAAAGTCGACCAAGAATTGAGGAAGATAGAAGGGTCAATATTCTCTTGGAACTTCAGGACAACCCCCACACTTCAACAAGGAACATTGCCAGGGATCATGCAGTCGATTTTACCACAGTAGCCAAATTGCTGAAGAAGGAAAAACTTCATCCGTACAAAATCAATCGGGTTCAGGAACTGAATGAAGATGACTTCGACCGCCGACTCGAGTTCTGTGAACAAATCATGCTAGGGTGCGATGAAAATCCCGGATTTGTCGACAATGTGGTTTTTAGTGACGAAGCAACTTTTACCTTGAACGGTGAAGTGAATCGCCACAATTGTAGGTACTGGTCGGGCGAAAATCCTCGATGGGTTTGAGAGGAGCACACCCAACACCGGCAAAAAGTTAATGTATGGGCGGGAATAGTGGGAGATCGCATTGTGGGGCCTTTCTTTCTGGACAGAAATTTAAACGCTGAAACATACTTACATTTCCTAAGATTTACGCTAGTGCCAACATTGGTAGAATTATTTCCGGATGAAAACACCCCCGACAAGCCTCACCCCAGAATCTGGTTTCAACAATATGGAGCACCTCCACATTTTGGCTGGCGTGTTCGGAGTTACCTCGACGAAATTTTCCCCGGGAGATGGATCGGACGAAGGGGAACAAGTGAATGGTCTGCCCGTTCGCCAGATCTCACACCACTTGATTTTTTTCTATGGGGTCATGTGAAATCAAAGGTGTACACCAATAATCCAAATAACTTGGATGATCTGAAACATCGTATCCGCGAGGAAATGCGAAATATTGGTGCAGAGACAATACGACGTGTCGTAGAAAGCGTGTACGTCCGTCTCGGCCAGTGTCAAATGGCCAATGGCGGACAATTTGAACACTTCCGTTGACATTTTTTTGGTGTCTTGTTTGACGACAATCCAAGATAAACATCGGATTATAATTTATCTGATTTTTTAAAATAATTTTTGATTAGTTTTTCATTAGAAATAAAATTTTAATTTTTTGAAATTCGAAAGCATTTTTCTCCCAAAAATTGTTATGTAAGGTACCAAACTTTTTATACCGTTGCATGCACAATGGAATACCTAACGACAAGGGGTAATAAATGTGGCGGGTTACCATTTGAAAAAACTAATGCCGTCACGCCCGAGCGCAACCAGATGACGACAGAATTAAATTCACGATGTTATAAAGTGCACGGGATAAAAACAAAATCGACCTGTTTCAGGGTTTTTCCATCAAATCGAAGATAACAGAAATATTAATTTTGTTCCAGACTTTATCTACACACTGTATAGGCCAAATTATTGAAGTTATCAATGATACAATTTTTAAAATTAATTTTTTAACACGTGGAAGGAAGCAAAATAAAATGTTTACCTGACAAAAATTAAACAAGACGTTGCTACGGTTGATTGCAAATATATATTTTACGGCCCTGTTAAATTTACCACCGAAATGGAACCTTTTCATTTAGATGAAATACGCCGACATTTCTAAGAAACATTATAACATTAAATCTGAGATTAAGTACTGCGTTAAAAACTAATTATTATTATTTAATTCGATTTTCCTTATTTTTCACGAATATTTAAGTTTATGAACTTTACTTTTGCTGTTTATATGTTTTCCTTAAGTAGTGTATAAATAAAACTATTATTTTTCGTAAGGCTGGTGTTATGTGTACATTCAACCTTCGATTCAACCTTAATTTACCTTTAAAACGTGCTCAAAATCCTCAGAATTCGTGGAACATATAAAGAAACAATTATGGATTATTTGGGATTATTGGGATTACATGGGATTATTTGGAATTATCTGGAATTATTTGGAATTATTTGCAATTATTTGGAATTATTTGGAATTATTAGGAATTATTTGGAATTGTGTGGAATTATATTGGATTATGTGGGATTATTTACATATGGTGGGATTATGGTGTACGCTTTTGAGTCAGCGGTTTCCCCCTCGATCATAACTAATAATTCAAACGATGGATATACGTAATTCCTTTTATTTTCTTATACGTAGTATAAGGAAGTATTGTGATGATGAAAATTTTCGACCTCGAGATTTTTGCAGATGTCCACGTTTCGAGGTCCCCTGATACCAAAAAAGTGATTTTTAAAAAATGTCTCTCTCTCTCTCTCTCTCTCCCTCCCTCTCTCTCTCTCTCTCTCTCTCTCTCTCTCTCTCTCTCGCTCTCTCTCTCTCTCTCTCTCTCTCTCTCTCTCCCTCTCTCTCTCTGACCACGATAGCGGTCAAACCGCTGTAGATATCAATTCCAAATTTTGTATTTACGTGTATAATCTGCCTCTTGAGAACTGATTAGATTTTGAGCAAAATCGGCAGACCGGAAGTAGTAGTTTACTTCAGTCAAAAAATCAAAATTTGCAAATATTTCGTCAATTACTAAGTTTAAACAAATTTATAAAGAATTCATATATACTTAGAATTAAGTTTGAAACAAATTGTCTTAAAAAAGTTTTTTGAAATTTCAACCGGAAGTAGCTCTTTTACTCTTATCGAAAATCAGTTTTATGCGAATATCTCGCAAGTCATGCTTTTAAGACAAGTACGCTACGAGTATAAAAGTATTTAAAACATAATTGTCAATATCTTTTATATAAAAAAAATTTCAAAATTCAGACCGGAAGTACCACTTTTACTCTTATCGAATAGCGATTTTTTGCAAATATGTCGTAATGCATTCTATGTATACTTATGAAGAGTACAAAAGTATTTAGAGTTACATTTAGAATATTTTTTATATAAATGATATTTCAAAATTCGAACCGGAAGTAACACTTTCATACGTATAAGAAAGTCGTGTGGTGACCACACCCCATTTTTTTGTTTTGTTTTTCACATTGGGAAAGTTTTCTGGAAAAAAAAAATAGGACAATTACAAAGAAAAGTCGAAAATTCTGATAAACTCCAAAATCATAATTTTTGTATGCACTCTTGATTATAATTGACGATAGGAACGACATATTAGGTTGATTCTTTTTACTTTCTTATACGTAGTATAAGGAAGTATTGTGATGATGAAAATTTTCGACCTCCAGATATTATAAATATTTAGCGTACAATGTATAACAGTTTAGGACTTAAAAAATTTAAATAAATTTCAAATATATTAATAAATAAATTTAACTTATTATTGAAGTTTTGTGTTTTGTCTGTAACAAAATGCCTACTTAAATTCTAAAATAATGGCCAAGTTGTACAGGAATAAATTAAGATAATATAGTGCCATAAATAATTATAAATACAAAATCATTTACAACTTAGATATGTTAATTAGAGCATTAAATACAATCACAGTTTTATCTACACTGATTAACTTTAGCATATTATTTTATTTTTTTAACACAGATATTGGAATGAGATATTTTAAGGTGCCAACGATTTCTTCCTTTAGTAAAAGCTGTGGAATAAGTAAAATTCACTTGCAAACTTCCAAGTGTTTCCTTTATTAAAAGTGCTCTTTCTCCTAGAACAACATATCCTGAGTTAAGATTGTTGCAAAAATTACTTCTTCCATTCATTTTTCAGATGTATGTCACTCCGAGCTTCACTGATGTACCATTTAGTTCCCTGAGGAGTTATTGCTATTAAAATTTCTATCGTGTTTATAATTAGAACAGTACTGCTGCTGAGCTAAATTATTATCTGGTTTTCCAATGAAACCTTCAAAGCAGGCAATAATTACAGCTGTTTTTTTCTTGAAACACTTCTTTGAAACATGGTGCAATACAGAACGTTCTGGTCACATAATTATAAGTTTTAGCCGTTGATACACAACATCATACTTAGATAACTAAATAATGACCTTAGCAAGTTAATTTAATAAGATAATTGTTTAATAAGCGCACTTATAGTCAAATTTTAATGATACAAATCTGTTTGTTTGCCCACAACGGCCATATTGAATTTGATTTGACAGGTCGTTGGATTTCCCTATTTACGAATATTTTGTTGATATGGGTTATGTTTGAGATTTGCGTATTTTAGTTATCTAAAAAGACAAAACATGCATATTTTGTAAATTTAAATCAGTTCAGTATTTTATATAAACTAATAAATTGTTGTTTTCCAATATTTGAACATGTAATTAAAAGATTTTATAAACTTTATTGTTAATATAAGTACTGTATTGTAAATTACGTGTTTGCAAACGTATTGCTGGTGCTGTTAACGGAACGGGTGTTGTATCAACATCATCATATTTCGACGTCCCTGTTATCACATAAAACCGGAAGATCGAGTCTGCTACTTTGCAAATAGCCAATGCTACGGGTTTAAAACGTTTAGGTTTTCGAATTTTCAACAACAATAATTGTACCATTAATGTTTATTTGAATAAAAAATAGCACTAGCTATTTGTTACTACTGTACGTAAATTTATTGTTACCTAGACGACTTTAAAACACCACGGCGCACAGTGGTTCCAAATCGACATTTTTTTGCCAAAAATCTCTAACTTTGTCAACTTTGGACCGATTTTCATAAAATTTGGTATGAGTACTGCTAAATAGTTGAAGTTTAATGTGAATAATTAAAAACTATGAAAATATTATTACTTTATTAAGAAAAAAATATCTACATATGAAGATATGTAATTAATTGCATATATTTCACCTTAAAAGATTAAATTATAAAAACTAATATAATAAACACTACTTTTTAATATAACAATTATAATAATGATGTATACAGAGTGTTTCAAAAAGAATTATATGTAGCTGTTTATAAATTTTTCACATAACAATATGATATTCGGCATTTTTTAAATGCGGACAAAGTGACATAAATTTTATCCACGTGTTAAAAGTAATAGGTGAAATGATACAGTCACAACTTTTGAAATAATAATAAAATATAAATCAATTATAAAGTAAGCGGTACATAACGTTATACAAAATACCTCTTTTTACGTTATTCATCACTATCTAGTAAATTTAGTGCTTCTTCATCGAGTTCTATATGCTTCGGTGTATGTTGTCTTCTAAGACCACTTATAAATGGATCCGATGAGCATAGTAAAGTATGAAAAACATCTTCATTCGTAGCTGTTCTCGAACATTTTCTAGAATGATGCAGTCGGAATTTTTTATAGTCCTTGTTTCTAGATTCTTGAGCATCTTCAGATAGTTGTCCAAGAGGTAATATTGAATTGTATGTAATGATGCTCTCTCCATGAATAAGTACTTTATGAACTGAAGATAGCATATAGTACCAATTGTATTTGTTTACATAGAGTTCAGCTGTGGATCGTGCGTATACACCAAACTTTCTCGGATTTATTTTCCTACCGCACGACAAAGTTTGAAGTATAATATAAAATCTTCTTATTAGTGTTTCATCAACTCCTGTTATTTGGGATGTACAAGAGGAATTGGCAAAAAATCTTCTTCCAGTATTTCCGTCATTGGTATTGCCGCTAACTTGACAAGGTTTGTCAATTATTAAATCAAATTCATTACGGAAACGATTCTGCACAAGTTGCTTTTTAGCCGCTTTTACTTTTTTAATTTCTTCGGTGGTAGCAGACCATTTTTGGAACGGTAGATTATAGGATACATGAAGTACTAATTCCATAAACCGAATCCAGGCATGCAAAGTTGAAAGACCAAACCTGAAAGTTTCTTCTCTTTCTGGTTTTTGACTTACTCGTGCAAGATCATTCATTTCACTAGGTTTGGCAAGACATACATTACAGTTAGCACTCGATGGAGTATTCGTCAAAACTTGAACAACCTTACCATCGACCATAGTAAAATATAATGTGTGTTTTATAGAAAATGTTGCTGTATTTATTAGCACGGAGGATGATGTTAATGCAAGTATTTGAGATTCGATATCTGTAACTATACTCCTAGTTTTCTCAGGAGTTTCTTTTGCAAACTCTATAAGGATAGGACGACAAAAACGTACTGACGAAGGCGATGGATTCTGCCAAATGACACTTTCATCCACTTCACTAACAAGCTTAAATGGTACGAGCGATGCTATCAGTAGATTTGCATCTGATATTAATTTGCTTTCACCTGATAAAATTTGTTTGTACTCGCTTTGTCCGGAAGAACCATCACATCCCCACTTACAGTATAAAATCAATCTTGCGTCACCACCAGGGAGATTAATGGAATCAAGCATCAATAATCTAGTAACTGTGTGATCTAAAAGAGACTGCAATTTTATTTTAGCACGTATATCACTTGTTTCCATGTTATCTGGATAACACTGGGTTTTCGCTTCGAGCACGTACTTGTACGCTGGAAACAATTTGAGGTTTTTATCTGTAATACATTTTCTAAAGTACTCATACTGTTGTTTAGTTAAATCTAGATCTAATAACAATGCAAGTGCTTCGTCATTCGAATAAGGCACCACAGATATCTTTTCTTCTATTAAATTCTTATGAAGCCCATCCAAGGTTTCTGTCGGCATAGAGCGTAACTGTTCAATAATGGCAGCATGTTTAGATTTTCCAATTGATTTTAGGCCTTGTATATAGGAATGGTGAATATGATCCAACCCAGATTCCTGAAATAGTCGAATGGCTTGTCTGTGCTTGCTTCTGGCCGATGATAATTCATAATCTTTGCACGGTCTTCCTCGTTTACTTGCATGTGATGTAGATGGGGCCTCCTCTTCATCGAATTGTATACGAAAATCGCCATTGATCCACTCAGCATATCTTGTCAAAAATATGTCTTTAGATCTGCCAGCTTTATTCCATCGCTGTTTGAATTCTGGCAACAATTTTTTTTGAATTCTTGCAACAGTACAGGTGTTATTTGCTTCAGTTAAACCAGGAAACCTTTCTTTGATGTACATATGCACTGTACTTATGTGTTTTCCATGTTCTATTAAACGAACACATAACTCGCGTTTATTAATATTTATATAACTCATGTTTTCTATTAAAGTTGTTTTAATATGAAGAAAGATGTTGAAAACAATGTAATACAGGTTTCTACAAAACTAACATTTGTATCTTTTGTGCTAGCTTTTATACTTAGTACTTACCACAAGAATGTCACAAAATGTATTTTGGTGCAAATAGAAAAATAATGATGATTCTAGAAATTTGCGGTTGTTGTGATTGTTTTTATTATGCCTGTAACAAACACGGATTTGGTTAATAACGATATTTTCTACCTTATCAACTACTAATATATTTTGATACTATAAATATGGGGCATATGCCACAAATAAAAATATCAGATAGGTACCTATTATCTATCTTTACGTGTACGCCACATACAATAACAACACTTAAGCAGGAATGTTTATACTTAATATATTTTTAGAATTTTATAATCTTTATAATGTATGTACGTTAGAGGGCACATATAGAATTTTATTTTATTCATGTAATTAAAAACATATATTGTAAGTATTTACGCTATGCATTAGAAAATCATAATATGCAAGCGCGCTCCTGTTCCCAATTTTTTAATTTTCACATAGAAATGCAGCGAAATGCAGTATGAGTTTTAGTACATTTTATAGACAAATATATTAGCTTCCAAATGCAGTAAATAGCTTGACCCGGGCAAACCCGGCGAGTAGTTAAAAGTTTAGTTAAAGTAGTTACTATCTAATTTTCAGCACAGGTATGAAAAAACGATTCTACAAAGGAAACTAATGTATTTTTTAATTAGGAAGTTATAGGTCTAGAAAGTAGATGAAACACTCGTTCTACTGATATATAACATATTAGTAAATATTGATAAAATATTAGCTTATTTCACTACACATTCAATGCACACGCGTATGCCTTTCTCGGGAATAATCGGAACGCTCAACTTTAAGGCACTGTAAAGCAATAGCGGAAGCTTCAAACAAAAAGCAAATTTGATAAATAATACTTTAGTATGTACACTTTACTATAGTAACAATTTCGAACATCAAAGATGACATCGCCAAAATGCATTTTTGGCAAATCTCTATATGGACTGACACCACTGTGCGGCGTTTCAACGGCCCCGACTTCACACGCTAATGCATTCGAGATACCCCGGATTAAGATTCAGGTATAATAAAAAATATATTTACATCTCTTTCTGGGGACCAACAGACTTAATAATAATTATTGGGTTTTCCTTTGGAATTTCCATGGGTGCTACTTAAATATGTATATCTTCCGCTAATTATATTAAATGTAGAAGTCTCTATATTGATTCTTGTGTGTATTATTATCGTCATTATTATTATAGCAACGGTATTTGACATATCCCTTACAGTGTTTATCACGAAATATTCCTAATTTTCACTGACAAGTTATCGCTTTAACTTTCAGTTATTGAGTTACCAACCGATCATTAATTTCCCTCGATACCCTCGAATATTAATTGCGTAGATAGTATTTAGAGCAGAAGGTTCCCATTTTAATTTGTAAATGTCATTCGGAATGTATTCACACAGATAACGTTTAGCGTTCCGCCTGACAAGTCACGCTTGCACTAAAGTTAATAGCTTGCAGATACATCAAAAGAACTCCCTCTCTCGTCTCCAGTTAAGTATTTCAACTAGAGTTGTCATGTATCAAGCGCGCTATCATCATCACGCAGAGACGACAAAACGGAAGGTTCCCCCGGCCGACCCACCGTGTTACCGGTATCCTCTGTATATATAATAAAACAAGTCAAACATCGTAAATTTTAAGGACAATTTAATCGCGCATAGGAAATCAAAACCGTAGTTGTTGTTGTAGTGGTGCAAGAAGAAGCACTGGGGGGAGACGATGGGGCTCGCTAAAACCTCGAAGTTGTACCTATTCCGTAAGTATGTGTGTACCTACAGCCAAAGCCGTTTACATACTGGTTTATGGCTATTTAACACGATCCAACGATAATCACAATCATATAGGGTCGCGCGGAGTCTTTACAAAGTCAGTCACGCGAGGACGCTCTTACCCCCAAGCCAGACAATACATTTGTACGTCCGGTTGTCAGCACTGCCAGATACTATCCGCCCACCCTACACATTTCAGTACTACTACGGTGCCCGCATACAATTACCACGGGGTCTCCACAGTGAACACAACAGAATACACGTTAAGCAACTGACGTTATCGTCAACGCTACCGCAATGGAGCTATTTCGTAACGATTCTGCGTTGCTCCAGAAAACAAATGATTTGTTTAATTTTATTTTGGAGCTGTCGGACTGGTTTCGTTGAGCCGTCAAGCGTGCATATTGTAAATTAGAAGAAACGGGTTGTAATAATACCGCCATCCCTATTGTATTGCGCCCCGTCAAACTATACGAGATGTGACACTACACGTAAAACCCATTACAACTGGACATTGTAGGGTTCCAAAAGGCGCCTAAGAAACAAGCCCTTTCCTTCATATCGAATGAATTAGATAATGTACATTCTATACGGGCACCGAAATGGGATAACTTATCCGTTTCATCAGTTGTCATCACAGAAAAATATGAGGTATGGGCACCATACGACTCTCTTATACATATATGCCTTCCAAATTGTACAAAAGTAGTTCTAAATTAAGTTTGAAATACTTTTATCCTCTTAAAAAAATAAACCTTCAGGTCAAAACTTAAAAAAAAATTAAATCAAAAATTATTCAAAATCGTATTGTAAGTACTTCTAGTCTCTTTATAAATCTCTACAAAATGCATTCCTTACCAGACGTTTGCAAAAAAGTGCTATTCGATAAGAGTAAAAGTGTTACTTTCGATGCAAATTTTGAAATTCCGTTTATACAAGAATGTACCAAATGCAGCTTTAAATACTTTTGTACTCTCGATAAATATACATAGAATGTATAATTTACGGTATGTGCAAAATTCGATAAGAATGAAAATCTTACTTCCGGTCGAATTTTTGAATTTTTTTTATACAAAACGTATTAGAAATTCAACTTTAAATATTTTTGTACTCGTAACGTACCTGTCCAGAAAGCATGGACTGCTGATGGGAATTTCGAAATACTTTTTTAATAAAATTCTTCTCAAATATAATTTTAAGTACATTTGAATTGTTTATAAATTTGTTTACTTAGTAGTTGTCGAAATATTGGCAAATTTCGATTTTTTTACTGAAGTAAACTACTACTTCCGGTCTACCGATTTTGCTGAAAATCTAATCAGGCCCCAAGAGGAAGATTAAGCTCGTAAATATAAAATTTGGAATTGATAGATATAGCCGTATGATCGCTGTCGAAGTCATACACACAGACAGAGAGAGAGAGAGACATTTTTTAAAAACCACCTTTTCGGTATCAGGGGACCTCTAAATCTGGACATCTATAAAAATCTCGTGGTCGAAAATTGTCGTCATCACAACAATACTTCCTTATACTACGTACACGAAAGTAAAATCACTTCAAAACTAAAACAAAAATTGATTAGCATTTAAAAAGATAATTTGGGTTATATGATTTGTCTTCTGTGTTTATGTTTGTATCTTGTTTTACAGTGAGATTTATTAAGATTAGTAAATAGTATTACTTAATCAGCTTTCAAAACACTACTTTAAAAACTAATTAAAATAACATTAATTTTTTTTCATCCTAAATATTAACTCAATAATGCCACTTTAAGTTCAAAATCGGCTATAAAATTGCTTTGAGTTAAAATTAAAGATAAATAATGTAAGGAAAGATGTTAATAGGCATGGTGGAACCGCGTTAGATTAGGCGTAGGTGCCGACGTTTTATCCACTGTTGCAAGAGTAATCTTCAAGGCATTTACCCTTAATCTAATGCGATTCGAAACCGGAAACATATACACAGTAAAAAATTTACCTAGTGTAACTCACAGTAAAATATTTAGAGTAAAAATTTAGTGTAAGTAGGTACTCTAAATTAACTCTTAATATTTTCTAGTGATAATAAAATGTCTTAGAGTACATTTAATCAGTAGCGAGTACAATACGTGCCCCTAGTGTATATATGAACTCTAGCTAGTGTACTCTGAACACTAAAATTCAAGCATTGAGGATAGTAGAAGGGGGTAAACTTGTGAACGCGCTGTGTGTGTTTTTATGGTGTCATATAAGTATTCCGTATTCTAGTGGTGTGTTATTTTGGAATTTGGTAAGTTTATACTAAAATGAACCTTTTTAAAGACTATTATTTAAATGACAAAACAGTTTACCAGTGCATGTAGGTATTACCTACTTATTTGAACCTAACTGAACATCATGAATGATCGTCAATCTTGTATTATTGTAGCACGATGTCTTTCATTAAAATAAAGCATATCCTCACTTCTAAGCTAATTAAAATCGATGCAGACTGGACATATGACGATTTAGTTGCACACAGTAAGTGCCGTGATATAGGTTTACACTGTACCGTTTATATATTTTTTGTAGCCAGAAACAAATTTCCGGAGGTTTCTGAAAGAGAATTTGTTTTTACTGATGGGGAAGGAACGATTATTGAAAGCGACGTCTTACTTGATTTTATCCAAACTGCGTCAAAACCACCCAATTTTATGACTCTCTATGTAGCATCATTACATGACAGTAAGAGATAATAATTATATTATTAAAAAGTGCTTTATAATTTTATTATATTATAGCACCAACAAACGATTCGTCGCCTTCGACAATATCGATATTTTCTGTTGCCAATGATGGCTATAGTCTGTTAATAGATAGCCCAGCATCACCATCAATTTCGGATAGTGGTATAAGTGCTGAATCAGCTAAACTCGACACAACAGCTAAATCTGGATTTAATAAACACATTTCAGGTATGCTGTTTCTTTGTTTGATTATATAATTTGTTTTAAATATTTTTACTTAAAAGGAATGGCAACAATATATTACCGAACATGGTGGCCAGGAATTTATTGAAAGTTACAGTGTTAACGGAATGCTTTCCCCAAAGTCTCGAAGGCAACTGGTTAATACATGTTGTTCCCAGTTAGTTAAGTTATATGGATTAAAGGTCCCTGAATTTGCCAAAATTGATCTGGCAAAAGCTATAACTTCTATATTCCCGAAACTCCGTGATCCACATTCTCCTCATGGTTACGTAAGTTTATTATCTATTATTTTAAATGTAACTTTTGTTCAACGTAGATCTTTAATAGGAAGCATTTTATAAAAATGATAATGGAGGTGAAGGGTATATTGCGTGGAGATTGCGTACAATTGCAAGAAATTCGAATAGTGACGTTATTAGGAAAAGAAAAAGTAGAAAATCTGTAACAGAGGAAGGCAGTGCAAAGAAAATCAAAACTGCAACGAACGAAGATACAGAGATTACAGATGACAATACTGAAAGTCCATTGACAAAGCAAGTAGAAGACGATATCGAGTATTTAAAAAACGCCTCTCCAATAGAAGATCTGGAAATGATACTACACAAAACCTGCACTACCTTCACATATCGACGAACTTTAAAGAAGACTTTTTAACAAAATTTCCCCGATTTTTGGATACACCTGCACTGGTAAACGTAATCCTTTTTACTTGACCCTAACAACAATATTTCTGTTTTTAGATTGAGCAAGAATTTGAAGCAATTGTGAATTTACAATAAAAAGTGAATTTTGAAGATCTTATAAGGAATGATGCAGATCGTATCTTAAATATATATCACATTCAGTTTTCAAATAAAAACAAAAATGTTTATAACGACCTTGATGACTCTGGAAATCCTAGTAAGTGTTTTTGTATATCTATAAAACTGCTTGTTATTATTAATTTTCTTTCTCCAGATTTTGATAAGACAACCCGGGCACTGTTAGCTTTAGCTGTATTGCTACCGACGTTAAGAAAAAAAATTGATCTACAAACCATTATAATATACAAACACGTTAGTTATATTATTTGAGCAATGTTCGTTAAATAACTGATGTTTATATTTAAGGCCAATACACCTATATCGGAAATTAAACCAAAAACAACACAGCCGGTTTTGCTAGGACAAGGGCAAAATAAGAGGGCAATTTCACAATACAACATACTTGTGGATGGCAGAATTTTGGAATGTCCACGAATGTGCTCATCTGGCAAGGCTTTTGAATACTTGTTTATGACACACTATGTTTTTAACCTTAAATATGAATCCACTTTAAAGTGTTTCTGGGAGTTTATACAAACATTTTATTTCAAGATTGATGTAGAAGGAATACTATATACTCCGACTATGACAGAAATTCGGGCGAATTTATTAAATTCCGAATAAAATGTTTGTTGTATGTAGGCTTACTTATATACATATATATACTTAGTCAATAAGTTGTTTTGCATGCAAAATGTTTTCTTGTTATCTTTGTCATCAGAATTTTACTCAAGTTAATTTTGTTCTAAAGCATTTACGAATATATCATGCTTTATTTGAGCACAGTAAGCTGAATTTGAAATGCTGTGTAAACAATTGTGTTTCAGTTTTTTCAACATTCAGTGGATTAAGGAAGCATTTACAAAAACATTTATTTAACAACTTCAAGTATACATCTCAAACTGTGTCGGTTGATAATACCCATGTTGCTATAAACGCTACTTCTAACACGGCAGCTGAAACTTATTTCAATGAAAGTACTGATGATGGTATACAATTCAATAATGACTCTGATGAAGAAGAGCTGAACAATTATTCAGAGTTTAATGACACACAGTACTTGCCAATAGATTCCATTGTTCAAGTATTTATTTCACAAATACTTTCTACGAATATGCCAGCTTCCCAAGTTCAAATTGTAATCGAATCAGTTTTCGAACTCATAGATAATATATTTGAATATGTGAAAAATCAAACAAAAGATGAACCTTTTAACCGCTTTATAACACAACAACAAACAACAGTAACTAATGAGTTATCAAAATATAAAACAGTGTATAGACGTACTAAAATACTCAACCAAAACGTTACCTTACCAAAAGAAATATCGATTGGTTCTCGATCAGAGTCCGTTTTAGATCGTAAACAAAATGACAGAATTGAAAGAATGGTTCCTAAAACTTTTCAGTACATTCCACTTCTAGATTCATTAAAAACAATAATTTCAAAAAATGACATGCTCCAATTACAAATTCGTAAAAATCAACAAAATGATCAAGTCGATTTTGAGACAACGAATCCGATTGGAAGTAAGGCGACTTGTCATAAGATGGGTGCAATTTACTTTAGCATTAAAAATTTGTCAATTAGTCAACACTCACAGCTTAAAAACATTCATCTATTGGCATTATTTTACACAGCTGACTTAAAATGTGATAGGTATTCTGAAGAAATTTCATTAAATTCAATTCTTAGACCCATCATAAACGATGTAAAAATTTTAGAATCGCAGGGAATATCGCTGGAAAGTTTTGAGGAACCCGTATATGGAACTTTAACCTCATTATCCTACGACAATTTGGGCGGCAACGCTTTACATGAAATGGTCCTTTCTTTTGAAGCCAATTATTATTGCAGAATTTGCCTGTTACATAAGGATGATACAAAAATAATATGTACCGATTCTTTGGAAACGTGGCGGACGAGCGATTTGTATGAACAACATTGTCAAGTGGCAAACCAGGAAAATAGGCACGAATATGGTATTAAATACCGGAGTGTTTTAAATGATTTACAATATTTTAAGCTATGTGATTCAGTAAGTGTTGATCTCATGCACGATATTCTTGAAGGTGTGATTCACGTCGACCTGAAATTTCTTATTACTGAATTAGTAAAACACAAATTAATTTCATTAGAACAAATGAACGAGAGAATACGACTATTTAATTATGGAAATCTTTGTTAGTCTAATAAGCCTAGTGCCATTAGTTTAGATAAAGCAAATTTAAATCAGAGGGCATCACAGTCTTGGTGTTTAGCAATTTATTTTCCGTTAATGTTCTACGATATAATTTCACCAAATTTTAAATATAAGTGGAAGGTCTTAATTTTATTATTACAAATAATGTGTATATGTTTTCCCCCCAAAATACCATTGTATCTCTGTGATAAGCTAAAAGAAAAAATTACTCAGCATCATCAACTCTTTCAGGAGCATTTCAATCATCATTTAACTCCGAAAATGCACATTTTAATACACTATCCTGAAGTTATTAAAAGAATGGGTCCTTTGGTTAACTTATGGACTATGAGATATGAAGGAAAACATTGCGTACTCAAATATATGGCACTAAGGTATCGTAATTTCAAAAATATTGCAAAAACACTTGCAGTAAGGTATCAACAGTATATGTCTTTTGATCGATACCACGTGTTTGCAGATACTGGTCCTTCACAAAATATTAAGTTTGAACATTATCGATTTAAACAATTATTTTCTGAATTAATTGAAGACTTTGAAGACACTACAGATATTTTAGTAGTTAGATGGCTTAAAATAGGTTTTCTTTATAAAAAAGATTTAATTATTTGCACTGGTATAGAAGATGGTATACCCACACTTGAACGTATATTCGAAGTTGTTAACATAAACAGTTATTATTTTTTTGTTACAAGAAAATTGATTACATTGCAGTTTAACCCAGAACTAAATGCTTTTAAAATTCACTGTAATGAAAATGATGGTAATAATTTTAATATAGTCGACTTTCAGCTCTTAGTCATTAAAGAAACATTTCATTGTCATCAAACATCTTGGGATAGTAGTTGGTACTTGGTGCCTAAATATTACTTTGTAATTTAAACATTTATATTATGCAGGTTTATCGTCCCATATGCAGAATACTATCAGATTGTTATTGGGATTGTGGACTATTTCATTAACTATTATTATGTAGCCAACGTTTCGTGGATTTTATTTTCCACTTTATCAAGGCCTAAAATATATAATAATTAATACACGTTACAATTTTTGATAAATAAATTTACATTGAAATATGTACAGAACTTATACACTTCAAAATTATTCGAATATCGTTCTTATGTCACTTATGACATTATATCGGTTGTAGATGATTTTATGGATAAAATTATCTACAACCGACATAATTTCATAATTGACATAAGAACGATATTCGGCTAATTGTTAAGTGTAGTTCCGTATTTCAATGTAAAAATTATTATGTAATTACATATAATAGTTAATTAAATGATTCCCAAATCCAATAACAACTTGATAATATTAAATATTTATATATAGGTACCAAGTACCAACTGCTTTTGAGCTTAAGAAGGCAGTTCTGTTTAATAATAATGTATTTATATAAAAAAACAATAAATCATTTGAATTTCTAACTAGATACCTGATGTATTTCATTTATTTATACACACAATATATAATACATATATGTTACGAACAAAGTTCGAAATTGCACAATGTTAGAATTGCCCGGGCAATGTGAGACGGTTAGTTCTAGGTCTTTGCCAGGTATAAGGTCGTGTGTGTGTAAAAACAACTCGAAAATTAGTACATATGAGATTCACCTATATTAACGAGTTGTTTTGACACACGCACGACCTTACCTGGCGAAGACCTAGGACCTTACCTGGCCTAACCTTCTCACATTGCCCGGGAACTTCTGACATTGTACAATTTCGGACTTTGTTTGTAAGATATATGTAAGCCTTTTCGGATTTATTTAAAGAACAAAATTGTACACTAGTAGTGTTGATGAATTATTACACTATTGTAGATAAACTTTACACTTCACAGTGTGATCCGAGTTCATTAGTTAGTGTACAAAATGGAGCACTGCTTTAGTGTAGACAATACACTAAAATATTCACTAGTCTTAGTGTAAAAATAAAACACTATATAGTGTGGACCTATATATACTTTATATAGAGTTATTTAGTGTTTATAGTGTACAATTATTTTTTACCGTGTACTAACTTGTATTTTAACACATTAAATTAACAATATTCAAACTTAAAATGATTTTAAATAAATTAAAATTTAAATTGAGATTATGAAATGTATGTTTATGGTTAAAATCGGCTTTACAATTTAAAGTTGCTTTAACTTAGTAATAAAACCAACCGCTGCAAAACATCAACTAGCAAAATTCAAATCTTAATGGCTTTAAGCTACAGCGACTCTGAAAATGATCTTTGCAACAGTGAACGAAACGTCGGCACTGACGACTAATCTGGCTCATGGAAACGTATGAATTAAAGACACCTTTTCAGTAGCTGTGTACCATATTACATCTGCACCATATCAATCGTTGCACTTATTCTGGTCTATGAGGTTGAAGTAGTTGCGAAGTTTATGAACTGTTTTGATATATTACAAAACCGGGTTTAAACTTTGGAACACACTTATCCAAAGAAGAAGTCAAGAATACAGATGAGCAAAATGAAAATAGCGGGATTGCCTATAACTAATAAATTTAAAAGTAATAAGATATCTAGTTGTTTAGAAGTTCAAATTCTCAATTTGTTAGTGGTTTCTTTTAAATTCTACTTTATGCCAGAAATGCAATAGGACTTTTCTTTCTTATACTTTACGTAGCGTCCTATGATATTTCAAATTACGTGTTTACTTTTGTTTGTTAATTAATGAACTTTGGAAATTAATGAAGGAAAAACTGCATCGCTACTGTAGACTATCTGTACAATGTGTAAATAAAGTAACAGAAAAAATCTCGAAGGAGTATAACGATTTTACTTTCAATTTCCTATCCAACGGTATAAAACTTCTAATATGTTACATTAGAAAACAAGAAAATAGGTGTGCTTAAAACCACACAGCAGAAGTGTAAACTTCATCAAGGCGAGGTTAATAATACGAAATACACGCGTATAATATTCAGTAACGTATTAAATAAAACCTATTCGCATATTTATTACATTTACACATGTACACACGCGTATAATATTCAGTAAAGTATTATACGACTGATGCGTCATGCTCTCCCATGTAACGGTCAGTTGGACGTATGTATATCTATAAATAGACGATATGAATACTCGCTTACGATACCCGCGCTTGGTCTATTGGTTAAGTGTCGGCCTCTCACCCAGGCGGCTCCGGTTCACATCTGCTCTGGGACATGAATTTATTTATTCATTTAAATTTCAATTTAAGTGAAATTAAATACCTCTATATGATATATTTATCTTGTTCCTTTAGTCGACTTGGGCCGACATTACCCGAACGACCGTTACATATCCGAGCGTGACGGTCAGTCTTGTTCAGTGCCTACAATCAGTGCAACGCGCCCAAAGAAGTTTACACTTCAAAATGAGAAAAAGAGTCTTACATTTCAAATATTAGAAATTCATTAAACGAATATAGTGACATAAATTTGATGGAAAGCTTGACGCACATTTGTAAACATGTTGAAAAGGCGAACTATAAATTTACTATCTACTCCATTCAATGTTAATAATTACATTTAAGCTAAATTGATTAACTGAAAAAAAGCTCTAACAATAACATCAAACCAAAAATAAGCACAGAAATAACGCTTTTTAAATCAGTGTTCAAAATGACGACCCTGTACCATCTGACAGTACAAAGACGATTATAACACTCATTTCTCACATTCAGAATAGTTTGCGCTGATATTAATCCAATTTCATGTTGAATTCTGTGCTTGAGATATTCTAAATTGTTAGGAAGTCTAATGACGTTAGATCCGGCCATTCCATCTGACCTTTTCTTCCTATCCATCTTCCTGGGAGAACTTGGTCCAACCAGCCTCGCATATTAATTGCGGAATGAGCCGAAGTATCATCATGTTTTAACCATACCCTATTATTTGGCAGGTCAAGGCTATATGCAGTAGAAAGTAATTCAGCTAATACAGGCATCAATTCGAGCAGTAGAAATTGTTAGCATATCTCTCCATTCAAGTTGTTCACATTTTCTTGCCTATGATCGTAGTCATCTTCTGACGACTCATGAACAAATGGCAGCTTATAAGGGTGAAATTTTTTAACATTCAAAGTTTCAGAACTGAAGTATGGCTTACATTGTAGTCCAAAGCAATATTTTTTTTAGATGAATTTTAATTGTATTCAATTTCTAGTAGCACATCAAGTTTTGCTTCTTCATTTAATGTCTCTGGACGACGAGTTTCTTGAAGATTCTTTACAATGCTGTGTTCCCCAAATTTGTTATTAATCCTACTAATTGTTGATTGACTATGGGCTGACACAGGTACCGGTTGTCATTTAAAAAAAGAAATCGGTGACGCATAGCATAAGATACTGAAAATGCGATAAAAATATTCCCCTTAATTAAAATCGCTATACCCCTTCGAGATTATTTTCCAAAAATGAATATTAACAAAGTTAATGCCATTATTCTTTATGTCCGCACTGGATACATAGTTCTTTTTGCATTTCTAAGATTGTCTAATGTATTTGCTCATACGGGTGGCCAACACCTAGGTACTCATGTATTCTTTAAATTAAATAAATAAATTTAATTGTCGAGAATAACACACTTGGCTATATTTCACAAAGTTTTATTACAATTTTCTGACATATTGCTAATTAATAATGTTACGGATAAACAATAAGTTATGAATATTTACTTGCTATACAAGGCTTATTCTAATATGAATTTCTTGAATGTTTTACTTAAACTAATAGAGCATTGCTGAAATCCTACCCTATACATATTTATATACAATGTATACTGTTTGATTTTAGTCTATGACTATTATAAAGTAAATAAAATAACATTATATTAACGTAAATCTAGATGTGATCTTCAGAAAACTTATAAATATACAACTTAATTTTAAACTCAATATCACTGCAATATGTTTCGGCTGTTATGCCATTATCAAAGAGTTCTTATCCAAAACTCACCTAAAGTAAGTAAGGGTACAACTTATATACCTAGCTCTCTTAATGATATCGGGTAGTGTCTAAATTTGTTAGTTCGTAGACACAATTATAAATATCCATTAGACACCACCCTATACCATTAAGAGAGCTAGGTATATAAGTTGTACCCTGACTTACTGTAGGTTAGTTTTAGATAAGAACTATTTAATAATGGCGTAACAGCCGAAACATATTGCAGTGATATTGAGAAAATTCTAATAAAACTTTGTGAAATATAACCAAGTGTGTTTTTCTCCACAATTAAATTAATTTATTAAAATGTATCACCAAGAAGTGTCTGCAACATCAATTAAGGGAAAAAAATTAAATAAATATATTAAATAAATAAATATTCCATCATTCCTTAAGGCTGATGATGGAGAAAAAGGTTACAATAAAAATTGTAATTTGAGATCTCTTTAATTAAATTTTCATTTTTATATAGTTTTATATATTTATTGCGTAAATATATCTACGTTATTTACTTTTCTGTTTCTGTTTGTATTCTTATCTCATACACAAGAATCTCAACTTCAAACGTAATCCGAATTCGGAAGAATACGTCGTCGACAGGTTATCCCCAAAACTCCTTTCCGCACGCAAATAATCAGATCCGATTTAACTTGTATACATACATTTAAATAAATAATACGTTGAAACGTGCCAGCAATACATCTCGATTATACAACCGGCTCACATGAACTTTGACGTTAGGAGCTTTTCGCGGCTACAACAAATTTTCAACTTTCTTCAGCATTCATGTTTCAGAACTGCGACCGAAACGAGTAATCATTCCCACACCTAACCGGCGTATCTCCATGGCGTGTAGACATTGAGTAATTGCCAGCCCTCGACTCGAATCTCGGGGTGCGTTTTCTCACCTCTCGAGGATTTCGGTGACGTTAAGTCCTTAATGCAATCACATACAAAACTAGGTTAATATAACTTTGAGTATGTGACGGGGAGACAAAATGCATAGAAACGTGTCGGAGTACATGTTCGGGCAGTTTCTAAAATATCGGGTTCATTTGTGTGAACTTTTTTCTTGAATATTAATCACAGCGTCAATTTTTCTCAGCGCGTAAGAACCAAGAGGAATGAGGCCATAAAAATAACTGCTGGAGTAAGTTTGCTATATTCTCAACACTTCAAAATCATTAATTGAGGAGCTTGCGTGCAAAATCGGATAAATTAAGGTGACCAGATTTCAAAGTTCGAAATTATTACAAATAAATTATTTTATTATTATTGTTATTGTGTTGGAGTTTAAGTATAGAAAAAAAACGCATTATTCACTTTTAAACAAAATAATAATATTGTGGCCCTCCTAAATTATTTTGATGAAGTAACCTTATGCATGAATATTGTCACAAAGGGAAAAATATTTATTTGCCCCTGTATATTAGATTTGTTATCACAGAAACTAACGTATATTCTAAATTCCTAAGAACGATAAGTAGTACCATGTAGTAAGGTATTACAGTAGCGCGAAGTATTTTCTATCAAGGGCTCCCTTAAGCGTAGGAACATTGTTCCGGTACGAGCTGATAAAGTTATAGTTGCGGTAATTGCTTGATTCTTTTATTAATTATGTTTATGGAATATTCCATTTAATGTAACTGGTATCCATCACGCGCTCGGCAACACCCTTAAAGCCACCAAAGACGTGTGACTTTATGTTTCATATGCGCACCTAGTTGTTTAAGTAAAATTTAGAAGATAAGGGAGCGTGCAATAACTTCATTAACATCATAGTAACTACTTTTAAGAGTGGCCCAGTGTCGACAAGAATATGTAAGTCTTATTAAATATTTATAATTTATTATCTTGTAATGGTGGTAGCATATAAATTTTAATGTGTCTGTTACCCTTAAGCTTGTTCCTGTTACTTTGTCCTTATAATTTTATTATGTTCGTATAATGTATTGTGTAATTAACAAATTGAATATCCATTTAAATTATTGTTAAATATATTTACTTATTAAATGATGTTCTTTGTCTAATTTCAACATACTTATACAAACCTAGTGTTAAGCTGAGTCGCAAGCCGTTAGCCAAGCGAACTTATAAAATCACATGAAGAGAATTTAGTAGAGTCAGTAGAATTATTCAGAAATTATAAATCATCATATTAGTATTGTGACAATATTTCTTAGAATGTAACGGACTTTTGTCCGTCACTGTATAAATTTTGGCATTAATGGGTTGGATAATTTAATACAAATATTCTAAAATATGTTTAATTTATCTAAAGTCCATTAGTAAAGAGAAAGATTATGTTTTTGTTAATTTTCTAAATGCATTTATGCACGTGATAATATCGTGCGTCTGAGTACAGTTCTTGCTCTTTACGCGTGATACTTCGGAAAACACTGTTTTTAGCTATTATTTGTGCAAGTTCGGGCCCATATAAGACGACGATTTTGTTAGTAAAATCAGAGTTCTCCTCGGCAGTCTGGGGGGATCTTCTCACAGAGAGTTATCCTGGCAGTCTAGGAGAATTCTCACCAAACTCTCTGGCAGTCTAGAAAGTACCTAGTACCTATCCCTTAGTCTTTCTGGTAGTCTAGAAAGGCGGTTCGTTGTTTTGTTACCAGGCAGATCGTGGTAAGAAAACAATTCCGTCCTGTAAGTCCTGAGTAAATCTTTATATGGTTATTCTGTTCATTTTAAATAATCACGTCAGGTAAATTTTATTAAATTTCAAATGTACCAACGTAAATTTTAGGTTCACGTATGATTTCAAAGAAATATATTATTCTCGTCAAATATCTCTACAATAATACGAACACAAGTACCATATGATGCATTAACGTTTTTGCTAGACTTGTGTAAATATCACCTTTCTCGAAGTAAATATCATGTATATAATATCTCAATTCACAAAATATTTATGACCGTATATTTTAATATTGAATGTTTGAATAGTCCGTTAAATGTTAGTTGACATACTGCGAATAATTTTTCAGTATATGTATGTAGTAAGATTTCTTTTACTCTTAATGCTAGATGGTAATATAAAATGAATATTGAAGTAGTAAACATGCAAAAACAAACTGAAGCAGAGTTTTCTTCTCCGTAAACCGAACTACCCGTATTTAACCATTACTGTTGATAAAGTTCACATTCACTAGACACTTAAAACACTTGATCTTATTATTATACATATTGTTTTAAGTTTAATATCTAATTATCTGTCAAATATAGACAGTGAAGGTGGACGAATACCAACTGTAGATTTAATAGACGACAATATCACTCTGATGTTAAATATCCCTAAGACTGTACAAGACGTTTAGTTATCCGTTGATAGATGGGAGCACTGCAATTTGGCAATTAGCATTATTAATTAAGTATTTAACAATTTAAAGAGGGTTTCACATCGCAAGAACATCTTTTTTTTGATCTTATAAAAATCCGTGCAATTTTCATCAACAATTATTTTGGTCTCCACTCTATAAGTCTAACAAGTATTGGAAAAAGTTTTATTTCCATGTGCTTGGATCCATCAGTTAAGATTGAAACATATAAACATTTTTCACAGTCATTGTGCAAAGCTCTTAATGCGTAAGGTATGAACACATTTAGTATTATTGCTTCGACCTTGGTTGGCGCACATGTAAATTTAGGCTCAAATACCACTTAAGCAGATTGGGCGTACAATCGATAGACCTAAAACTATGGTTGTGGCAAATAGTTTGCTATACAAAAGTACATTACCAAAAAATCAATGGTAAAAATAAATAATAAATTAAGATAAACTGCAGTAGAATATGCGTTGCACCGTTGATAATAAATATATGTATTTATTATAAATTCAAATCACAATCGAATTAATATATCCGTGTAAGATAAACGGTAGATGGGGAATTCCCTGATTATGCGGCCGGTATGGCGTGCGTCTCTTAAATTAAGCTTGTCTTCTCGGTTTGCAATCTACACTACTTAAATAAATACCTATATTCATTTAAACTTTTACGTTCTCACACTACTGTTTTTCGGGATAAATGCTATAAATGTGGGACCAATAAACGAGATGTAAAAATCGGGACGGTGACTGAAATTTCGGGACTGTCCCGGAAAATTCGGGACGTCACCTTAGGATAAATCCATATTTTGACGAAATTGAGTTGCACAAGTTAATGTTATAATTTAGATCTGCTCCATTCACTTTTGTAGGTGTTTGTGAGCAAATCTTAATAAAAACGTGTCTAGATTGCATTTAATGTGGAGGTGTGCGAGCGGAAAAATCCACTTTTTAGTGGAGTTCCTAAGGAAAGAAGAGGTGGCGATCGCAAAAATAAAAAGAATAAAGTAGGGGATTTATAGAAAAACTTTGGGGTATAGGAAGTCATTATAGTAGGGCAAAATCTAAAAGAATATATCTGTTTGCAAATCTTTCTATCTCCCGACTGCATAAAATATACAATAGACAAGCTCAAACTAATGATCGTATTACATATTTTATGCACCGAATTATATTTGTGAATGAATTTAATATAGGACTTTGTTTGCCAGTATCAGATACGTACTTAATGTATATTTGACTAAAACAGCAAATCAAAATAAAGAAAGATATCTTTAAAAGAAAATAACTGATGTCAGAATATCATGTACACTCTAAACGAGCTAAGACATTCTATGAACTTAGAAAAGAAAATCTATAAGGTTGTTTGAGCTAGTGCTTTGACCTATAGTAGGTACAACCTTTACCCAGAACTCCAATTGGTCATGCGTTTTATGCTCATCAGATAAGCTTATATGCCTTTTGTTGTGTGGCGATGGATTCCGGAAACCCAGTACCTATTTTATGTTTGGACGGAAGATACGACAGGAAGGGGATTGACGGAAGTAGGATCAGCATTGTTGGATAAGTTAGATGATACAAACTTCGGATTCACCATCTTCGTCTGTTTTGTGATGCGTGCCCCATTCAAAACAAAAAGAGTCATATACTGCACATGTTTATGTACTGGTTAAAAAATAAAGCTTCACAACATGTCACTCAGATGGAGCTAATATTTCTAGTTCGGGGACACAGCTTTATGCCAGCTGACGAGTATTTGGTGGGGTAGAAAAGCTGTTAAAAAGTGTTTGGACCGTTTGATAGAACAATTTTTTGAAGCCAAATGGTAAGAGCGAGATGATCTGCAACGGTACAAAGAGCTGATTTGTTCACGTACGGCCAATGAAAACGAAGAGATTACCGAAAACTGTGGTGCCGATGAGGTGTGTAGCTTCTTAATTGACGAAATAACTTTTCAACCCTAAATTCTGTTTGTTTTCTTAAAATTTTATTTAGGTTTGGTTGGTGTTACGAGGGGAGGTCAAAATATTCGCGGAATGACGATGAAGGGGTGTGAAATGACCTTTTCGATTTATTCTCCCTTGACCCTAGTACATTTTTCAGATCTTTCAAATAATTTATATATACCATCAAGATAGAATTTTTTGTCAAGGCCTGCCAAAAAGATGGAAACAGCCGACTTCACTTCTTCATCATGAGTAATTTTTTTCCCTCAAAGCTCTTTTTTTAATTTTGGAAATAAATAGTAGGCAGACGGGGTCAAATCTGAACTATAGGGAGAGTGGCTTAGTGTTACAAAGTCGCTCCTGTGTAGGGCATCCATCACAACATGACTCTTGTAAACGGGTGCATTGTCGTGCAAAAGGAGAACACCAAAAGTCCATTTTTACCCTTCTTTTTTTTAATGGCGTCTTTTAGTTTCTTTAATATTGTAGCGCTGTTTTCCCCCGTGATACTGACACCCTTTTCCGTATTATCAATCATTAAAATACCCTCTGATCCCAGAGCACCGTAGCCATAATCTTTCCAGCCGATTGTGACACCTTGAACTTCTTAGGCGGGGCCGTACCTTTTTTGTGCCACAGCATGGATTCCAGCTTCTACTTAGGCTCATATTGATGGACCCAAGTTTCGTCCCCAGTCACAATCTGCTTCATAAATTTGTTTCTGCTCACTAAAGAAATTCAAAAACTCGCGCCAACACTCGATGTGTTGTTACTTCTGAAACAATGTGAGCATTCTCGGTACCCATCATGAACTGACTTTAGACTTGCCAAGATGTTGATGAAGGATGTTCAAAACTGTGGTAGATGATATGATTACTATATCTCCGATTTGCGAACATCCTCAAGGACAAGTTTTCTCATTTTTCCACAATGTCTGCAGAAGTCGCCTCAAATGGCCGGCCTGAGCGCTGATCGTCTTCAATAGACTATCTGCCTTGCTTAAACAGATTATTCCACTTGTAAATCGTTGTTTTGCCAGGGTAAGGGCTCTTCCATAATCATCTGTGGAGTTTTTCCTTGCCTAGTGAGGAATTTAATCTCAGCACGATACACAATTTTGTTCATAGCGCTTGTTAACTTCGCGATTTACTACTGTACCTGGCGATATCTCAAACGTCACTGAACGAATAGCACTGACATTTGACCTTTACAGTTGCATTGAATCGCCGTCTAGTGTCAGGTGCACAAACCAAAAATCTCTCCTCTTTATCCCCTCCATTCCGCGAATATTTTCACCTCCCTTCGTAATTTTAGACAAAAAATACTGCTTCATTCCTAATATCTCTTATTTATTTCAACAATTTTGAATCCAATCTTTTTTTGCAATATTTCCAAGCCCGAAAGAATTACAAAAAAATGCTCTCATAGAAAACCCACCCACATACCAAATTATCGTGCATTAACTTTTTTGATACCTTGAAGGGACAAAGTTTTATACGTTTTTTGTGTTTTCTGAAAAATTTTACAAAATAGATGTATCCGCTTTTGCACGCAAGCTCCTCAATTGTTCTTCTTCTTCATAGTATGCCACGGGCACTTTAAGACAGTGCATTTACTTACGACACTGATTGCTAGATACACTGGCCGACAAAAAAGGATTTTTTTGTTGTAACATAAAGCTGAATAGCATATTGTAGTTGAATGAACCTATCTAAATATGAAAATATGGTCAACAAAAAGTTGTAACACGTAGGGTTTTCTTGTTACATTAGACTTTAGACTAATGACAATGACATTTAGAACTGTACTATGTAATATACGCTGTCTCTAAAAGGTGCAGAAAAAACGCTACCACACATTTCTGAGGGCGATCTAACCCAACTTACCTCAGTCCAAAAGTGGATGCACCATTGCATTGAATTGCCACAAGAATAACACCCAAATTACAGAAGCATATGTGTCCATATACGGAATGAATTTTTTATATCCAGATTACTCATAAACGGCTGCTCCAATCAACTCCTACCAGGTATACCTTTTCTAGGTAAAAAACATTGGAGAATAAGAATTTTTATTTAAAAGTTAAATACAGTGTGTCTCAAAAAAGTTATTACGTTTTAAATTGATACAATATGCCGCAGGTGGCGCCCTCTACATTTTGCAATGAAAATGAGAGCAGATTTAAATTTTTTACCCCACGAAACCCCCCCTTCCCAAATATTGTGACAATATACCAATTATTACAGAAATTATTTATAAAAAACTAAAACCAAATTGAACTTTTGACACTCTGTATCTCCGAAAGCATCCACTTTTGGACTGAGGTAAGTTGGGTTAGATCGTCATATTTTGCCCTCAGAAATGTGTGGTAGCGTTTTTTCCGCACCTTTTAGAGACACCCCAGTATGTATATTGAAAAAAATATTTGAGATTTTTTCATCCTGTATATCTACTATATTTATATTTTATATTGAGTTAACATCTAAGGGAAGAAAACATCTAAAACATTGATTTGGAACACTCAAATTTAATTTTTTCCTTTTATGTGAAGTCACATCTTCCTTCTTCAAAAACCTTACTATTAGGTAAAGAGCAATACTATATAATATGTCTTGCATTTTCTTATGATGAATTCTAATATGTCCTATTAATATTGGGCTAGCTAGTTAGAAATTCCAGCGAGGCTTTGCGTTTTCGATACTGTGTGTTAATTCCGCGGGTTTGCCAAGTAATTCCGCTAGAAGTGTGAGCTGATTATTTTATATTTATATATGTATCAATAAAAAATATTATTATTATTATTAAATATACGACAATATGCCGAATGAACTACTCAAGTATGGAGGAACCGAGCTGACGAAGCACTTGACGAAACTGTTCAATATAGTAATTCAAACATCCGAAATTCCAGGCGAATGGCACGAGAGTGTTACTATCCCCTTTACTCAAAAAGAGGGAAAAAATCAGAAAACTACAGAGGAATCTGCCTCTTATCAACAGCGATGAAGCTACTCATAGGTCTATTAAAAACCCGATTAGAAGACCAAATAGAAATCAGGGACGAACAACAAGGCTTTAGTAGGAACAGATCCACTACAGACGCTATATTCATCATACAGCCAGGTAAAGAAAAAGCCGTTAAGTTCGAAAAAGCTGCATACACCTGATTCATAGATCAGACGAAAGCGTTTGATAGAGTGCAGCCGAAAGACGTAATCAGAGTACTGGAAGAACATCAAATAACACATGAAATCACCAGGATAATACAGTAGCTGAACAAGAACAACACAGCAAGGAGAGGAACAGGAGGCGAAACATCTAGAAAAATTCCCACACCCGGAGGTTCCAGACAGGATGCCAGCTTGAGCCCCTTCTTGTTTAATTTAGTAAAGGACAAGATAATAAAAGAGGAAGCAGAATTTTGGAGGAGATATAGACTGGGTAATAGAAGAATAAACATGATATGTTATGCGGACGACACTACTCTTGTGGCCTAGATGGAGGACGACTGACAAATACAACTATTCACCGTCTACAAAATAACACAAAACCTCAATATGTCCATATCAGTCGAAAAGACAACGTGCTGGGTTTTCGCCAAGGATCCTTAAGATGTAAACTGATAATCGAAGATAAACCAATAGAGCAAGAAATGCAAATTACATACTTAGGAGTAAACATTTCCAGCCGTCAGGAACTAGTGAAAGACCTTACATACCATATTAATAAAGCGGCCGCAATCTCTGGATGTCTTTGGGATGTTGTGTGGAGGAATAAACACATGAGAATGGAAACTGAAACTCGCAACGGCATCGAGGTCAGAGCAGATACTAACAGAGCAAAAAGCAAGATACGAGCATCCAAAATGAAGATCCTCAGGTCCATAGCAGGCAAAATCATTTGGCATCAAGTTAGAAACTAGGATATCAGACAAATATGCTGAGTTCAGGAAGTGGTGAGATGGGGAAGACAAAGAAGAAGATAATGATACGAACTATAAAGAGAATGGATATAAACAGAATAAGCTGTATATATAGGAAGGCCACCCAAGAGATGGAAGAACAGCTGTGACTCGCTTTCGCAGGAAAACAGGGGAAATTGGTTACATAAGAGATCAACGGATCTTCTGGAAGAAGAAGAAGAAATTTACGAATTGTTTCTTGAAAAGCACAAAAATCTGATAATCAACGTTTGAAATTCTTATTGGCGCTGTTTTTTATTTTCTATTTACAACTTCATGTATGTTCTTATACTACGCTATTTTCTTCTTGTTTGCTCCAAGTTTATTTGGTAAGTCACCTTATACTCATGGAATGATGCAATCTATCGTCATATATAAATTTGCATGCAATTAGTTTTATTGATCATGAAACCACACCTCCTAGATAGATAATTGATTGCAAAACTTTTACTCGAGAAAATATTTAACAATCCTCTATCTGTGTGAAAATAAAACAAACAAATGTTTAAGATTTACACTGTATTTAATAATCACGACAGCTGTTTCGCTACACTGTAGCTTCGTCAGGTTAACATATACAATAATAACTATCTACATACACTTGACTCCTATATATAGTGTGTGGATATTAGGAATTCTAAGAACTGATATGTGAAGAACAATTTCTTGTCTAAAAGTGTCGGGTCTATACACAAAGTACGTGAAACTAAATCTATTGCAAACAGATGTTATGTGTGAAATTAGGTAAACTGTATTACTAACTAAATATATTTAACAATGGTGATGAGTTTTACTATCTACATACACTTGACTCTTATATATATAGTGTGTGGCTATTAGGAATTCTAAGAACTAATATATAAAGAACAATTTCTTGTCTCAAAGTGTCAGGTCTATACAAAAAGTACGTGGAACTAAATCTATTGCAAACAGATGTTATGTGTGTCTGTATGATGTGTCTGTTTGCAATAGATTTAGTTCCACGTACTTTTTGTATAGACCTGACACTTTGAGACAAGAAATTGTTCTTTATATATTAGTTCTTAGAATTCCTAATAGCCACACACTATATATATAAGAGTCAAGTGTATGTAGATAGTAAAACTCATCACCATTGTTAAATATATTTAGTTAGTAATACAGTTTACCTAATTTCACACATAACATCTGTTTGCAATAGATTTAGTTTCACGTACTTTGTGTATAGACCCGACACTTTTAGACAAGAAATTGTTCTTCACATATCAGTTCTTAGAATTCCTAATATCCACACACTATATATAGGAGTCAAGTGTATGTAGATAGTTATTATTGTATATGTTAACCTGACGAAGCTACAGTGTAGCGAAACAGCTGTCGTGATTATTAAATACAGTGTAAATCTTAAACATTTGTTTGTTTTATTTTCACATTGAAAATGGATTTACATCAAGTAAAGACCAACTCAATCCAAGAATCCTCTATCTTGTGAAACCAAACCTTCTGTTTAACATGAAATGAATACTTCACATCGCGATCTTTTGCCTCTTGGCCTTAATGAGTGCAGTTTTAGTTTTCCTCGGCAACATTGCAGTCGCCGTCTGTTGGCACGTGAAGGAAGCAGTTGGGGCTGTTAGAGTAGGGGACGGGAGATCGGGTGTTTCTTTCGACGCACGACTTTACGGGCGGAAATATGTATAAAACACCGGGAGTATAGCGTGCAATATGTATGCAAGTGGCAGCTTTTGCCGCATTGAACTATGTTTTCTTAAAGGTCACGTTGCGCGAAGTGAAACCAACACGAATTTAAGTGGAAGAGAAAAGCAAGATGTAGAAAGAAAGGGTGCCACCGAGATTAAGAAATGATGAAGAAATATCGGCGTTTTCGACGTAACACTACCGCCCGCCCCATAAACTCTTTCGTGGCCTTTCCCGCAAGAGCTCTTGCCTGACAGAGAGACGCTGCAAATGAATCAGATTTATATAACTGACTTTGTGAAAAAAAAACAGGGAAAACAGAAAAAAACAAGAAAACAATTCCAGTAGCCGTACGATGGTTAAACAAGTGGCGAACGTTTCCTTTTCTATTAAGGAAAATCATCAATAACTGTCGCCCAAGCGGGGGGCCATTATTTTTCTTCTTCACAGTCTCGACAACGCGAATTTGAAAATTATGTTCGTACGGTATCAACCTAGGCGGTCTATTCATCAAAGAATGTTACTTTTCGTGTGTCCTCTCTTCTTTCGGGAGTTGTCTTGTCGTTTCGTTTATTTTCCGTCCTCTGCTATCTCGCGGGATCTCCACGTTCGCGCTCTTTTATTATTCGAAACGATTTCGAGAATTTTAAATTTACGATCGGTAGTATTGCAAATGTGCAAAATGAAGTGTACGGATGAAAAGCTTTCAAATGGATTTATAAGACGAAATTGATTTGTATTTTATGAGGCACTCTCTGTTAATGGTCGTAAATTTCAAAAGAAAATATTTTCTCGCGTCGAACATTGGGTGTTTGGCGGGTGGAAGCATTTAAAATTATCTCCTCGTTCGCAAATTTGTCACTGCTTTGTTTTATATAACGTTTATATATTATACTTATTCTTTTTCGATTTTAAGAATGTACTTATTACATAATATTGAATGAATATAATTAAGCAAAGATGAGGGAAGGAACAATACAAAATTAACATATTTCGTACAATATTAATACAAACCAAGAAGAAATTAAGCATTAGAATATAACTTAACATACTTTTAATATAAACTAATCAAAATAAAACACGTTGTACTACTAGAGTGTCCAAACAAAAAATTGCCTAAGTATTCCCACGTCGAAAGGCAATGTTCCTTGGTCCACTTTACGCAAACCATTTAATCAAGTCCCTGTTCTACGCATCTACATTTTGATTCATTTTAGACATATCTAATCAGCGCTTATTACGTCTATTGCCAAAAAATGTTAACACCGTGTTAACATCTTCTTCAACACCAGTAATTGTTATTTTCGAATTTCTTAATTTCGGTTCAGAAACTACATACTTATTTCCAATTTCATTTATGACTTTTTCTATTAATTTTTCATTAGAATTGCTATCACTGCTGTTAATAGCGATACCACCGTTTCCAATAGTTTTTATTGTTTCATTTTTAGGTGCAAGTTTACTTGGACCCACTTTATTTTTAATATCCTTTTTTGTTCATGTGATTTTTGATATTTTTTTTTAGATTTAACAATTAACACATCATTTTCCCTTTTCAACAGATCGCTATATAAAGTCTTCTTTTCTGCCTTATTTTCGGTGTTTGAAATAAACTCTAAAATTTTGTGAATCAATACATTTTGTTCTGATATAATTTGGAGACAATCATTAAGTTTTGATGCAATTCCTTCATTGTTTGACAAACTTTTATTTTACGACAAATATCGCGTTACATATTGCCGTGATCCCTATTGGTAGGCATTATAAAATAGTTAGACAATTAAGTATTAGAATAAGGAAATAATTTTTAGTGGTAAACATAATTGCTGAAAAATGAATTATGAGTTGCATAACGGTAACGGCGTAACATTATGATGATAGGTATATGGCAATTGAAATTGAAATAAAATTTACATGAAAGGTACAAAAATAAACACGAAAATAAATTCATGTATTCTATATTTATAGAAACGAGGAGCACAAGATGTATTTTCATTATACAAAGGCCGAACCAAACTTTTTGCATTGTGTAAGAGTGGCACTAAATATATTGAGAAGCGAACCACTATTCAAGCTCAATAATGTGTTAAAAATAAATAACAGAGAGAGAGTGATGATGAAAGATGGAACAGTGAACAGAGTTAGTCATTTGAATGCTGTAAAATTGTATGAAAAGGTGAAATTAGACATTCACGACATGAAAACATCTTTCATCATGAATAGGTGTAAGAAATAAAATAAGTTTATAAAACATTGTTATCTGTTAGACATTTTATTGTCACACTTAACAATACAATAAATACCTGATACTTATATTTAATAGTAATTTTAAAAAAAGGATATATAGAAAGGTGTTTTTTATTCGACACGATATAATAAAGCAAAAACTTCAGAAATAGCAGGATAAATCTGGTTTAATCCAGAAAAGTTCCAGAAATAATGGGATGAAATTGGTTTAATCTGAATAAATCTACAAGAAAAGAATAATGTTAATGTTGTTAACAGCTGCGTACAAATCAACCTACACGAAGATGAGAGAAGGTGGTTCGAAGACAGGGATAGAGCTGTCAAGGTCCATGTTCCTGACAAAGTAATCATAAAAGAAAGGATTCCATCTGTATCCAATGTCTTTCCGATTTTTTCTAACGAAGATGTCTGCAAAAGAATAATACGGATAGTGTTAAATAATGGGAAAAGGAAGTATTTAAACAATGATGAAAGAGGCAACGAATTCATTTACAAATACAATGAGGGATGGCGTTAATGGAAGAAGAATATACCTACTCAAGACAAGGAATCGCGAATGTGCACGGACATTAATAATAAACAATTTGTGTGTGTATATTTTTGTGCAATTTCTAACTGTCAAAAACAATATAGGTATAGTTCAACCTGGGGAAAAACTTGAAGAAAACAAATATGAGCAGGACAATGCCAACATAAACATTAGTGCGTGAATTGTGGCGCTGCAGACGAATAGTTGTGTTTTTTCGATGACCGAGATGATAAAAAGCCGCGAACGACGATAAAGGAGAAGAAGCTGCCGATCTTTTGAATTGTTCGAACGTAAAAATTTTGTTTCATGCTGAATTGATTGCAGGCGTACAGATACACTGCATAAAATCATTTTTAGTTAAATGTATTAAGTTATTTTTGATTTCAATAAGTAGTTTATTACATTATAATTAATTCATTGTTATTTTGTTTAATTTCATTATTTTTTTTTATTATTAAAATGGTAGATAGAAATCAAGAGGAATTTGATGAAATGTATGAATATTATAAGTAAGTTTTTCTTGAAATAAATTCATAATAGATATTTGGTAATGTGTGGCGTATGCTAAAGATGCTACGTGAAAATGTTCATTTTTTAGCAAAGCGTTTAACATCGTCAATATTTTGAATAAAATATTATTTTCTTTGTTATAGTAGATTAATTTAACAAATCATGGGAGTATTGTTAATGATGTAATGACACAACGTGAGAGTGTTTGCTAGCAATGTTAACTGTGCATTATTAACAAGTTATTAGATAAAAATTTAATAAAGATTTCAAGCATATTTAAATACGTAAAGGTATAAGCATTTTTGATGACAAATAGCCAATTTGTGGTATGTACAACGTGTAAATATTTGCATATGACGATTGGTGAGAGTCTTATCAAGGTGTTTTAATATTTTTATTTTAAATCTATATAATATATTAAAAGCAATGTGTTTTTCGTATATATAAAAATTTACATTTTTTTTTGTTTGTGATTGGAAAAATAAAAAGGACAATTTCTTTTACAGCCACATGTGGCAAAAGACTTTCTTTACTGATGTTGTTATCAAGTATTGAGTTGAATACAAATATTTTATGAGATTTAGTTTTTTTTATTATTAACCTAATTTAATAATGGTTACTTCAGCATAAAATAGACCTAGACTAAAAATTGAAAATATTTTCATTAATTATAAATTGCCTTGCAAATTATTATGTTTCTGACAATTGAACACTAATATCTGCAACTGTATTAAAAATAGCTCGACTTTTATTCTAAAATTATATTAAATATTTATTTTCTATAATATTTATTTGGATATTTTATTTTTGCGGAACCCTCGTGTATGTCGATAATATATCACCCTCTAATAGAATCATTGCAGTCATTTCGTATATATAAAAATATGAATGCTGCAAAATACCAATATGCACAGAGAAAGAATACATACATTATGCATACATATACATACGACATATAAAATACATAATAAATAAGCAAGAACTCCCTTTATTGATATGCAAGGTCAGGTTTATGTCCTGGCAAATCCATTTAACTTAACAGCATCGGGAGTTTTCACAACAGAAGGAAGTAGTAAGTGGTGCGCTGTGAACGAATTTACATCCCCCATACCGCGCGAGGTAATGTTCAGATTCCATTTCAAAGACATCCCTCAAGATCTAGCGCGCAGCTGGAGAGGATTGAAATTCACTGTCAGGCTTATTATCATCTTTAGAAAGAAGAAGCCCAAACAATCTTTGTTGATGCAGTTGGATTAGATCACGGCAGACATTCGGTCCTTGATATTGTTTGTTCAAACTGTCATACGGTTTTTGTTTGTTCAGTGTCAGGTTACTTGATGTTTCTTCAGGTTAATGTTTTCTTTTGTTAATGTAGTGTGAATGAGCTTCTGTATAGTGCATACAGTTATTAAGTACACAGTGAAAAATATTATCAGAAGAAATTGACCAAATAATTTGCAATATATAGAGAAGAAATTCTTTTATAATTCAGTATTTCGTGAAAACTAGATATAATTCATATTTATAAGAAATATATATATATTTTTCAAATTAGTTTATCATTTTTGTTGTACTGCAGACGATTACTTACTAACCATCTTCATAATAATAGATTATCGCTTTGCAACATTATTTTAATTTGTCCGTAACATCTTGTCGGTTTCTAGAATCATACCCGTCTACATGCAAGGTCACTCTAACATTAAAGGCTAATTTCCATTATTTCTAATTTTGCAAAAAGGTATGAAAAATTGATACATTTATATATGACACTGTAGCTTTGTTTATTTCACCCCTAACGTGCTTTTACCTTTAGCCGCTTTATAATTACCAACTTGGTTTCAGTCTTTGAATTTATTAATAACACTTTGGACAGTAGAGGTCAGTAGATGTTCTATATCAGATTTGAGCTGGTAGACTATAGCATTCTATTTCATAAAGTGTTTTTTACGGGTTATTATTAGTTATTAGACTTGTAATGAACATTGTTCTGAGGATTTTATACTTATTTCTGGTATCCCACTAGGGTTAAATTTAGGTTATTTTCTATTTATTCTATAATTACTTGCTATTGATATATATGTAGAAGCATTTATCACTGCAAATACAAAGGCATTTCAATACAAAATGGAGAAAAAGGCAATTGGTTCAACCATTACATCCTTAAGAAATACTAACGTATCCGAATTCTAAACCCGACATTAACTTATTGATCATTACCATTACAACGATATTGTGTGTCATTCCGGATATAATTTTTGTAAAATGTCAGTTAGTTACTGTCACGATATTTTGGCATGTTGCCTCTGTAATTTTTGTCGAACCTGACTGCTTTTTGCCAAATGTCCTAGTGTGGCAATTGCTAGATAGTATACAATTTTATTTTATTTGTACTAGTTACCCGTAATTAACTTTATTTATAGATCCCACACAGAATTCTGCTTTTATTATAGCAGCATATATTTATCACCAATATTAAATTACAGTACACCCGGGAAATTTAAACGAAAGGGATGATAAAAAACTTCTACCACACATTTGGAAAACAGCTCTAACGGAACGACGTATTCAGTACAATAGCTGAGCAACATCTAGGGCGCTAGAACGAAAACGCGAGAACGTCCCACTCCCATCGAATTGACGGGCCAATAGGAGCGGGACACAACTAGCCGCAGCAATTCTACCGGGTTGCAAGCAGCCACACGAAGATCGAGACAGACACAATCACCTAGAGACGATTAATGATATTTTGCCGAACCGTTGCACCAATCCCTTCAGGACACAAGTATATATATATGTAGTCGCGTTATTTCGAGTTTCATCTCGCGTAGGAGTGCTTGTGCCCTGTAAAGGACTAGTGCAACGTTTCGGTAAAATTAGACATATTATATATATAAAAACACTGAAAACAGTGTTGTTGCTGTATACGCTACGGTGTATAGACAACGCGGTTTTTAATCTGTGCTGCTGAAGATGACCACATAGTTGTCGAAATACGTATTTAGTTTTTTGTGCTTTAGTGTGTATGAAAATTATGTAGTAATTATAATCACAACATTATAATGGTAATTTAAATTCTTAAAATTTTGCTAACTGGAAGTTAAGAAAGTGGAAGCAGCTTATATTTTATAACTTAATAATATCCTAACTTTTAACATATTTTTTTGTTTATTCTGAAAATTTTTGTACAATAATGACTTTTATTCTTAAACTGCTCAAAATACTCTAAGAAAAAAACAGTGGGACACAATTAAAGAATAAAATTGGTATTTTTATAATTGATGAATTACTTCAAACTGTAGATAATAGGTAATATAGCGCGTCCTCAAAAAGGAAAAACAAATCTTACTTAACCTATCTTTAACTTCATGGTCGAGATAGATAGTACAATATAAATGTTAGAATCTACAAGTTTTACTAACCCTCTACCTGGGCTAAACACGTTTTTATGTCCTGCTTGTGAGATGATCTGACACCTTTTCAATAAACTTCTCTTTTTATAACAGATGAAACGAGATACTTTATAATTTGTTTGTATATATGTTGCATATAAAGGAAATATTATTTTTATTTCTTGATGACACCCACACATTGCCTGCTGAAAGAAAGCATTGCTTATTTACAAGAAATTGAATGGCAGTTCGTATTGTCATATAAATTCTTTGTATATGATTTAAAGATATGTATTTTCATATTTAGAATAGAAATACAAATTAAATTCTTAATACTACGGCCAAGGGCAATAAGAAGTGACAATTTTAATGTGTAACTCTATGCGTATTTATAGCAAAAGTTTCAGCATGTTCGGCGAAGTCACTCGGTTGTAAGCTACTATTGCGACATGGTGTAGTGTACCTGTCTAATTTATTACAATAGTAAATATTTATCAATTGAAATATTATTACTTATTTCGTACATTTCTGACGTATTAATTTTACAAGATTTAATACATTTCAATTATTTTTTTAAGTTATAAATAAAGTATTGTTTTCAACAAACTAAGATAACGTATGCTAACAAAGGCGGTGTCAGGAATATATAAATAAACAAGAAAATCTTAATAGACATTTGTATCGCAGTATAAAAAAGAAACATTTTTAAATATTTTTCACAAAAACATACTAGAAAATACGTGAACATATTTGTATCTTTCAACTGTCATATAAAAGTAATGTTCAAGCAAATGCGCGTGCATGCTTAATTGGAAATTTCTTTGTTTGATGTCGTTTGACACAAGAAGTTCATTAACTTTGAATATATAATAAAACACTTTCCTTGGCATCTATCCAGTAAAAGTTTTTGTTTTAAAAACATTATAATTCTCATAAAAAATTGCATCGGACGATGTATTAAAGATATATCACTCGTAACTGCTCCGTTAATGTTATTAATGCTACTAGTTAAATTCTTGAAAGAATAGGTACATAATTTATGGTTATTTTATGCTATTTAATGATAGCAATTCAGATATAGTGTTTCTATGGGATTTCACGATGTATTTCTAAACTGATCAAGGCACTATGCTAAAAGGAAATCAATTAATTGTGACTAAATTATTGATTTAAATACTAGCGTTATATTCAAAAAGAATATTTCGTATTTGGAATAACACGAAATATACTTTTTGAAAATTGATTTTTGTATTATTTTTTGTGGAAATTCCAAAAAATATTAACCCAATTTTTTTTATCGCCAAAAGTTTTTTACAAAACGATTGTACGTTTTGGAGGAACTAAATAAAATCAGGATATTTTGACATTTTTATATTTAGTTGATCATATTTTAAATTTATAAGCTAGTTAGTCATAATTACAATAAAAAATATTTGATGAACCAATCCTTATATTTTTTTGATATTACACTGAACATTTGCTTCTGTAATTATGTGAATCGAATATTTGCACTTTTAGAAAAATAGCTTCGAATCCACAATGATCTTGTATTTGAATCGTATTAATGATTTGTTAGTATTAGGCAATTTAGTTACATGTCCTTACATAAATGCACAAGTGATGTGATGAATATTATAATATTATATTATAATATTCATCACCTGATGAAGCCCTAGTAGGGTGAAACAATTCTAGTAAATTGAATAAAACTGTTTTGAACTCAATTTGAATTTATTTCAATTAGTCACTTTTAATGTATTAACGTCTTCATGTTTTTGATGTGAAATTTAATAAGAAATTCAAAAATGAACTGATATGCAGGGTGTTCCATTTGAAAAAATTTACTTTTATACAAAAACTGTCAATCGAGAAATATAATTTTATACAAACATTGAATTTTTCAGAAAAATTAGAATAAATCAAAAACTTTAGATTTTAGGCGTATACTATCTTATTAATGTTTAACTTAGAATTATACGGGGAATACAGTAATGCAAAAATATAAAGGGTTTTCCATTTAAAGAACTATATGTACTATGGTTAGCCACCAAGTTATGGAACACTCTGTATAACACAAAATATTTTTAAAATTTGCTGCTAATGAGCAGGTATAACAAGAAAGAAACCGCTTCGAAATATTTGTACTCATAAAGGCATAATCGGCCTTAATCGCGGAGGTGACTCACCCTGTATATACATATATATAAATTGCCTTACCGAACTTTGTAAACATAAGTTTCAATAGGGTTGAAGTACTAACCTCTAACCTTAATAAGATGCTACACCTTAATCCACAAAGAATTTCATCCATTAGACCAATTAATTTTTCGTCTCATCGATCTCATATCATTTACTAAATATAGCTACTACGTTTCAAAGCAAGCTTTTGATTGGATAATATATATATATTCGTATGTTGCGTATATGTGTTAGCAGTAAGTATGTGTACACGCACTTGGCCTGCTTGAGGAGTATTGAATACGAACCTCGAAAGCACATTATCTAGACCACTAATGATGATCCGAGGGGACGACATGTCATCAGCTAGAGCCGTATTAATGAGCGAGGCTTGATTGTGTTTACTGCTTTACATAGGCCTCCACTACTACAATTGACATGTCATGTTTGCCCGTTCAATGATAAGTTTATTGCAAATCAACTATCTGGCAACGGCATTGTGTTTACTTTGCAACGTAAACAATCAATACTAATTCATGGAACACATCCTATACATTACATGTATACGGTACCCCACACGCACAGCTGCTATCAGTGCAGATATTCGGGGTATTTACCGTAGTGCCATTGGCATTACGTATGATTAAAAGGATTCTTTTATTTCCTGTTCGTATATTTATGGAGGACCAGTGGGATCGGACGGGTTTTGTTTCGTATAAATGAACGGGCTGATATGTTGTTTAAACGAAAAATTAAAAATATAAAGATAGCTATGAATATTGTTCCTCTCTGTACCTTTGATACGTTCTTTTATAGAATTTTTTTGTCTCATTAATTGTTTATCATGTGGAATATATTGATATCATCAAATTTTTATATTTTAATTTTGCCTTTTAATTATAAAACATATATCATTTGTTTCTTAAATGGAAAGCATATCGGATCATGATAGTACTAATTATGATGAATACATGTATTATTTCAATTTTCGATATATCTAAATTTATGTTCTTGTTGATTGTTTCTCTGATCCACTTTTTACTGCATCCGGTTCGAAGGACCATAGAATTTTACGTCGAAAAGTTATTAATATTACATTAGTATTATTCATATAAAGAAACAAACAGGGAAACATGATTTATTATTAGATAGTGTAACAAAGTCAATAATAATTTATTGCTAATAATGAACATTCTAACTCTAATTCAATTAGTGCTTGGTAATTCGTAGATATGATTATAATTGTTATATACAAAGAATAATTACATAGCCGCTATTTAAATGACACAAAGTTAGTATTCTATAGCTTTTAGAAATTTTTTGAAAATACTTGACCTAGCAAAACATATGTAAATGGGGTATGATTGGCATTCTGTCAGCTAAATAATATACTTTTAGTGGTTTATATCTTAATATTATAGTATAACAATCAATTATGAAATATGAACTAGCTCTATTAATTGCTTGTAGTAGCAGATATATCATCTTGGAAAAATATGAGAAATCAAATTGATAGAAAGCAGTTAATGTATTTTGAAAAATATAAAAACCTATTCCAATTTAGAAAAATATATTTACGTTTTATAAATAAAATGGTTACTTGCAATTGCTTCTGAATTGTCCAATATTATTTATAACAGAAATAACTTACTTTTTAGACAAAGGCTAACACTGTTCTCTTTTATTTACTTAATACTTTTGTCAGTTAACATTATAACATGATATACACTCTGTCTTTTATATTATTTTATATCTTAGATTCGTACATTAACCATGTAAATAATTTATTCTTTCTACTACTAGACTTTCGCCGTAGGCAGGAGCAAGTATGGCGCTCTGCAAAACAATCTTCTTATAATCTTTCGTGGCATGATCTGTTTATATTTCACCTGCGTAATAACTAACAGTTGGTTGAATCACTCTTGACGATCGATAATACAGGATAGCTCGTCGCCGCTATGCCCGAAGCGGAGAAAATGCGGGTCTCTAAAACGACGATCGGAAAATAGAATCACTTCTCATTTAGATTTTTATTGGGTTCTTAAGGGTGCTCTTGTCCGAGAGGAAGGAAACGAAGGTTTAGGATGTTCAACCATACTCAGCAATTAATCATCAACAAAATTTATTTACATTTAAATATGGAGCGAAATAGCAAGTATCGTAAAGGGTTCTTTCTCGAGCAACAAAACAAATTTAAAATAACCCTCAGATATTTGACTTAGTACTTGAAAAGATGAAATGTTATGATATATTAAAAACTCCAAAATTGTAGAACTGGGCATGTATATTAACTGAAATGTTTATAAAGAAATTTAATTTAAGTGTAATTAATAACTAGACATTAAAACATAGGTAATAAAAGCTGTGTTTCGATAACATTAGCATCCTAAAAGGAAAAAGTACGAAAGATTTCGTGTACAAGATTTAATATATAGGATTGCATTTCGGTTGAAAAGTTCAAACAAACTTCCAAGAAATTATTCTAAAAATAATTAAAGTATATTAGTTTCTCCGAGCAAAGACTTATGTAATAAAAGATTTATGTATTTTACATAAAAAAAGGGGCCACAATAATTCAAAGGAAACGTAACAATTAGAAATTTTAGGTTTAGAATTAAGTTTTTGAAAATAAATGAATAAATAGATAAGTAAGTCAAAATTTATAACTAAAATCAATATTCTAATTTCGAATTGATATACACGGGCCTCCAAACAAGATATTTCACTCTCAAAATAAAAAATAAAAATTGAAAATGTAACATATAGAAATCAAAGAATTGATAAATGACGATGATGCCTTGGTGAATTTAAATTTTTATATTCTAACTAGCAATTAATACCGTAACATTTACTTATTATTTATTTTAATATTCTGATATTAATTTTATACAGTAGTTTTCACAGAATATAAATTTTCATTTTAAACATAATAGCAACTAAAATTTAAACTATTTGTAATTGGAATAGAAAAAAATCTCATTTAATTATCTATTAACCACTAAACTGTTGTAATATATTCACCTAAAATAACAGTGTAAATTATATAATAAATTATATGACATAAGTGCGGTTACTAACATAACATCTGTGTACTTTCTCAACTGTATTAACAGATTTAGTTGTTGCAAGGTTATTTATTATAGTTATATTTCCATTAAAACCAAATTTGCGGTATACCATTTTTGTGTACAAGAAATTATGGCTGGACATTCTATCTGCCGTTCTAGGCATTTCCACTTATAATTTTAAGTAAGACAGCCAACCAAATTAAGAAACTAATAAAATTAATAAAGGATCACGCAACTTTCAATAATTCAGCATTAATGTAGCTATTTTATTTATATACAATTTCTATTGGCACGAATTTTAAGTCATTAATGACGTAAGTCAACTGCTGGAAAAATAGTCATATAGTTATCCGTAGAAGTGTTATTGGCTAGTTATTATCCAAAAATGACAGCTAACGTAATACAAATATGTGTAGAATTAAGTAGAATACAAAAGTGTGAAATATAATTACGTAAACAGTTTTCAAATCCCTCTCTAGATCTATATAAAATATACATAAAAATTATATAAACAATCCCGTTATCACCAAAACGAAGTTTTAGTTTAGAAGCAGAAAAAAGCCTGTATACAATGACGAAATAGCATTTTGAGCAACTAAAATTTAAACTCTTTGTAATTGGAATGGAGAAAAAATCTCATTTAATTATTTATAAACCACTAAACTTTTGTAATATATTTACCTAAAATAACAGTCTAAATTATATAACAAATTATATTATATAAGTGCACTTACAAACATAACATCTGGGTACTTTCTCAACGTATTAACAATTCAGCAGTTGCAAGATTATTTATCAAATAGCTATATTTCAATTAAAACTAAATTTGCAACATCCCATTTTTTATTTACAAAAAATTAAAGCTGCAAATTCCATCTGCCGTTCTAGGCATTTTCATTGATCTTTTTAAGTATGACAACCAACTAAATTAAGAAACTAATAAAATTTTATATTCATAGAATCTGCAATTTTGAGTGACTTTTAATGTCAAGAAAATACTCAAAGAAACATGCAACTTTCAATAATTCATTAACATTAATATCGCTATTTTATTTACATACTATTTCTGTTGGTACGAATTTCGAATCATCAGACGTAAGTCAACTGCTGTAAAAATGGATGTAATTGGCAAGTTATTATCCAAAAATGATAGCTGACGTAATACAAGTATTGTAGAATTAAGTAGAATAAAAAAGTTTGAAATATAATCACTTAAACTGTTTTCAACTCTTTTCTGTAGATCTATATAAAATATACATAAAATTATATAAACAATCTCGTTATCAAACATAGTTTCAATGTAAAAGCTAAAGGAAGATTGTATTCAACGACGAAATAGCATTTTGATGAAGTATGGTATTTTACTGACACATAACACTATGTGTATATGTGTGTAAACATAAGACATCAACTCATAAATTACCCATCTTATCGATAACATTTTTAACGACTCCCGAAACACTCCTTAACAAAATTTATCGCATAATTTCGAGATGACAATAAAGTGCGGTTTACGGTGATTTTTAAGGGCCCCTCTGCAATGTGTGTGTGTGTGTGTGTGTGTGTGTGTGTATGTGTGTAGATGGTAGTTGTCGAAAAGATAATCAAAAATCGACTGCTTCCTCGCCACCATACCGAATACCTAAGCGATATAAACGAGGTGCCAAGCCCCGAATGGGTCGCCGCCTTGTACATTAGTAGCATCCGAATGAAATTGTTGCCTTAAATCTCTTATATAGCCTATTAAGGAGGCAATTAAATCAACGCTCGTATATTATTTCTTGTAAACCATAAATTTTAAATTAGTTAAGTCCCATTATCTTCCTATTTAATTCGAACAACGTGGTGGATATACGGCGGCGGACGTAGGGAGGGGGGCGAGGTGCAATGTTACCGAGTTTGGAATTAAATTTTAATTATTCAAAACACAATAAACTTACACGTGTAGACCCACACAAATTTATTTAGTAATATGAATAACACTAAACAGCACTTATTTTACATAAATAGTTGAGTACTTTGTACTACGTACCAATACGATTAACACAAATTTCGGATTAAGCTTTGAAATAAATTTTGTTTTGTGGTTAATTCGTTTGAATTACAAAATAAATACTACATTATAAAAGGAGATTTTATACAGGCTTGTATGTTTAATCGTTTATTGTGTAGTGTTTTGTTATGTTAATTCTGAGATGCTAACAATTTAAATTTAATTTGAAAAACGTTTTTTTTTTCATTTAATGTATGCTTAATTTGAACATAACAGTGTTATCTAAATCTGTTTAACAAATAAATGAATTTCCTGTGAGAAATATCTAGAGAAATACTTAATACAAGTGGTGATTACCATCATTCTTTCCTGGCATTAATAATTCAGCCACAGAAGAGTTTACTAATTTTTTTCACTTTTCACATAGAGAAACAGATAGAGAGAAAGAGACTTTTTTTTAAAAAACACTTTTTCGGTATCAGGGGATATCAAAACCTGGACATCTGCAAAAATCTCGAAGTCAAAAATTTTTGTCATCACAATACATCCTTACAATACGTATAAGGATGTAAAAAACTGATTGTCAATGAGAATAAAAGTGTTACTTCCAATTTGAATTATAAAATTCTTTTCTAAAAAATTCGTCATAATTCTCACTCCTAATGCGTGTTTGGTCTAAATTTTTTATTGAAAATTTAAATTACGACATTTGTAGTCTGTAGGATATTGTAAAAAATGGCTTTTTGACACAAGTGAAAGTGTTACTTCCGGTCCGAATTTTGAAAATACTTAAAATTTTTGAGGAAAATGTTGATCATTACAACATTTTCTCATACTACATATTGCTGTGGTATTTTTCTGTATTTTTAAAATATAATAAAAAATAAAAAAATAATGAAAAACTGGATATAACCAGTTTCAGATATCCAAAAATTTATATATGTAAAAACAGAGATAGAACTAAATATAAGTGGATATTACTGAATATAAGTGAATATAACCAGATACAAGTGAATATGGATAACATTTAATAATATAAAAAAAAAATTAAATAAATTAATAAAAACAAAAGTAAATTTCAGCACAATTTATTTTAGATAAATAAATGTGTACGTATATGTATTTGGTACACTAGTTACAATTTAACATTTCATCAGATATAAATGCATAAAATAATCCATTGACTTATAGATATATTTTGTTTGAATGATCGTATGACACAATAAATATTTAACAGATGGACATGCAATACAATACACATCAACGCAATGTGGGTTGCACACCCGTCAAAAGAAACATAAATAAAAGCATTAGAAATTCAAATAGGAATTGTATTGAATATTGTACAAAACATAATGTTTAAATACTGACCTCAGTCTAAAAAAGGATATGTAATGATTTAAAACAGTATTATTAGTAATTAATAGAAAAGTAGGTTATTCCAGTAATACATCCTTTAGCAGCGATAATAATCAACAAATAGAAGCCTACGTTTCAACATATTGCCATAATGATAAACACTACTGTAAAAACAAAGGTCTCTACACGTGAATCAGCATATTCCACTTATTTCTTAATCACTATATAAAATTCAATTGTATTTTCTTCTGTATGAGACATCATAAAAATGCATATAAAGATGTGTGATTTGTTTGTTTTCTTCTATACACCAACATGCCAAGAAATTCCAAGCTATAAAAACAAATAAGATATTAGTCAGTATATAATGTAGTACAGATTAAAAATACTTACCAAAATAAATAAAAATCAATCGACATTAATTAGATATGCAAATGCATAGGATGTAAACAAGAACAAATATAAGATGGCTGACGCAATGTCATGTGATCACATGACATCGATAATTATCAAAACAAACACGGAGGGCGCAGTAGAAGAAAATTCAAATGGAACCAAAACACTTTGAATTTAAAAACAAAATAAGGCGTTTTTCAATTGTTGAGGGATATAAAAGGACATGCATTCGCCATTAGAAGAGAGTTCGTCGGCAGCCTTCAGTACCTTGAATTCCAAATCAGTGATCCAAGTACTCTTCAACTAAAATCTAAAAAGGCATAAAACGCTTTTAAGATTTTAACACGTGTAGTGAGACAAAACGTATAATACATTTCAAACAATAAGTGCGCGCTAAAGTATAGTAGAGCGCGGGAAATTATTACTACTTTATTTTATAAAAGCCGCCATAATAACTTTCAAGAAAATGGAATACGAGAATTATCAAGAGGAATTCGAAAGGAAATATAGTCAAGAAAAGTAAGTACAGGCACAGTCAATAAAGCTTCATTTTGCAATCTTATAAAAATAAATAAATAAAAGAATCTTCATGTGTGTTATATAAAGTTTACTGAATAACAATAATTTTAAAAATATTATTTGAGCATTTGATAAATTCTTCATTGGGTAAGTCTTGACTTGACGTGAAAATCTCAGGTTAAGGCGATTCAACGAAGTATTAACAATTTTACCTGAATAACAATAATTTTAAAAATATTACTTAAACATTTGATAAATTCTTCATTGGGTAAGTCTTGACTTGACGTGAAAATCTCAGGTTAAGGCGATTCAACGAAGTATTAACGATTTTACCTGAATAACAATAATTTAAAAAAATATTATTTAAACATTTGATAAATTCTTCATTGGGTAAGTCTTGACTTGACGTGAAAATCTCAGGTTAAGGCGAATCAACGAAGTATTAACGATTTTACCTGAATAACAATAATTTCAAAATATTATTTGAAATATCTAATAAGTTCTTCATTGTTTAAATCTAGATTTTGACGTGCAAATCTCAGGTCGAGATGATCCAATGGGGATACGTCGGTAAAGAAAATAATTTTTTTAGTAATTTCCTTTTGAATTGTAAACATACATCAGGAAATAATTTAGTAGACTTCTACAATTTAAAACAATAAAAGATTTGCAAGGTGCTTGTACTACAACGGAGAAGATAATATACCTTAATGAAACAAAAGTATAATATTATATAGTCGTCAATAATTTTTATGTTTTTGTAAAATCTCCATATTATAAATAAATATAAGTTGTGCTGACATTCATCATTTACTTGTTTATACCCATCCCAAAGGAGAATATTAAGGAAAGTAACATCACAATCACAGCTAGAACTCACAATAAGGAAAGGCTGTGACATATTTTCTTTTAAAACAAAGAAATCTACCTTTAAGACCCTGAAAACATTAAATAATATTAATTTTATTAATTTGACTATTGGTTGTCAACCATAGAGCAGATACCACAGCAATATGTGTAATGAAAGTGGAAAAGAACCTTCAATAAGCAAAAAATGTTTTTACGTAAATAAAAAAGATTTTTTATCATACTAAAATTTCTTAAATTTAAAAAATTGCTGTGAGTACTTTATATATACGGTATATATGTATGTATGTATATAAATCATTAAATTATTCGTAGTCATTGTCTTAAAGGAATGTACAAAGTAAATCTAAAAGTCATCTTGAAGTAAAGACTTTATTGATAAACTATAGTAACTAATGAGATAATAACAAATAGAAAAACCAAAGGCCAATTTGCAGCTTCTGTCTGGAGTTCTACAATTTATTGCAGACAACAACCAAATTCACTAGATGAACAATGCTAGCCTATGCGAAAATCACACATGAGTGACAATATATAGACGGTGAATAATGCATAAATTTGTTGAAATAAAAATGCAAACTACTAACTGTGAGTGGCTACTACACATATATACCCTAATAATATGTGTAATATAAATCTTGCACTTAAGAATCCCAAACTTCAGAAACTTATTCATTTTCATAGTGTTTAGCAATAGTAGTCGGTAATGTATGCTGTGCTGTGTAAATGCCAATCTCAGTCAGGCATTACTAGTACGGAGTCAATACCTTAAAGAAATGTATAAAATAAAGCCAAAAGTTATCTAGACACAGGGACTTTATTGATAAAATATAGCAAATTAATATCAAAACAACTAGTTATACAGAAGATAACTCAGAGTTCGAAACACGTGTATATAGTAGCCACTTACACTTAGTAATACAGTTAATTAGAAAAATCAGTTAAAAAGCCAGAAGCTTTCATTATTTCTTGAAAAAAGTATACTCACGTTCTTTGCCAAGCGAATACCATCTTCTAAATAATAAATTATGGGCTACCTTAAGTACTTTTCACAATATACATATAATTTAATTAGCTATGGTCGTTTGAAATATCTAAGGCTGCCCAAATTGGAACCGCGTCAAGTTAAGCGTAAATGTCGTCTTTTCCTGACACTTTCAAGGTTTCTTGACGGATTTTCTAAGATATCCTTCGCAATAGTGCACATAACGTTGGCATCTACTCCAATCTCTAGCGATTTTAATTCAGAGACTAGTATTTTCTTGGAATATATTTTTAAAAACGAAAAGGGTGAAATAAAATAAAATAAAATAATAGCTGTTATTATCTTAAAAACGAAACAATATCGGGCCCATTCCATAGGAATTGCTTTTCTTTTAAGCTCGTTAAGCAATAAGTAGTACTATTTCTGTATAACATTCTATATTGTTACGTTTAAAAAGCAGCGGCAACATTGAATTCATTTATCCCTCTATATTACATGTTAAATATTTTTAAATCTGTATTAATTCAAATTATATTTCCAATCCTAAATAAATTATGTTTTAAAATTTTCAGCATTAAAATCTGCGTCGCATATATTATTCCGCTTTAAAATATTCGATTTAAAATATTTAGTTTATGAAGGGACTCTTTGTTCAAATTTAAGATTGCATTTTTTGTCCGTCTGAAGTTATCTAAATAGTTTCATAGTTTCTTGTTGCATGAAATTGCGTAGGTATTTCGCATTTTCTGGTGGCGTGATCCAACAGCGTCTTTCCGACGCCTAAATTTCGCTAAAATTCTTCTTCCACCTCCGATTCTTTAAAAGGGCGAAGCTCGTCTAAAATGATTCACTATTACAGCACCATAGCATCACTATTATATCATTAGTACATTCATTATTACAGTTAGTAAGTACAATTAAACAGTGAGTGGTAGTTGAACAAATCTTAACTCCGTTCCCAGCGTCGGCCAGAGTCCGATGGCCCTTTGATGAAGATGTCCATGGAAACGAGGTGTTAATGTCCACAGTATGGATACATCGGTCAGGGTGATTTAAATCTCGATTTCCAAATAATAAATTTTTGGAGTATCTACCGTCCTTCAATTTACGGCGTTGGTCCGGATTTAGAGGATATCTCACCGACAATATAATCTCAGGGCCCGTTAACAACATCGAACGGTAGCGCGGCAGAAATAGGCGACCGGGACAATCTTCGTTAGCGTACTGGAACACTAAATTTCCAAGTATTTTAGTTTTTATTTCTTGTACTTCGTGTAGCAAGATAACTGTACGACTACCAGGCTGAAATTTTAAAAATTAATATTTGTTTAATAAAATTAACAACCATATTTGATCAATTAGTAATTTTATTAGATTATAAAATGCGTGACGCAACGAGCATTAGTTAACATCTTTTTGAGTAAACTCACGCTCTTACTAATAATTTGAGCTAGATATACAGGGCGGGTCACAGATATAATAACATCAACGGTTCTACTTCGAAGTCAACATCTGGAATTAATCATAAGCGATTGATAATAATTATTAACGGTAAGTGTATGCTCTGATTCACACAATTATCTTGCACCCTGGTTTTGTGAATCTCATTAATTGGTGACGCCGCGACGAGCATAGTCACTAATTGATTGAGTGTTTCTGGGGAAAATATTCATTGATTGGAGATGCCGCGACAAGCATAGTCTCTGGTCAATTAATTTATTTCAATTAGGGTTTTCTCCAAGTAATAATATATCTCACATCTAGGACTTGCTTAAATACGTTTATTGTCAACCGGTGTGGCTTAAGGATTGTGACGTAGCAGACATATCAAAGTTTATTCAAACCTGTTCAAATACGAGAGATCATATAGCAAAAACATTTCTTTTTAAATGTAAAAAAAAGAGCAAATGCAACAATTTAAAAACTGCCATAGCAAATTGTTACTGAACAATTTTATAAACTGTGATACTCTAAAGCAATTTTAATAAGACTAAGAAATTGTAGAGTACGAATAATATTTGGGTTCGCCTTAACCATTATTTGTGGTGCAACTTTGTCAAATACTTCAACATACTTCACACTTGTTAGTATAAGAAAAATTCCTTGCCAGTTCGATGCTCCGAAACTCGGATAATCCGGCAACAGTGTAATGTTGCACATGCTCGTATCTGATAGGTGTGGTCGTATGGTTTCATTATTTATATTACTTTTTATTGATCTAAATCATCACATTCTCGTTTTTTTTTTTAAATAAAAAACAATTTTATCTTTACTTTTGTTTATTTACTAACCTATCGTATGTTATAAGTCTGTGTCTTTAAGTTATCTATTCCTATTTCTCGCACGCGATTAATGAAGACTAATGACAAAAAAGAGATTGAGCTACAATGTACATTTACGTCGAAAGAATATATCGTTTATATTTATTTGCGTCAGTACAAAGGAGATGAAGAATAAAAGGAGAAAGAGTGTATATATGTAATTCGATTATCACTTTCTGCACCGCCTTAGACAGATAACTCAATTTTCCTTCGAAACGATAATAAGAACTTTTTTGGAAACGACAGCTTATATATATATATATATATATATATATAATATACGTATATACGTATAAGTCAACGACACATATTGATTTATTAAACCGGCGTACAGTGACATTGGGTTTATCTTCCGCGCCATTATTAATTGTCTTTGGTGTATCTGTTAATTGAAAAAAATAGTATACTTACTCGTAGATGTACGATTCAGATTTTAGAAAATGAATCGCTACATTAGATAAGCTTAATACAAATATGTACATGCAATATTTTTTTTTAGAATAATTAAATAATGTACAAAACTACGATCTTACATCAACTGGCTAACTTACATAATTCTCAATTATTGGCACTCACTAATGAGATAAAATAATTATATTTTAATATAAATATTTTTAATTTTTCACCATCATTTTAAAGAATTTTGGCACATTCTTACTAATAAGTAATTTATTCATACGAATATAATAAATTAAACTGAAAATTAGACAACAACACTTTTCGTAATAATTGCGGAAATGCCTTGAGATATGGTATTTGCTAGGTCCTAACAACAGTCTTGATAAGTAAAGGAATCCCATATTTCTTGAAGCTTTTGCCTTAATTTGTTCCATATTTCATTAAGTTTATTTTATTTATAAAATGTTTGCTTTAATAAATAAATAAAACAATATAGACTTACTCATCTACTAGTCAAATTAGAAATGAAAGTACTCACAAAATCTAAATTTTTTGTTCAGCTGATATATCTAAACATTTCTCGTGGTCTTTTTCCTGAAAAAGAAATAAAAAGGCGTAAACTTAAACGGGATTAATGATCTAAATATTTTGACAACTTTGGTTAATGTAACAAAAAGCTATTCTGTAATAATAATAATAATAATAATATCATTTATTGTCCAACAGCCAAGACCAATTACAGAACAATTTACAATAATAATTAATAACAACAAAAAAGTACGGTAAAAGAGATAAATACATATATACACATCTCTATATCAACATGAGCAAATAAAATGGAAAAAATGGAAAAGTGAAACGTATAGTATATATAAATCTAACATCATAACATCATTTCATAAAAATGGGTCCGGATAACCCTATTGAAATTACGAGCCATGTGCATTAAAGGGGCTTTTAATAAAATATTGGTGATGCACCACAATCAACCGTTTCTTTAAAAAGGATACAAGGAGTATCATAAATATAAACAAACTTATAAGGCTGTCTTGATAAACAACGAACTCTGAAAATAAACAGAAAACAATATGCAAGAGAGCCAACCCTGAAACAAAGCAAAAATCATCAAAAACATGCTTTGACTCTAAATGCTGAAACACTAAATAATAATTTGACTAGTGACATTTCAAGAATGAATGTAAACAGTAAGGATATAAAAAGACTGGAAACATACCTAAAAAGGGCAAATATGGTCAATCGTGGTTCCTATTATTTCGGACCAGTACCAGAAGATGGAAGCAGTTTATTGTTTAATAAAATCAAACCAAAAACTAATATTGAGCTGCTATGGCGTATCTATAAAGTTATTGAGGATTGCCATTGCTATCTAACAATAACCAAATTGGAAATTACAAATACCGAGATAGTCCCTATTCCCAAAATGGGAGATATGGAAGACGGGTGGAACTATCGGCCAATATCTGCAGCCAAGCTTTTACATTACCTTTACCAGAAAAAAATGATTTATGATGTGCAATATCAGATCAACTAGATAAGTATAATCGATATATTTATTATCTGTTGAAAGTGTTGAATAACCATCAACGATCTTACTGTAGAAAGTGCAGCATTAGGGGCTTTGGGAGAGTGCACATATCTTCAGAATGCAAAGTAGTTCGTGGAGTGCTGAAAAATAGACTTTAATGAACGAAAGGTGTCCTGTTCCTGCCTTCTCCTGTCTGCAAGAGACTCGTTTCCCTGGCTGCCCTGCATAAAGTGAGCTTTGATATTTTGAATCACCCGATAGACCAGATCTGGCTTCTAGAAATTTTTACCAGTTCCTTACAACGCAAAAAAGGCTGCGAGGGAGGAAATTTAAAAGCGACGAAAGAGTAAAGGAAGCAGTCTCGGCATATTTTACAGACAAAGATAAAACATTTTTTATGAAGGCAAAGAAAAAAACATTAAAAAGATATTTTTAAGATATTCGTCGCGTCACTGTAGTTCACGTCGACTGTAGCATACAGAGTAGGAGTAGGTAACGGTACTGAGCAGGAGCGCGCAGGCGGACGACTCAGTCTAGTTCGATTGTTACATATGGGAGTTTTGAGGATGGCTTAAGCTTAGTTCACAGAACTTCGACGGTCGCGCGCGACACAACTATCATCCAATAGCGTTGTTTGTTGTTTCGTATTCCCCTCTGTCGCTGTGAAGTTGGAATTTGCGAACTACACAACTACTGTCGCCCAGATTAATGAGGTTATGTTCATTAAAATAAATAAAAATCATACAACAAACCGGAACATTCACAAACTGTAAACAGAAACAGTTTGTGAATGTTCCGGTTAACGTTGGTTTTACCATCAAACCTTTATATGTCTGACGAAGTGTTTCCATGTTAATTTTTTGTTTGGTAGCTCCTGAAGAGGCCATAAAATAAATGGCGAAATATTGAGCCTTTGAACAAATACTTTTTTATTTCCACACACAGACCGAACACCCGTAATTTTGTTTTTATTATATATATATATACAGGGATTCGTCGAAAGTTTATTATATCGGACACTAGAAAAAGAATTATTGCAGTGCTCGCGTTTTACAGATAATTGGAAGAAAATATGTAACCGGATGCGAAGAGGCGGATTCAAGCTCGAAGAGATTGATGGACAGCCAGTTCAAATTATAGACGCCTATTATTATTTACATGACATAACCAAACTATCAAAATTATGCAGTCACCAACCATTAAAGGAAAGCATGGCCGTCTCTAATGAGGAAAGTATTTGAAGGCACGGTATAAACGAAATTTCTCTGTAAAAGTAATAGTTTCCGACATCTCTACTTTTGCATACAGGAAGTATTTCTAAAGGCAAATAGATCTAATTGAAGAGAGTATCCCTTACATTAATCGAAGTTAACGTACTGAAAAAGCATAACGAATGCTATAAACAAAACTATTTCTTTTTCTTAAACAAACGATAATTACTCTTCAAATAAGTCACGTATTTTAAAAATTACTACGGCCAAGCTATCATTAAAACAAATTCAATAGAAATTCCATTTGAATATAATCTCTGGCGGTATTCGAAATAATTATCGTAAATCTGTCAGTCACTATCGTTATATTAAACGGGATTAGTTGAAAAATTTTCGAGTAAGGATCTTATTTTCGGATGCTACAAAAATATATTCTCCACACAGACGGTGACAACACACGCGCACACATGGTATATAGAAGCCGCCGCCGTTCATACTACAAGAGTATTAGACAGCCGTTAAATATCTCAACCGCATACTTAGATTCCAAATATAAGAAGAGAGGTTATAAACAATTTAAATCGTCCCGCGTTAAGATGATAACCGACGTCTATTAAATGTCGTCCCGTTTCGTATTAAAGGACGCACTTTTATCTGTCTGTCGCTTGTTAATTGTTATCGCGGAGTGATCTTGTCGGACGTGCGTTTCACGTAGCCATTAAGAAAGTACCAATCGTAGTATACTAATTATTCACGATTATTACGTCGACAAAGACCGTTAAGTGTATCGCTGTGAAAGGATTTTTCTTTTCAGAGCGCCCTCGCCTTTCAATTTGTAATGATATATGTAATGAGATAGATGACTGACCAATTTCGATATGGAGGCTTAAATTATTTTAAGCTTTTAATATGATGACCGGCAATAGGACATTATCTTCGACGTACCGATTGTTAAAAGAATTTCAGTCACAAAGAGCGGTGATTAATGAAATGGGTGATTCAACGAGAGAAATTCCAGAACAATACAAGAATAACAGATAAGTATCTTAATTTAAAATGCGTCTAGAGTGCATAAATGTGAAAAGAATCAAATGATAAAGACACCTGGACGCAGATAGGCAAATGTGCTTAGAACAAGCAATATACGTTTTAGAGAGTGCAGTTACAAGAACAAGTATACAATTAATTTGTACATATAGAGAAGACATTTTGCGAAAATCATACGAAAGATAGTAGTAGTAGTTTAGAATTTGTAGAGTGAGGACGTATTTCTACCGGGCAGCCCCGCAAAAGTGCAGTGTCGAAAAGTAAAACATTGTACGTTGTTAAACATGAAATTGTGATGATGAAACTATTAATAATTTTCAACGATGGACAAAATTAATGACTAATCATTTGCGTAGGTCAACATATAAAATAACAAAAAATATGTCTTCCAATAAGAGTTATGTTTGCCAATTGGAATTCGGAAGGACGGAGAGAACGGTAAAGAGTTTCATATGTGAGGAAGAGAGACATGGTAAATGCGCCGAAGGGAGCGACGAAAATACTAAAAAATTAAGTGAAACCAATATAATTACATATATGTGCGATATTTGCCGTAAACAAAAATTGACCAAAAAAATTAATGAAATAGATAAAAAACTTAATGATTGCCTTAAAACAATTTCAGATCAAAACATATTGATTCATGAAATTTTAAAGTCTATTTCTATCGCAGGAAATAAAACGGAAAAAATTAGTTTATACAGTGTTACTGTAATAAATAATAATGATAAAATTATTATAAAACCAAAAAATGAAATACGAAACAAACACAGAATTGAGAAATAAAATTGACTCTACTAAATTGTCTGTAAGTTTAGAAACAATTAATAACATAAGCAAAGGTGGTATTTTGGTTAGTTACTTGATACTACTTTCAAAGAAAAATTGAAGAATCAAATGAACAAGGAATTGGAAAAGAAATATGATGTGTTAGATCCTAAACTTAAAGATCCACAGATTATTATAGTAGGAGTGGAAAAAGAATATATTGACATGCAGCTAGAGGATATTATGTGCGCAATTGTTAATCAGAATGACTTAAAAATACTAGGAAAAGATATAAAGGAAAAGGTAAATAAATAGGAAGTATCTCAGCAAAAGGAAAATGAACTATAATAATTGATGTAAAATCGGATATATTTGCAAAAATGCTACAGAACGAAAAAAATGAGGTGTGGCCACCACACTACTTTCTTATATGTATCAGCGCTTCAACTTAAAAATTTTCAGAATTTTTTTTGTACATAAATTATTCAAAATCCTGTTCTAAGTACTTCTATTCTCTTAATAAATTTCTATAGAATGCATACTTTGCAAGATATTCGACAAAAAGTGCTTCCCGCTAAGAGTAAAACTAATACTTCCGGTCCGAATTTTGAAATTTCATGTATACAAAAAACATTGAAAATCTAGCTATAAATACTTTTGTACTCTTGATAAATATATATAAAATGCATAATTTACGACATATTTGCAAAAAACCGTTATTCGATAAAAATAAAAGTGTTACTTCCGGTCCGAATCTTGAATTTTTTTTTTTATACGAAATGTATTGAAAATTAAGTTCTAAATACTTTTATACACATAACGTACCTGTCTCATAAGCAAAACTTGCGAATTATTCGCAAAAAACTGATTTTCGATAAGAGTAAAAATTCCGGTTGGAATTTCGAAAAACTTTTTTAATAAAATTCTTCTCAAATTTAGCTTTGAGTAATTTGAACTCTTTATAAATTTGTTTAAACTTAGTAATTGACGAAATATTGGCAAAGTTCAATTTTTTCACTGAAGTAAACTACTACTTCCGGTCTACCGATTTTACTGAAAAACTGAGCAGATCTCAAGAGGGAGATTATACATGTAAATACAAAATTTGGAATTGATATCTACAGCGGTTTGACCGCTATCGTGGTCACACACACACACACAGAGAGAGAGAGAGAGAGAGAGAGAGAGAGAGAGAGAGAAATTTTTGTAAAACCTCTTTTTCGGTATCAGGGGACTTCAAAACGTGGACATCTGCAAATATCTAGAGGTCGAAAATGTTCGTGATCAATTAAAACGAAAATGAATAGTGTAAACACATGGATGTTAAAATTAACATCAAGCAGTAAATAAATACTGTGACTTACATATATACATTTATACGTAAAACCTATATGCATATATGCATGTGTTTGAGATACACACATACATTAAGTGCCACTGCCGACAATCGAACGCACAGACAGCGGTGTTTCGACCTTTGAGGTCTCGTCAGTGAGCGTGGAGACTGTCGACAATGGCTTTAAGACTTAAAAAGCTGCTTATGTCATTTTTGTATGGTCATATTATTATTAGACGAAGAAATACAAAGTTTAGAGTGTATAGAATAGTAATCCAATCATCGGTACTCTATGGATTTGAGACTTGGACACCCAATACGAATAATGCAGAATTGCTCGAGAGATGAGAAGGAATAAAATTACGTAGAAAATTCGGTTGAGGAATGACAATGATGGACAGTGGAAAAACGAATTAAGAAGACATTATTATTATAGCTTTCTTACTAATAGGGGTAACTAGTGTGCGTGCTTCCACGGCAGCTGTCTTTTAGCGACTTACCCTGGTCATAAGCTCAAGTCGGCTTTGGGGTGGTTCTCCATTAATCTGCTATCTTTGCTTATTAAAATTAATCGGCGCCAGGTTTTTTAAGCATCCTTGGGAATAAGTACCAATTCCTCAAAATAAACATGAATAACGAAGCGTACCTATATGCAAAATAATATATTATAAAATATTAAATTAAATCAAGTTTTATATTAATAACAACAGTTAAGGGAATAAGTTGGTATCTGATTACAATTAAATACCCATATCGCAAAAACCTTACATCAATAAATTTATTAATATTTGGTACCAAGTTAAACTACATATTTCATAGGTTGAAGTAAAATATAAAACATTTAGTTCGATAAATTCAAAAAGCGTAAACAAGTTCGTAAACTAAACCTTCCAAGACTGTATCAAAACATATTTGACAATATAAGAATATAAATTACACTATTTGGGAATTCTATTTAGTCGTCACCAAATTATTTTACTCTTGTCTTGAATAGTGCTCTGCATAAACCTGACATATAGTCAGCTTATGCATCTATAACTCATCGACATTGATGAAACCATCACTATCTTCTTAAAATTGCTTAAAATTTTTAAATAGAAATTCACAATGGTTTTGACACGTACATATTCGTAATTCGAGATTTTGTACTCCGCCTACTATTATACTTATACTTCGAATTTTGGTCAAATTTGGATTTTTGTGAAAACTGCATTTGTGGTCAAGTCATCCAATATCGTGGTAAGCAGTTGATTTATGTTTTGAATGGTGCTAAAAACGAAGACGAATTTTTAAAATGATTTACTCTGCCTTTGCCTGTAGAGCTCATCAACATTGAAGAAACCACCACCATATAATAAAATTGGTTAAAATCTCGAAATAGAAAATTGCAATTTATTTGAAACGTAAATATTTGTAATTTCTGGTTGGGCTTTTGCATTCTGCATACTATTACACTCAAATTGCGAAACTTGGAATGTTGGTCATCTTTGAATTTTTGCAAAAATTGCAATTTTGGTCAAGTCATCTAATGTGGAAAAAAGTTGATTCGTGTTTTGAGTGGTGCTATAAACAAAGCCGTTTTTTAAAATGATTTAGATACTCTGCTTTTGCCTCTACAGCTCATCAACATTGAAGAAACCATCCCCACATGCTAAAAATTGCTTAAAATCTCGAAATAGACAATTGCAATTTATTTGAAACGTACATATTTGTAAAATCACGTTAGGCTTTTGTATTCCGAATACTGTCAAATATGAATTTTTGTCAAAATTGCAATTTTGGTCAAGTTATCTGCTGTCGTGGAAAAAAATTGATTCATGTTTTAAGTGGTGCCAAAAAAGAAGACGACTTTTGAAATGATTTAGATACTCTGTATTTGCCTCTAGAGCTCATCAACATTGAAGAAACTACCCCTACATGCTAAAAACTGCTTAAAATCTTGAAATAGATAACTGCAATTTATTTGCAACGTAGATATTCGTTATTTTCTGGTTGTGCTGTTGAGTTCCCAATACTATTGTAATCATATTGCAGAACTTCGAATTTTGGTCAAATTTGGTATTTTTTTAAAGAAAAAGCTAAATTGCAAATTTGATCAAGTCATTTAATGCAGTGGAAAGAAGATGATTCATGTTTTGAGTGGTGAAAACGAAACCGACTTTTAAAATGATTTCTACACTACCTACATTGCTAAAAATGTTGAGAGTCCATACAAAAATTATAATTTTAGTACTTTGTTCGAATTTTTCGAGTTTCCTTTGTAATTGTTCGATGATTTTTCTCCTGAAAACTTTTCCAGGACCATGACGAACAAAATAAAAAAAGAATTACTTATATCCATCGTTCGAATCGGTAGTTATGGTTTTGAGTTCATATAAGATCCTCTAGAAAAAAGTACTTCCTCTTTTTCTCGAATTTTCCGAGCAAATTCTCAATTTTTCTTTCAGTAAAAACCTTATTCGGAGTATAACAAACATTTTTTATAAGAAATTGGCCAAATCGGTCCAGCCACTTTTAAATGATGCGCTTACCAGCGACCAGCATTTAATTTTTATTTATGATCTACTCATGAAACATTAATAAGATACATGTTTGTAAATTATATGCATGTTTACTTGCAATTACAACGACTTACATTTTAAAATCAAGTTTTCGTAACACGCCACATTAATAAATTTAGCGCTCAATCGTAAAGCATTAATTAACAAATAACACTGTAATTAAATATATTACGATTCAACATCACGATACGTCCAATACGGTATAATCATGTTTCAGTTAATAAAGATAATAATAGCTGTATGCTAGAAGCACGATTCATTAAGAGATTAAAGTTATTATAATATTGTAAAAAATTGTACGCCTCCGGTTAAAGAAATAAACTGCGTGTCTATGCTGACGTTCATCATTATGATACTCCTAATACATCTCATTTATCAAATAAAATACTTTTAGTTGGAACGATCAAATTTTCGTTTTTTATTTTTATTTACATTCGATGAAAATGGAACGGAACAAAATTCCATGTAATCATACGCGATTTCCGTAAAGACGTCACAAACGGTTGTACGAAACACCTCGCAAACGCATTCTTCTCCCTCGCGAGTGGGAATAAATTAAGAAAAATCCGATCTGTCTTTGTCTTGGAGGAGTAAGAATGTGAGGGACTTGTACAAGTGGGCCATCGGGCGTTTGGAGTGGGGCGGCAACAATCGTGTGCGCATTTTCGTTGTCTTATTTCTTATGTTAAGTTCCTCTCTTTCCGTACACTTCGCATTGTGTATCTGCGGCACGATTCCTTTTTGTCGAGAAGAGAACGTTTAAATGACACGACCTCACCGGAGATATTAGTGCATGAGATGTTCGCTTCGTGCGTGATTCCTCCACACGGTCGTGTTAAATTTAACCTTTTCTCACTGCCGCTGAGGTGATTTGGGTCGACTTAAACGAAGAAATGTACATACGGTGGCGGCAATGCTTGACGAGAGCGACAGTGACGACGACAGTTTGGCTTCTGTTCATTTGTTAAGCAGTGAATCGAAAAGAGGAGAAGAAAATAGGGAGGAAAAAAGAAAAGCTAGTTTAGATAAAATATGGAAAACTCCATCCTAACTTTTAATGATGTCATCAACGTTACAAGTAACTTTTGTTTAAGAATTTTCGAGAGGAAAAACAGGGAAATATTTGTCGAGAGCTGTCTACGAAGGAAATATTTTATATTATACAAAATAAAATGTTATATAATATACTGATAATACAAACGTTATGGTTAAAGTGAAGAATTGAAATTAAATTAAATATAAATGAATTCTTCTAAATCGTTGCATTTTAGCACATGGATTTGTATGAAGTACAGCTCACAGAGCGTGACATGGCCGGTGAGAGGCCCCTCCCACAAGGTGCGCTGTTGATTCTTATAATATTACGATAAGCACGAGCAATATCAAAAAGATTGTCAAGCGTTACACATCGAAGTGCAGTATGTTTCCTATATATGTATCTCTTTTCAATATATTACAATTTCTTATTTGCATCTACTTCTTCGTTCACCTAATGTATGCGATGACAAACAAATATTACCATTTCCTTTTTTCCGAATACTTTCCCTCTCTGACACTGACCCATACCTCGCGCAGCGACGATTTCTCCCACCGGCCACGTCTCGTTCTGTGTACTGTATATTGGTGTACTAATAATAATAATAATAATAATCTTTATTCCACGCGACTCAAAAAGAGTATGGGGAACGTCAAAATATATATATATATCAAAAAAAAAAATAACACGGATACATGAAGTAGTTTACGTGTCTACGGTTGCTCTACAGCGGAATTTACCCGTTATTATTCTCTTTCTTGTTATTTCATGTATCCGCATTATTTCCTTTTTTTGATATACATATATATATACATACTTAAATATTTTTTTTGTCCTGGCCTTAATAGTTAATAATTTAAAAAATTTTCTTTCCTGGGATTAGCGGCCATAAAGGAAGTAAATGAATTACACCATTTTTTTTTTTTTGGTTTTATTACACCAACGTTTCAGCAATTATCCTTGCCTTTTTCAAGGTTATTTATTAAACCTAATAACAACAATTGATTTCTTCTTGTTGTTGTTATTAGGTGTAATAAATAACCTTGAAAAAGGCAAGGATAATTGCCGAAACGTTGGTGTAATAAAACCAAAAAAAAAAAATGGTGTAATTCATTTACTTTCTTTATGGCCGCTAATCCCAGGAAAGAAAAATTTATATATATATATATATATATATATATAATATTTCTTTAAGTAGAATTTTTGGTGTAGCGGCCTTTTTTATGATGAAATATTATTTATAATTTAAAAACAAACTACATTTAACGTTTCGACTATATATTTAGTCTTTTTCAAAAATTATAATTTAAAATACTTGTAAAATTATAGATGCATGTTTCATATTGTCATTGAAACTGTAAAAAACGGACAAAAACAATTAAAAACATACAACGCTCTTGAAAGACAGTTTATAAATATCTTACCATGTTTTTGATCTTTCTAAATTGCCTCAAATAGATGCTTAAATTACAATTCCGCACAACCAATGTGAATACAGGCCGATGACAATAGATAAAATTAAAAATATCTTAAAGAGCATTGGATACCCAATAAATTTCACAAATACAATTATAAAACAGAGTCTACATAAATTCTACAACAAAGAAAGGGAATTAAAAAAGAAAAACGAATGCCATACAACTAAACCATCTTATATACCAATACCCTACATTGGCCTACATAAAAGGGTTATCCGAAAAAATTGGCCACATCCTAAAACCATACAATTTTAAAATAGGTCATCAAAATAACAACAACTTAAAATTCCTATATACCAAACTCAAGGACTCAACTCCAGCCATAAAACAATCACATATTGTTTATAGCATACCCTGCGAAATGTGTAATAAAATTTATATTGGACAAACGAAACAATTATTAGGGGAAAGGCTTAAGGGTCATAAATATGCAAAAAATATCACAGCCTTAAAGAAACATCAGACAAAATTAAACCATACTTTCGATTTCAACAAAACCAGAATTTTAAAGAAAGAAAATAATGCAAAAGCAAGATGCATTCACGAAATGATACAAATAATACGACATGAAAACACGGTAAATGATCGGAGTGAGATTGATGGATTGTCTAAGTTCTACTACCCATTTTTCCAATAATTTTGTTAATTTATTGAAAGAACCCTCTATATGAATACACACACTTTAAAACTATTTCATATACCCAACTAAACAGTTTTGCTTATACACAACATAAAAATACACAATGAACCAAAAAAAAAACCTGTCCGTAAAAATAAAATAGATAGAAACGAAACAGTCACTCGATAACAAGCAAACTATAATGTTCTTCAATTATATTTATATTTTACTGTCTCGCAATTTAGAAAGATCAAAAACATGGTAAGATATTTATAAACTGTCTTTCAAGAGCGTTGTATGTTTTTAATTGTTTTTGTCCGTTTTTTACAGTTTTAATGACAATATGAAACATGCATCTATAATTTTACACATATTTTAAATTATAATTTTTGAAAAAGACTAAATATATAGTCGAAACGTTAAATGTAGTTTGTTTTTAAATTATAAATAATATTTCATCATAAAAAAGGCCGCTACACCAAAAATTCTACTTAAAGAAATATTACGTATATACGGCCAAGAAAAAAGAAGGGAAATAATTCCTATCAAAAATATATATATATATATATATATATATATATATATATATATATATATATATTATAGTGTTTAATTCTAGTATAGTTATTATAGTGACTGCTTGGCTCGTCGATGTAGATGCATGCACGTACGCAAGGCCTATACACAGATGCGTTGCATATCGGAAAAATTTGCAAAACGAAATATTTATTATAAACTAACAGTACGTGCATACAAATAGCACAGATAACACCATGCCTTTTAATATTTCATTGTCAAACTACATTCACTCTAGTAGCTCTTGAATGACGCTAAGTAGCCTTAATACACTTTAGACAATGGAGCTTGATATGGATAGTAATAGCTTATGATTGAAAATTCCCAAATCACATGTAATAATAATTGATTTGTTAATAGTCAATCATTTAAACATTTTAGAATATCATCTATTAAATCTATCAGAAACTTTAGTTACTATATGTTTGTTTTTCTAAGTATTCAACAACTTTAGTATGTTTTAGACCAATTTCATTTCTGCTAACACTGCTAGCGGTGTTGGTAGTGTTATACTCCCAACAACTGCTACCCTCTTGTATTGAAATTAAAAATGGCCAAGGCCCTAAACAAAATCGGTACCCAAAATTCCAAGAAGGTAGTGAGTTAGACACCACCACGGTAATTAACATTCTATTTAAATTTTAAAGAGGACGCTTGTCTATTAATTAATCACCAACTTATAACACTCAGTCTTACCTCTTACTTCCCCAAGGGTCGATGTTAAATATGGGAGTCAGCACTGCCTCCAGCTACAGTCAGAGAAGGGCGAGTTCGAACACCGTACTAAGTCGAAGGTTAAGCTGTCAGGGCGCCTATCCGTAAAAATATGCTGAGCCCAACAGATATTCAGACCCCGGACCAGATCCAATGTAAAACTCCCCAGGTGATAAGAAAATAAGACCAACACACGTTCATTCAAACTTAACAAGCAGTTTATTGAAAATTCAATTCAATTCTCATCGTTTCATTTCAATATCGTACATAACCGGCTGATATATATATGATCTCTGCCTTCAAGAGATATTTAAAACAAAAGAATAAAAAAACAATGGAAAGTAAATCACAAGCGCAACTCGGTTGCAAATATTAAATTCCTGAAGGGTTAATTAACATTAAATGGCCACCCAAGGTGATCCACAACTCAAAATTTATCAATGACGTACAATAACATTATTTTAAAAATTCAAAAATGGTAAACACAAGAAACAATCTTAAAATTAAAATTAATTAACCAACAGTACTCTTACAAGCACACAGTTATAAGGCAACTTGCCGAAAGTCCCTCCAAAGTCGAACAGTTTGATCGTGATTTGCAACACGTCAAAACTAAAATAAACCACTCTGTATATTAGAGGCAACCGACAATCTATTCGACATCAGAGTGCAGACTCTAGGTTGTAAAATATCTAATTCTATTAAAACAAATAGCGCTAGTTAACTATGCTTTACATAAGAAAATGTGATTAGTTAAATTCAATAATTTCTTACGAGATTATACAAAATAAATTACAATCGTTGACTAATTGCATTAAATAACATCTAAGAATTTACACAAGACAGATGTGAGGCTACACTGCCCATACACATCCAAAATTTAGTTCAATTTCTGAATCCAAAAATAAAAAGGCTACGTAACGTCTCCAAAAAATGACAAAGTAACCTCCAAATTGAAGTCACTATTATTTATAAAACTACGTTAATTTATTTAATTCAAAACATAAAGGCTCACATGCCACCAGAAGTTAAAATAGGAAAATTACGATGACTTAATTAATTAGCTAGGCCGGAAAATTGAAATTTACTGTTCAAAGTACACGATATTGACATGGTTTTTTTCCACGACTGTTTAATCAATAAACTCTACACTCTGGGTAATCTCAGAGAAATTTACACAGTCACAGTACCTTAAAGAAGTCACATCCACAGCTACCAAACATGATACCTTCTACGGATCCACACGTTACAAGAAATCTGCTCTCTATCTTCGGCTAACGACATCTCAGAAAATTAGCGTATGAAGGCTACAGCATCCCATTGATCTGTACCTTAATTATGTCTTCACCGCAAGATCCAGCAATCAATTTCCTTGGAACCGTACGGTAACCAAGCACGTGGTTCTTAATTCTTAACCCCAACAAAAGTGCTCAAATGAGGTTTAGGCCTTGCACCACACTAACCGAGCAATTAAAACAATTCCTAGCCAAGAAGAAAAATATCCTCGTAAGATTTAACCAAACGCCAAATTTTCAAAAATATCCCTTGAGAAGTACCATAACATCCGCTGTTGTAAGCGATTAATAACGATAAAACTTCAAAAACTCAAACACATTCTCAAGTAGGCTCAGGAAAATGCTTCTGCTCTTGTGGTATTTAAACCTTCCCTGATGACTGTTAACGTGCAAGAGAAAGACTCTAACATGTCAAAGCCCGACCATCAAACCAAACACGACAAATGCTCTAAAAGACCGAACAACCCAATCTGATATTTTAAACGTACGACAAAAATACAGGTTCAAATGACCATAGAAAAATGGAAAATAATTATTAATAATTTGTTACATAACTCTGGGCCCAAAAGAAGTTCGAAAATGAAGTTAGTAAAAATTAAAAGTAACAAATTTATGAAATAAAACCTCGTACGCCATCTACCCGACAATGCCTGTATACGTTACACACACCTGCGACAAGGCAGAACGCGTGCAATAGGAATCTTAAGCACATCTACACCAGATGGCAGTAGTAGTAGGAAGATGACATAAATTTAATCCAAAATAAATTACGAATTCCACGACAAACCAAAATAATCCATTCAAGGATAAAATACGACAAAAAAAAATTGTAACACAACGTGCCATCTAATTTCATAAAAATTATGTTGCATATCAAGTTAAGAATATTAGAAGATGTATCGACTTTCTGACGAGATATTCCTGCTTGCCATGTAAAGAACAAATTACTTCCAAACTGATGACATACAATTTGATATGATGCTCAACTGCAAGTGATGTCGTCTAGTAATAAATCAGAATCAGGCAGTATATTTTCCAATCTGTCTCAAAAGATATGTAAAAATAGGATTAAACAAATCAGTCTTTACGATTTTTCAAATTCATCCGAAGCGACCATGTCGATGTTGGTCTTCTCACGTAATTCGTAAAACTGATTCAACTGAAACCTCTCATCCTGTTCTTTCGGCGAGCGCATTGCCGTCGAGAAGATTTGCTGCAGGGCGTCTCCCCAGAGACGCGCCGAATGAATTTCTATTTCTTTTCCCCGGCGAGACGACATCTTCAGCTACCGCCAGCGACAACATCTCCCGGTTGGTACACGTGAAACCGACTTACTTCCACTTCATCTGCTTTTCAATCAAAGAGGAATCAATAAGAGAGACGGTCACCCGAGGCGTACCTCTTCGTTAGTTACCACTTACTGGCACGTTCATTCCGTTCCTATTCCCATTTTCATTCTCTTTAGATTTCTTCTCATTGGCGTATATTGGAAAATATATTCTTCAGACTTTTACTTGATGGTTTTACTTTTTTTCTCCTCTTAGTCGATTTTTCAGATATGAATGACTAACTAGAGAATCTACAGAATCTTTTGCAAATTTAGAATGATGTTTTAAATTAATGCTCATCAAAACAACACATGATATTAATATATGGTTTATAAAAATTTTGATTTTTTTTTACCTGGCTAATATTTGTGAAAATTAACAGTCATAAATAAATATATAAAAGTAAAAAAATTGTAAAAGGGAAAGATTTTTGTATTGAAGAAAAGATGACCGCCTCTGCAAACATTTTGCACCTATTGACTTCAGGATGTATGTAGGCAAAACCTGCAAAAAGAAACCTCGGCACAGTGTTTTTAGTAATAAAATTAACGGAATCCTTAGGAATATTAAAATAAAAACGGTTACGTTAATAAATATAATCTTGGTACTGCGCTAATTAACAATAAAGAAAAGACTGAACAATTGGATAAATCAGGGGTACGAGTATACCATTAAGTTATAAAGATTGTATAGCTATACGACTTTACACAACACAAAGAATATACAGGCTTCGCAGAGCATTTTATTGAAAATAACCATTCATTCGATATCAATGACTGTAAACTATTACACAGGGTTAGTTTTAAATACAAAAAACGTACAAAAAAATCGCGGTCCAAGTGCACGCAGTGAGGAAATTGATTTTTCTTTCCTCAAGTCCTAGCCTGTCGCAGTTAATATATAAACATAATAATTTTCATATAGAGGAATTTAAGTTTCCAAATAATATACTTCTATTTAACGAAAAGAAAGACATGGTAATGCACCGAGATTGTCGACCATTTCTACATATTGGCGTGCTATTTACAAAAAAAAAAAAACATCGCCATAGAAAATATCTTCAATTGCCATTCATTCTCAAAGGTCGTAACTATTTACATTTTATCGTTTTTTTTAGAAGAACCTTAAACTGGAATTACTAGTGGTATATACGTAAATGCGTATAGGATAAACAAAGTTATGGACCGACTTTAACCACATTTTGGCCCTAAAAATTTAGAAATTTTTGTTGAGTTACAAATAAATTTCTTTTTTGATTTGCAGTTGGATATTTTTTATACGTATTTTTCAGATTCCCATAGCCTGATACCTATTCGCGGTAACCATGTATGTAAATAAGCCTAAAAACCTTACATTGTTTGAAATTTTAGAAATCAAGAGGACCATAATGAAAAAGAAAATTGTAACTAACACATACAAATTTTTACATTTTTTGTAGTGAAAAGATTGTACAAGGTGGTGCTTGTATATAAATTTCTAAAAAAATATGTTTATAGTACTATTTTCAGGTGAGCATGAGAATAAAAAAGAAGTTTAATAAAATGGTTGTCAACATTTTCTATTGGTTCAAAATAAATTTTTGAAATGACATAAAAAAATCATGCCGAAGATAAGAGCAGCTTTATGATCTTCTCAAATAAAGCACAAAAACCAAAACTAAATATACAACTTAAAGGCATGAAAATAGATTAAAGAAAACAAGTAACTTACCTAGGGTTAGAAATCCAAGAAAACCAAAAATGGGACGGTCATGTCCAAAACCTTATCAAAAAAAAACTCAAAAGCAATAGGTGGAATACATAAAATTAAAAATATAATACCACCAAGCATGAGACCGGCAATATACCACGCCATGTTTGCATCTCATACGCATTACTTCGTCAATATATGCTCCAACTTGCAGAAACTTATAAGAATTAAAAATATATTACTGATACATAAAATAGACAAGGGACTAATCAAAACAAAAATAAAACTACAAACTAACAATGAAATACATAACTACCGAACGAAAGGACAGACACACATAAGAGCAAAAAAAAACATAGAATAGTAACATGCGTACAAATACCAACAGCAGATGCGATAAAGGACTACAACAAATTAACAACAAAAATAAAAAACATGGACCACCGTAACTTTCACAAGGAAATCCAGAAGAGGATATTGAAAATATAAAAGAAATCGAGAAGAAACCTGAGAGAGATCCAGAAAAAAAAAAGAAAAGAAGAGGAACAACACACAGGAGCCCTCAATACCGCTCGTGCGGGAAACTGGAAAAAAGAAAGATCTTGCAATGAGGCTGAGGACCGAAGGGGACATGTTATGTACAATATATGTGTATATGTATATATGTATCTATGTGTATGTATATGGTTTTTTTGGAATAAATATTAATATTCACAAAAAAATGAGAATTTTAAGTTCCTATTTTACTAGTTATTTTTATGTTTTAATCTATATTTCTTTAATTTAATTTGATTTTGGTTGACGGTAACCATCTTTACGATGGTCCAAAATGGAGAATATAATGTTGTCCATAATAACCATCACTTGGAAGACCGTACAAGATCCTAAGATCCTCAGGGTCATATGACAGGTATCATCTTTTAAGTTTAAAATCATATTGTGTTTCTTTTAGGAATATTGGTCCAGTTGTTAAGAATTGTCAACTTAATATCGATGGTATATCCAAAGACAAATGAAATTCATGCAGCATCAGTAGATTGACTGGTTTTAAGAGGAGAATAGTATGTTTTTCAAGTGAAATATGATCGCGGGTCCAGCTTGTGATTGCGGAGCTGAGATTGAAACAGTTATACATATTGTTAAAGAATGTCCTCTAACTAAGTTTGAATTTGGATACACGGACTTACATAATTTAACTCAGAGGCTGCTTGGATCTTAACAACTAAAGACCTTTACTTTTGTGGCACTGTGATGTAGGTTTTTTATTCTGCAGGTTTTTTCCTACATCCTAGACCAAATGGTGCAGTGCTTTAGAGGGCCCCCTACAGTTATGGCCCTTCTAAATATATTTCTACTTTTGTAATATAATTTATATATAGGTTTTGTACTAAACATATATATATATGTAGGATTCAAATCCGAAGGGGGGTGGCCCTGGAAGCGCCGAGAGAGGAGCGAACGAATAAGTCGAGAATAGTAAGTTGTGATGTTAAGACGTATTTGTCAGTAAACTATTTTCGGTAAAGACGTGTATTTTGTTACAGTTATCCTAAACAACGAGCGTGACACGGAACGACGTAAATATTATTTTGTCAAACGAAATTAAGTTATAGCGTTTTCTTGTTAAATATCTTTTAAATAAACAGTTTAAAAACAAGTGTTAGTTTTGCTGCTTATGCACAATCCGAACCCACATAAAATTGGGAACTCGTTCGGGATGGATGGATAGATAGATGAAAAGAAGATAGAGATACGATTGTGCATATACATACATACGCAGCAAGGCGAAACATATGTATGCGAGCCAGAAGTGACATCATCGTCTGGAGAATTATTGAATACGTTGCGAAAAAAGAATATAAGAAAAATATTTGAAGAAGGACTGCTATATACAAGTAAATTGCATCTTTTATTTATTCTATTTCACGAAAATATTTCCTAGAGTTTTTAAGATAGATTAAATCTTTATTATTTAGTATAAAAATTACAAATAAATTAATATGGAAAATTTAGGACAACAAGTAAATTTAGATATTTCACAAACAAGTACAAAACAAATAAAAGCATTACATAAATTCGTATTTGAATACGAGGGCGATAGAAATAATAGGAAAAGATTACGAGAATTTAGAGGATTCAATTTTAACGATGTCGAACAGGAAAAAGACGATTTAATAAAGAAAAAAACAGATTATGCTATGAACAATTTGACACTGGGAGAATTGAATTTGATTTGTGAGGTGTTGGGTACGGATAACAATGCGAATAATAAAGAGGAGTTAATAGATACTTTGTGCGAACAATTAAATGATTTATCTGTTCCAAGTAGGAAAGAAATACCTAGTGATGGTGACGACGGAAAACAGGACGACGTAAATAATCTGGCACAAAATGAGAGTGACAACCAAGACGATAATGAAGATTTAAGTGACGTAACTAGTGCTAGTGGAATTGGCCTAGTAGAATCTCATTCGCGCTCTCAGAATATGATGCCAAAATTTATGATGACGTTTAAAGATGTCGAAGAAACCTTGCACATTTTCGATGGTGGGAAAACTTATCCAATTGATAGATGGATAACAGAATTTGAGGAAACCTCGTTTCTAATGGGTTGGAATGAAGTTGAAAAATTAATTTATGGTAAAAGATTGTTAAAAGGGGAGGCTTTATCCTTTATCAGGGCTGAAGAGGGAATAATAACATGGAAAATATTGAAGAGTAAGCTAGAAAATGAATTTCGAAGATCTGTAAATAGTGCAACTCTTCACAAAATGCTGTCTACGCGTAAGGTAAGAAAAGATGAAAGCTATTCTCAATATTTTTTAGCAATGAGAGAAATTGCCGCTCAAGGGACAGTCGAAGATGATGCTCTTATTGAATATATTATAGAAGGAATTTCTGACGATGAGGCAAATAAGACCATTTTGTACGGAGCAAAATGCTTAAGAGAATTTAAAGATAAATTAAAACTCTATGAAAGATTGAAAGAAAAACAAGTTAGAGAGAGAAAAGAGACGAAAGAAAAGAGAGATTTCAAAGAAAGTTTACCAAAGTATAACACTACGACTAAATACAAAGATGAAAAGACTAATATTAGATGTTTTAATTGTGGTAGATTAGGACACCAATCCAAAAATTGTCGTGACAAAGGTAAAGGATTGAAGTGCTTTTCATGCAATAATTATGGTCATCTAGCCAAAGATTGTGACAAGAGAAACAAAGAGACCGAAATTCCCAAAAGTACAGAACGATCCTACTTAATAAGAGAAAATGATGAATTGCCAGGTCACAAAAAGTTTTTAGTTAATGGCAAGCCTATATTTGGTCTTGTGGATACAGGAAGCGATCTAAATTTGATCAAAGCTACTAGCTTTCTAAACATAGGAGCACCCAAATTTGACGAAACGCCAATAACTCTGAAAGGAATTGGTACGAATAAAATAGAAACGATAGGAACATTTACAACTCGTGTAATTGTAGACGACTGTGATGTAAGAACGGATTTCCATATTGTGTCTGACGAACACATGTCTGTAAATATGATTGTGGGTAAACCAATGCTTGAAAAGGTTATTCTTACAATAAACTCCAATGTAATTACCATGACTAATCCTGTGGAACATATGGCCAAAGAGAGTAATGATTTTGTCCTAAAGAGAAGTCGGAATGAGGTACCACCTGATATATTTATGATAAATGTAAATGACGATTTAAATATAGGAAAACCTCAATATGTAAAAGCTGTAACGAAAATGATAAATAACTACAACCCGACGAAAAGTAAAGAAACAAAAATAACTACTAAAATAATACTTGAAGATGAGATACCGATTTACCAACGACCTAGAAGATTAGCGAATGTTGAAAAACAAGAAGTTGAGAAACAGATAGAGGAATGGCTGCGTGATAAGATTATAAGACCGAGTTCCTCGGATTATGCCAGTCCCATTGTATTGGTAAAAAAGAAAGATGGCACTAATCGCCTATGTGTTGATTACAGAAGACTAAATAGGAAAGTAGTGAAAGATAGGTATCCTCTACCTGTTATCGAAGATCAGATAGACAAATTGACAAAAGCAAAAATATTTACGACTTTAGATTTACGGAATGGTTTTTTTCATGTACCTATGGCCGAAGACAGTATTAAATACACTGCATTCGTAACACCAAGCAATCAGTACGAATTTCTTAAAACTCCGTTCGGGATGTGCAATTCGCCTGCAATCTTCCAAAGATTTATCAATGAAGTCTTCAAAGAACTCATGCACGAAGGTGTAGTATTATCCTACATGGACGACCTTATTATTCCGGCAGAAAACGAAGAACAAGCCTTCACTAGATTAGACAAGGTGTTACACACAGCTGAATCATACGGATTGGAAATAAAATGGGAGAAATGCCAATTTTTGAAAACAAAGGTGGAATACCTAGGCCACGAAATAGAAAATGGTACTGTGAAACCATGTCACAGTAAGATTCGTGCTGTTGTTCAATTCCCAGAACCAAGTACAGAAAAACAGATACGAAGCTTTTTGGGACTCACAGGGTATTTTAGAAAGTATATTAAAGACTATGCATTGATAGCTAAGCCCTTAACGGATATTTTAAAGGGAAAGAAGAAACCTAAATTCGATAACGATGAAAGGGTTTCTTTCAATAAGTTAAAGGAGAAATTAGCCTGTGAACCAGTGTTGAAAATTTTTAGTTATGAACGGGAGACTGAACTACATGTCGATGCAAGTCAGGATGGGTTCGGAGGAGTATTGCTGCAGAGGCATGATGAAGATGGGTTGATGCATCCAGTCTATTTTTGGAGTAGAAAAACTAGCGATGCTCAGAGAAAATACCATAGTTACGAACTCGAGGTGTTAGCCATCGTTGAAGCATTAAAGAAATTCCGAGTATACCTCTTAGGAATAAAATTTAAAATTATCACAGACTGTTGCGCTTTCGTAGCGACAATGAATAAGAAGGACTTGTGTACGAGAGTAGCGAGATGGGCCTTGCTCCTCGAGGAGTTTAATTACCAAATAGAACATCGTCCTGGTGACCAGATGAGGCATTGCGACGCTCTTAGCCGTAATCCAGTCATTCATATAGTTCACAACGAGTTTTTGGAAACAATAAAAAAGGCTCAAAATGGAGATGATTACCTGAAAACCATAACGAAGATTTTGGAAAGCCAAACGTATGAAGATTACGAATTAGATAAAGGTATTATATACAAGAACGAAGATGGTAGGAAGTTGCTTGTTGTTCCGACAGCCATGCAGTTCCAAATAATAAGAAATGCTCATGAAAATAGACATTTTGCAGTAAGAAAGACTAAAGAACTAATCAATAGAGATTATTATATACCAAAATTAGAAGGAAAGATCGAGAAGGTATTGACAAATTACATACCTTGTATACTAGCCAAGAGAAAGGAAGGGAAATTGCAAGAAGTTTTAAATAGCACATATCAGCGTAGTATAAACATGTCGCCTTTTAAGCTACTTTTTGGAGTGGAAATGTTAAAGTCAGAAGATGCAAAACTGAAAGAGATTATCGAAGAAGAATATTCAAAAGCTTTTGCTGAAGAAAGAGAAGAACTGCGAAAAGATGCAAGACAACAAATGAAGAAAGTGCAAGAAGAAAACCGAAGAAGTTACAATAAAAGAAGGAAGATCCCAGTAGTGTACAAAATTGGAGACCTAGTGGCAATTCGTAGGACACAGTTTCAAAATGAATCGAAGCTATTACCAAAGTTCCTTGGTCCGTATCGTGTCCTCAGAAGGGTTGGTCCAGACAGGTATGATATAGAGAAGTTGGGAGAGCATACGGGTCCGAGAAAAACAAAGTCCAGCGCCGATCTCATGAAGCCATGGTCCCAGGTCGACGACGAGGAGGATCCATTCGAGGCGAATGGATGTCAGGAAGGCCGAGATGTAGGATTCAAATCCGAAGGGGGGTGGCCCTGGAAGCGCCGAGAGAGGAGCGAACGAATAAGTCGAGAATAGTAAGTTGTGATGTTAAGACGTATTTGTCAGTAAACTATTTTCGGTAAAGACGTGTATTTTGTTACAGTTATCCTAAACAACGAGCGTGACACGGAACGACGTAAATATTATTTTGTCAAACGAAATTAAGTTATAGCGTTTTCTTGTTAAATATCTTTTAAATAAACAGTTTAAAAACAAGTGTTAGTTTTGCTGCTTATGCACAATCCGAACCCACATATATAAATTTTTTTTTGACATGTTTATTTTTCTTGTACCTATCATGTAGTCTCATACGAATATATACAGGATATTCCACGAGAGCCGTTCGTTAGAAGTTTTCGTGGTTAGAAAAAACTTAGAATTCTGAAATTTTGGGTTCCAGGGTTATTCAAGATTCTCTTTCATTTTAAAATATTTTCAAGATCATACTACTTCCAGTTATACTGGAAATCGCCATTAACTTCCTTATTTTAAATAGAACACCCGGTATATTATTTCATTTTTGGATTCCTGAGAAAATTTCGTAGTGGGTTTTCATAAGGTTTCCCTATACCTATTTTCAATTTTTTCTTAGATATCTTGATTTTTTTGAAAATTTTGACAGATGTAGCCCTGTATTGAGCATTGCGCCCTTTAACCAATTTCGATTGGTGGAAAGCGCTTCTGGGGTAGACGGAAGCACAGGAATGATACTTTCGAATGCCATATTGACAGCTGATATATCGCATACAGGGTATCCAAAATTACATCATTTTAAAAGTTGAACAAGTTCGCTTTTTCAAATGGGGCACCCTGTATTTTATTGGATGGTCGGATGCAGAATTTGATTCTGCATCGATTTGCTGTAACATTCCCTATACCTATTTCCAGTGGTTTTCTTGTTAATCCAAATTTTTTATTTTAATGTGGCTTTTTGGCAGAAGCCGAAACATCGCTTGCCTTTCGAAGCCAAATAAACATCAATGAAACGGTAAAAAATTTACTTTAATTAGAACATGACATTAGTACATAACATTTAGAACGAAATATAAATCAAAAACAAAAAATTGGAACATAATGACAAAAAATAATAAGAGAATGTAAAATTACAATAATTGTTCTATATGACCTCCATTTTGGTTAAAACACTGAATAACTCTGTCATATACTCCTCGCGAAACAGATCTCCGAAGTTCGTCTGGACTTATATTAGTAAACGCATGGTGAACACGGTTCAATAATTCCTCTCTAGTTTGTACCGGCCTAAAGTACACTAGTTCTTTTATACGACCCCAGAGGTAAAAATCCAAGGGGGTCAAATCGGGTGATTTGGGTGGCCAGTTCCAAGGTCCCCGCGGGCCAATCCACCGATCCTCGAACATCATTGACAATTGCCGGTGTACAGCTATAGTTGAATGTGCTGGAGCACCATCAAGCTGAAACCAACTGTTTGCTCTATCACGTGAAGGTAGGGCATTTAGAAAATCACTAACAAACCCTCTCAGTATCTCCAGATATCTAGCCGCATTTAAATTTTCATCGTACACTTGATAAGCCACTCTGTTGTCCATAATTAAACAAAAAACATTGAAACTAAAGCGGTCTTGGTGATTATGTTCCCTAATAACATGTGGATTATCTTGTGCCCAGTAGTGAGTATTTCGGCGATTTGTAATTCCTTGCCTGTTGAATTCGATTCATCAGTCCACATAATCTGATGAAGAAATCTCGGATCTTCGATCATTTTCAAAATCATAAATTCGCAAAAGTTGACACGTCTTGCCTCATCACCAAGACGTAATCCGTTAACAGTTATCTCACAAAAAGGATGCATTCCATGTTTTTTTTAATATTCTGTGGATTGATGTTCTTGAGATACCCAAATCCAGCACTGCTGTCGAAATTGAACTCCGCGGATAAGCTTGAAAAAACGCCAACACATTCACCACGTTATCTTCATTATCAGTTACGGGCTTTAGGTTATTTTGAGTTGCCCTTACGTTTCCAGTTGCTATAAAGCGAGTTTCGATTCTTGCGTATTTTCCGGGAGTCATTGTTGGTAGGTCCGGATATCGTTCACTAAATAGTCTGCATGTTCGTCGAACAATTCGTCCACATTCACCGTGCGTGTAAAACAAATTTAATTAATCATTATTGGAATATTCTTCAACATTCTCCATTATAAACTGTACTTAAGCTAACTTAAGTTAACAAAATCCCCAGAACTGTAAGTAGATACCTCACGAATCTGTTCGATGATACTGCTTTGACATTAAATCAATATTGTTTCAATTCAATTCAAAATCAAGGCTTACTAGGTAGAACTTTTGGAGTTTGATCACCTTTTGATAAAAATATGGATTAACAAGAAAACCACTGGAAATAGGTATAGGGAATGTTATAGCAAATCGATGCAGAATCAAATTCTGCATCCGACCGTCCAATAAAATACAGGGTGTCGCATTTGAAAAAACGATCTTTTTCAACTTTTAAAATGATGTAATTGGTCATTAAATTTTGGATACCCTGTATGCGATAAATCAGTTGTCAATATGGCAGTCGAAAGTATCATTCCTGTGCTTCCGTCTACCCCAGAAGCGCTTTCCACCAATCGAAATTGGTTAAAGGGCGCAATGCTCAAAACAGGGCTACATCTGTCAAAATTTTCAAAAAAATCGAGATATCTAAGAAAAAATTGAAAATAGGTATAGGGAAACCTGATGAAAACCCACTATGAAATTTTCTCAGGAATCCAAAAATGAAATAATATACCGGGTGTTCCATTTAAAATAAGGAAGTTAATGGCGACTTCCGGTATTACCGGAAGTAGTATGATCTTGAAAATATTTTAAAATGAAAAAGAATCTTGAATAACCGTGGAACCCAAAATTTCAGAATTCTAAGTTTTTTCTAACCACGAAAACTTCTAACGAACGGCTCTCGTGGAATAGCCTGTATATTTATATATACACATATATTTGACGCTTTTTTGACAGTGACAGTTTGATTAGTCAATCAAAACTTTTAAATGTAAAATTTAATGATTTATTACGTTCAACACAGTAAATATATGTTTTTTAGCATATACCTACGTAGTATAAATATAGTTATACTATTGAGATATCTTTCAGTATGTTATGCTCGTGCATCAAATGCAGCCAGAGCACACGGTAACAGAAGCGAGCGGCACAAATGAGACTTTTTTCCCATCCAGCCCCGTATTCGCAGAGTAATTTTTATATAAAATTGAATGACGACGGCTCCGGCCAGATGATATATTAAAAGTCGGACTTTGATCTATTGTTCATTGAAAATTGCATTATAAAAACCCGGTAAAATGTCTTTGATATATGAAACGATAGCTCAAGTGAGTCTCTCTCGCACAAAAGGGGAATGAGCGATAGAATGTCGTCCACCTGCGGACACTCTCCATTATTCAAACCGTTTCTCTTCTATATCTATTGGGCATGATGTTGCCTGGCCGCTCGGCTTTCAGTTCTACAATCTCGTTGCATTGCTCGGTTTAACAGTGGCGTCCCGTCGTTCTTTTTTTTAGAGACTGGTTATCGGGAGCGTATCGCTAGTATTGTATAATTTATATATTGTAGGGAAACAAATTTATATGATATGAAAATATTTTCGGTAAATATTGTTGAACATTGAATTATTTTATTAATGGGATATTGACATGTAATAAGTACCCCCCAGTTTGATTATGTGTAATATTTTCAAATATTAGATTATTAATATCTACAGTATGGGATTGAGTTTTCAAGAAGAAAAAAATTCTTGTTTTTGATTTTACAATAAAATGCTAAAGGAATTAAATTTTATGCTTCATTTCAAATGAGCAAATCTGTAATTAGAATTACGAAACTATCAAACCCCTATTTAGAATTATAAATTTTTGTTTTCTTTTTTTTCAATCACAACATGAACAAATGAAGTAGACTAGAAACAATAATGTTTAAAACTATTCTATTAAACCACTACCCCTTTTAGCACACAATTCGACTCAAGCTCCAGTTCTTTATAACTGTTTTCTTCAAGTGTTAAGGACGCAAGAGCATCTCTTATACGATTTTTTAATACTTCCACATTGTTAGGCAAGTTTCCCATGTAGACTAGTTGCTTTAACCGTACCCACAAATAAAAAGCTAAAATAGTAAAGTCAGGGCTTCTTGGAGGCCACAAAGCAGGACCATTCAAGACAATCCAACACTTTTCGAATTTATGATAGAGCCAGGCAGCAACAATGCGCGAACGGTGGGCCGTACAACCATCATGCTGAAATTACATCCTCTGCCGATAAGTAAGTGGGAGTTCACTTAAATCATCCCAGAAAAAGTTGATTAATATTTCCAAATAATTGTGCTGATTTACATTAGCATCAAAAAAATATGGGCCTATTATTTCATGGTAAGAAACAGCACACCACACGTTTATTATATTGACGTTGTGATACAATTCTATAGTAAGGATTAGTATCACTCCAAAAACAAACATGTTGTGAGGAAACTGTACCATGACCAGTAAAAGTTGCTTCATCGGAAAATACAATGTTTCTGTGAAAATGTTGGTACTCCATTATTTTATCTCCCATCCACATACAAAAATAAAGATGCTTTTCATCATATTGCGGTTCTAACGTATGATTAAAAATTCACAGATTTTGCAATCCTTGCAACCATCGGGGACATTGGAAATGATAACACCATATATGAAACATGATTAACTGTTTATTATACATACAGTTAGGTACATGAAAAAAAACGCTTTGAACAACATAATGAACATTTGGTTTAAACAAAGAAACACTTTTCATATAGGTGAAGAATATGGTACAACTACCAAGTAGATGTATCGATGCATCGATCTCTTTCAACGACTTTGTAGTTCCTTGCGAGTTGCGTCGATCTACGATCAAAGCCAGTGCTGTATCATTACTGAACACTCCCCACTTCCCAGTCCCCCACTCACACTATTCCGCGGCTCGACGGCCGAGCTGAACCGACATCTGCCGGATCTACACGTCTTGCGTGACTCGACCTCGACACTTCCGTCTTTTGGCCTTGAACGAAAACCTGGTAACTTGGTCCCCATATACGAACATAAACATTTCCAATGTTAACATTTCCAATGTTAAAATAGGTTTATAGGGGTATAATTTACGTTCCTTCAAAACTCTTTGACTATGGGATTTGCTCATATTTAGTTGTACTGCCTGTCTGCGTAATGAAATTTTAGGGTTATCTTCCACCGAATCCAAAATTAAATCTGTAGAAGCATCATCTTGATCACGTACTATTTTCTTTTTCTTTAAATTCAGAACAGAACCAGTTTCCAAAAATTTTTTCACCTTCTTCCTTATACCCATACGGGAAACAGGTACTCCGGGATATTTTTCATTAAATTCTTCCCCGACGCGACGGTAGTTCTTTTCCCCAATATTCCCCATTGTATTAAATATATTTTTTGTGATAACCTTAAAATTTTTTCCAAAAATTACAGAATTACAATTTGAAGTTATTTTTGACACATAAATTTCCACCACAAAAAATAGGAAACAAAATTTTTGGAACATACATAAGTGGAATTAAAATTCTAATTACAGATTTTATCATTTGAAATGAGGCATAAAATTTAATTCTCTTAGCATTTTATTGTAACTTCAAAAACAAGATTTTTTTCCCTTTTGTAAACTCAATCCGGGGACATACTGTATACAGAGTGCCAATCAGCTATCTCCCCCTATGGGCACCATTCTTAATGTTGAAGATACAGGATACGTGAAATTTGCAAAGTTGTTAAAAAAATTAATTAGTATTTGATAGTACTTTTAGATTTGATATTTATTGTTAACTTTTGAAGATATTAAAAAAAAAATTAAAATTGCCGAAATCTTCGTAACCATTAAAAACGCAACAAAATTTTAGTTAAAAATTTATAGGACACTAAACTATTAAGATATAACATAAAATTAAATTTTAAAAACGTAACCATAAAAAAACCCTATATCTTTGGAGTCAAAAGAAAATAAGCAATTTAATGAAGTCATGGCAATTATGAGTGCCATTTAAAAACATACATTATGTCATATCTTGATAATTAAGTTAGCCATGAAGTTTTAATAAAGATTGTTAAATTCTACGCAAACATTACTACCACGTTCCATTTTTAGTTTTGTCCTATCTTTAATAATTGGGGAGATATGGATAACTAAATATTTCGACAGCTTTGCGAATTTAATGACTATAATACTATAATTACTATAGACCGAACGTATGAGGCCGAAATTACGACGGACAAAAGAAATAATGTATAACATCATGCAGTTACTGAATAGCACTACTATTCATATGGTGCAACATCTGTTGTCGTCGAGAAACTGGCAGCAAAAAGAAGTCGATTTACTGTTAAATTTTTTTTTTCATCGACGCGACGTACGTAGAAGCGTGAAGGGTTTTTAAAATTTATTATATTTCGTAAGATAAATAGAGTAGGTACGGAGAGTTTACTCGATTTGAACTACAAAATGAGCAAATAATAATGTATTTTGTATTTTATAGATCACCACCCACTTATTATTCAATTATATAAAGAAAATTAAAGACTTTTTAAAAATATAAAATTTCAATAGCGCGCCCGTTTACTTTCATGTATCCTATACAGTAATTTGAAAATCATTTATGTCATATTGTTAATTTATTGTTTACTGACGAAGTTTTTCTTTCCAAATGATAATATCAACAATTCACCAATTACACAAAGAATGTGAATACCGGCGCTACATTAGCCTTATCGCCATATTTTTCAAAATATATGGACGCAAGATGAATAAAAGATTGATGTAATTCCAAACCATTCAAAGTTTGCTACATAATTGTCAACATTGATTTATATACATATATTAGGGTGACCCAAAATTTTGAAAAGTTTGAAATTTGGAACGCATACCCCATAATTTTTTCATTAGGACCTAAAACATCAAATAAAAAATTTCAGCCAAATTCGAGGACATTAACCCATGCCGATGTGGACTTATACATTTACCATTCCGAATAAAATGAATGTTATTTGCAATGGTACACGTTTAAGTCCACATCGGCATAGGTTAATGTCCTCGAATTCGGATAGGATGTTTTTAAGTGCTAATGAAATAAATTAGGGGGTATGCGTTTCAAATTTCGACCTTTCCAAAATTTTTTAAAAAGTGGATGTATGTAAGTGTGTGGGTGTATATGTTCCCTATGAACTCCGAAATTGCTGAACTGATTTTGATGAATAAGAAAAAAAGGAAAAAAATTTATAATTTTTCAAAATTGAATTTTTTTTTGACGCACGCCGGGTATCGCTATTTCCTATAAAAGTGCTGCGTTTCTTTTCGCTCATCTCCGGAGGTTTTGGTTATATCTATTTTTGATCAACCCAAAGCTTTTGATTGTGTCACTTACAAATATATTCTATTATCTGTTCATCGATAAGAATAAAAGATCTATTTCTGGTAGGAATTCCGAATAAACTTATTTATAAACACATTATTAAATTTAGTTTTGAGTACCGTCAACTGGGGTAACTTAGGCCTTTACGGGTAAGTTTCGCCCAACAAAGAAAAAAAGATTTTATGAGCTATGCGTAGACACAGAAGAGTGATTATGATTTACTTTCTTATAGGAACCAGATGGCAGTATTGCATTGAATTTTTCATAGTTTTGCCTTGTAGATATAGCATTATCTACAAGGTTTGGTATTGAAAACTTTACCAGTTCGTCCGCTATCGTGCTCAGAAAGAGATTAATCGTAGTATAAGGAAGGAGTGTGATGAAGAAAATATCAGACCTCGAGATTTTTGTAGATGTCCAAGTTTCGAAGTCATCCGAAAAAGTGATTCTCTTTCCCTCTATGGATGTGTCAGTCAATGTGTGACAGCGATAGCATTATATTTAGGATTATAAGCTTCCTCGAAAAAACTGATTAGATCTTCAGCAAAATCGGTCAACCAGAAGTAGTGCTTTACTTAAAAAATATTAAATTTTACCAATATTTCATGAACTATATATATTCCAAGTTATGCATTCTATACAGATTTAGTAGGAACATAAAAGTATTATAAAGATCGAATTGGAATAATTTTTCTGTTAAAAAAAAAATTAAATTCGGACAGGAAGCCACAATTTTACTCCCAGGTTTATTAAGAGGATAAAAGTAATTAAAACTCAATTTAGAACAACTTTAAAAGCAAAGAAAATCACCAATAATTGCAAATTCTAATACTGATTTTCAGAAGCAAATTAAAAAACAGAAACTTAATATGATACGTTATTAGCTTTTCTTCCTTTTTGTGTCTGCGTTTTTATACTTCTCATATTTATTGTCCATTTTTTTTACAAAACACATTTTTTACTGTGTTTCATACTTAACATAAAATGATTGACAAAATTATAGGTTTTGGTGTGTAAGTTTTACATCGGCAAGTGTGTTATGAAATTTAATAATCAATTTGAATTTACGTCAACAGGAAATTACGATTTACGTACAGGCCACGTATAAGAAACGGATTTCTTCATGAAGACGGCTTGTAATTTTTGAATAGTTTACTTAATAAATTACTCATTGTTGTGTCTGAACGAATTTATTATTATTGATTTATTGCCCGGGCCCACCGTTATTATATTTTATGAGAACCACATACCGTGAGCCTTTTGTATTCCATCTATATCAATTATGAAGACAAGAAAAACTTCAATAAGCATTCCTGTGTGTGAAAATCGCTCATCGGGATTTCTTGTATATAGCTGCGACTGTGCACTGCCAACGTGACCAGAATAAACACGAAATTAATGAATTGCTGCGCGAAGAACCGCAAAAAAACTTACCCATACATAATGCAGGATAAATGGGAAGGCGTAGTGAATAATAATGGAGAAACTGATTGTTACAGATTATTGGAATTTCAATGTACATGAAACTAGTAAATTTCTGAATAACATTTAGTGGATATTTTTATATAATGTATATATGTATATATATTGAGCTTTAAAAGTGTATTTATTTACCTATTGACAGTAATATTAAAATTGTGGTACGTGTTTATGAGGTTAATGTGACATTTGGTTATCAAGCAAAATATTTATTCGAAACATAAAAAATAAAATTCTTAATTTTACTAATAATTGGCACCAAGCAAACATAGGTTTAATTCTTAAAAAAAACTACTAGAACAAAGCAAACATAAGCTAAGCCCTTTACCAAACACTAGAATCAAAAGAAATAGCCTAAACGTTCTCTTATATTTTTTTTTGGGCGCGGACATGACCGGTTTAAACTATGACGAAGTTACAACGGAGCAAAGAAATAATGGAAACAACACACGCTTACTGAATAGCACTAATTCATATGGTGAACTGCAACATCTGTTTACGCCCGAGAATGAGAGCAAAAAATGCCCATAAAATTTATTATATTTACCTTATATTTCGCAAGAGAAATAAAATTTTCATTCATACTTACGTTAGTTTCGTTTTGTCATTGTTAATTACGTACTTCGTAATTTTTGTAATAGTCTGTTTAATATCGGTTTATTGAATCGACTTCTCCCAATTATCTAGACGTAAGTGTGCACTGGATTTCGTTTAGCTTCAATAACATACGCGTACATTTTTAGTTATCATTTATTTAGATCTAGAACGTTGTTTATGTTACTTTTTCTGATATGAAAATTAATTGTCAGTGATTCCGAAATTTATTACAAAGTCTGTAAAATATCGTTACAGAATGCCAAAATATCGCACGTTCCTCACTTAGCTTTGCTAAAACATACACAGAAATAGTTTTTATGCAGAATTTCGATAGACGATGCTCGAAGTATTTCTGAGTGCAAGGAACTAACACAAATCCCAAATTTAAAAAATCAGTTGTTATTCCTTCAGGAATACCTTGGAAATTTGCCTAAACTAATCACATATTTTGAAAATCAAAATCTCAAATTAAAAGATGGATTAACCACATTAGACGTGGGCTATTAATAATTTCAAAAGTATTCCAAGTGACTTCGGATGTGCCCTTCGGCAAAAGTTAGACGCAGTTTTTAATAGAAATCTAGATTTAATAACATTGCGGCAATTGTGTATGGTAAATACGCTGAAATAAAAGAATATTTCCAGTACGCACTTATAACCATTTGCGACGTAGAAAGGACGTTTTCTATCTACAGGGATGTACTTAATTCAAAGAGAACAAATCTTACAGAAGAGAAAACGAACAAATAATAAGGTATTTTGTATTTTATAGATCACCAGCCACTTGCTATCCAATTATATAAATAAAATTAAAACCTCTTTAAAAATACAACATTTCAATAGTGCGCCCATGGGCGATGAGTCATCAACCGTACGTGTCCGCGCCCTATTTACAACCACCGCGCAATGTCTTCTATAGTTGGCTAAGCACTTTCTCTGTTCTTCGCAACAGTTTTTTCGTTGTATTCATAGAAATCACAACATCAGAAATTTGTCCATCATAATTTTGTTTTATCCTTTTTGTTGCATATGATTATCCAAAACTTGATCTTCCCTTGTTAGTATCTATGCATATTTTCTGTTTACTCTTACCTGTTCCATATTGTTGCTAGTTTGGCATTTCTCCGTTTTTTGAGAAAAAGTCATTCGAAGGTGATACAATTTCGGCAGATATTGGATAATGATTCGTCATTGTTTCATTATCCTGATTGTTCAATTCTTCATCAACAGTAGTAATCACAGCTGACTGAACCTCTTCAATTGATTCAGCAGAAAGAATTCCTGGTTAGTATTGATGTTACTGTTGCATTCAGCTTATACCTATGTTCTTCTAAATCAGTTGATTTAAAATTATCTTTTTTAATATTGTTTCTTTTTATTGGATATATTCCAGTAAATTAAAATTCGTTTCTCAAAATATAACCTGATGTGTCACTCTAAACTTTGCCTGCCAGATTACTAAAATTGATCTTGACATATCCTAAATGTGCTCGTTGCCATGTTAACAATTTATTCCACTCATTTTTAAAGACGCTGATAGCAGTGCTGTCTAATGGTTGGAGATGATTGGTTGTGTGTGTATGGAGACCACTTCATTAAAGTTTTATTTTCACTCTTGGCCAACTCAATTAGTTGTATTGTATTTTGTGCCCATCAAAGATTAACAACAATGGATATTCTTCGGGGCAGCATTTTAAAAACATATTTTTGAACTAATCATAAAATGCATCTTCAGTCATCCATTCGTTTGGTGAGGCTTTATACTAGTTCCAGGGCATGTGCCCTCTGGCGTTCAAAAATCCTTATACATTGAGTGCTTCTATGACAGCTGTATTTTTTAGTAGAAATTACTTTGGAAGAATTTGGGCCATGTCAAATTGCAGTTTTGTCTAAGTTGAAAGTACACCATTTCTTATCACCCAAAGACAAATTTTCCAGCCTGTCTTCAAGTAAATCGAAAAAATCGTATATTATCTCTGGTGTCGTTTGTTCAGTGGGAAAGTATTGCCATTTTGTTACCTTCTTGCAAGAGAAGTGTCAATGTTAGAAAAGCCAACAAATCCGTCATTTTCCAAATTCTTACTTTGAAAACGTGCTTTGATGTCGTTTTCTGCTAAACAAGTTTCCATTTTTAAAACCTCCTTCTATGAAAGGCCAATTCTGTAAGATATCCTCTGTCATTTTCACGCATTCTACTAGTCTTCCTACCTACTTGTCAGTTTTTTTTGCGTTTCTTCCAAACTTTACGATATAATATTAAAGTATTAAAGTAGAACGAAGGAAGCCCTAAGAAGCAGCAGCACGTTTGACAGTTGACTCATTATCAGTCAAGTGATTGGCTGTCTCTATATCATTTTGGTTATAGACTTAACACGAATTACAATTTCAACTCTTTCCCAGACATCTTAGAGAAAAGTAAAACAAATATGAAATTTAAATAACGCAAACCATAAGTTACGTAATTCCTGATTGATATATTCTGAAACGATTGTCATAATTATACTCAGTGTCACAATAAGCCAGCTACTGTAAAAAATCTATTTGTGATACTGCTTGTAATTTTCTTCGATTAATCTTTGAGGTTGCATTGTTTTCATTAAAGATATTATGGAAACCTCTGGGATTTGCCAAGTTTGATATGGAGGTTTATAAATTTCCACACAATTTTCAGTATTTACCAAGACAATGCAAGTAATGTGTAGGTAAGTAAGTTGTCATAGTTTCCATATTTCAGATTGCGAGAAATTGGCTTGGTTTCTTTGACATGTATTTGTTGGTGGGATAAATACATACAGCCATTGATTTCAGCTTTTGCAATCTAGAAAATCACAGAAGCGCGCACGATACATATTTAATGGATAGATGCTAAATTAAGCCGTGTTCAAAACCTTAAATTACACAAATTAAGTTAATACTGGACATTTACCAAAGCCCATTATATAAGTTTTGGGGAAGGTATCTCCCGTAAAACCTACCTATTAACTAACCAATTATTACGTGTATACTACATACAAAACGAGGCGATTCTTTTCCTCCTAATGCACTGAACAAAATTAATGGTTTCGACATGAGAGGTGGCGGGGGGAGTTCAACGTTCATGTTACGGCCCTGATTCTTCGCCAAAGTTAACGTACCGACACTGACGTGTTCGCCTGACCTCACCAAACAATAACTTTCTGTTAGGGTCTTTGATTGCCGGCTGCCAGATTTGTTATTAGGCGACACGCAAGTTTAACATTCGCGTCGGTAATCAAGTTAGAGGCACGTAAAGTCACTTGTCACTCAAACGCTACCAGAGTTTTTTCTTGTTTGATTCGCATACACTATACACAATAATGTGAGAGGCGGGTGGGATGGGGGAGGTAGATGTATTTCCGATATAATTGGAACGCCTCCCTGTGCATACACTCTTTATAACCTTTTTAGCATTTATTGACGCCTGTAATTAACTTGATTTGACACGTTTAGTTATTCCTTATTTTACATTTTCTCGTCTTCTCCTTCTATCATATGCTTATTGTTTTTTCTTTTTTCAGGTGAGTACCCGTTTATCTAAGTAACAGGATCCGAACGAAGCAGGGAAAAACGCATTAGGCTTAATCATTTAGGTAAGCTGTTGACACAAATACATTTCTAATGGTAATTTATTTTAATTTGAATGGAAATTGTCCGGAGATTTTTACGAAGTTACATGTTAATACTGGGAATTAGTATATTGTAAGAGCGTTGCTTTCAACAACAACAACAAAAAATTGAAGCGCCTAATTGCCCAAGTGCTAATGCGTATGGTTGGAAAACGTGTTCTTTCTTAGAAAAAGTAGTAAATTGACGGTTATTATTCATTATGTAAATCATAGGTTAAAACTGAGTTCACATGAAGGAGTGAATAATAGAGGGTAATAAACATTTATAATTCTTTATTTGTATATATATATATACATAAAAAAGAAATTTTTTGGGGTATTCAGTTTGTTCATTAATAAAACAATTTGTTTAAAAGCTTAATATTTCGTTATTTATTTATAACTTCATCAGTAGCTCTTACTAAAAAGTCAGATAAATGAAGAAATGCAATTACAGGAAATGGTGTCAAATGTACAACTACATAAAAATTTGAATTGACAACCTAAGTCAAAATTATAATGTAATTTTTGGAACTACTGTTAAAAACATCATACATCTATAAATCAAATCATGATGATTGTGTAAAACATATTTTATAACATGATATACAAAAGATTTCTTATTAGAATACCGAATAAAATCAAAAATATTAAAAATATGAAGTAAATAAAAGGTAGGTACATTAAAAGACAAAGCACTCAAAACAAATAATAATTTGAAATATGTTAATTTAATAATAAATAAAAAATATTTCATTTGGTTAATATCAGAAAAAATCATAAAAAATAGGCGGTCATATTGATATCAGTTTGACAGTATTTTCCACAACTTTACAGTTACATAAATTAACAGAAGATTGGCAATGACCTAGCCTAAAAAAAATATGGAAGGGTATTTGGGGCTGTCACCTTTATACCAGTAAGTCAAACCGGCTAGTTGTTTGAAATTTACGGATTGGGTGTTGTCGGTGCATCCACAATAAACTAAAAATATTTAATACTCCTCCTATAATTCAAAATCTATCTAAAAGCGTCATAATTATTGGCCGTGCTAAGAAATTATGGGCGGAGTATGGGGTGTAACATAGATCATTGCACATGTGATTCCAAGAAGGCGTTTTTGGAGGAAATGTTTTCTTTCAAACCTATTTAAATTAAATACATTTACCGTCGGATAGTTGTGGTTTGTTCTAATAAGTAATGCACATTTTATTTTATGGCAATGATGTAGATACCTCATCTACAATTAATATGCAATTTCATATCTGCTATTGTGGGTGCTTATTATTATTACTATAATTCTTATAGTGTTAGTGTGACCATTCAAATCATAATATCTATCTAAGAGACTGTTGACGCTTTCTTTATTAAATGCTTTATTTACTGTTGCTTCAAATGTTATATTATTTAATTGTCCTACTATCTAATATAAGTGTTTGACAATATTGAAGTAAGACTTGTGCGTGTTTACGCAAAGTAGGGGAGGGTGGGGCAAAGCCGAATGGAATTTTTAATTTTTGAGAATATAAACTTATTATTTGAAACTAAAGTAAAACAATGTTAGCAATAGAATGACAGGTAGGTATGTTGTGGAAAAATGACAGTAACTAGTTTGAAATCTTCATGCAGTGTAGGTAAGGATTTCTATGTTTTGAATTAAATATAAAAAAAATTGAAATTTGTTCCACTTTGCCCGTCTGCGGGTTGATTAGCAGTAGTCTGGGTATGTTTCAAAATATGTTCGAACCATGTTGGGCAGAATATATCTGTATTCATCCAACCCGACGGATGACATACAAGTTTTGTATCAGGAGGTGTTCCCTGTAGGTACTAATTCCAAATTTTCTCTGATTCGTGGAAATATCATTAGGGGAGGAATGAATCTTCCTGCTGCATTAAAACAAATAACCGAAGTAACTATTGTCCCTCCTTTTGCAGAACAGGGTTTATTTTGGACAGTAGCGATGCCTGTCTCATCTACATTATAAATTTGGATTGCCGTAAATCTGTAGCGATTGTATAGGTCTATTAGCAACCCAAAAATGGTAGAAATATTATGTCTATTGAACACCGTAGCCCTAGCGATAGATGTCTTTTCTGGAATTCGTAGAGAAAGTTCTTTGTTTCGTTTTAAAAGGGATAGGACCTAATCCTTTCCAGCTTTCCTCCTTCATTATGGAATGTATGAACTATGTCATTTCGTATAGCAAACTGATAGGCAATATGCCTCAAATCTGAAATCCGTAGTCCAAAGTACATGCTTTCCATGAAAAGGCAATGATTAACGAGCTCTTTTTCTTGCTATAATGTAAAACATTTAGAAAATCGGCCTAAACGTTTTGTTGAAGCCTCTTGGGCATCGCAGTGTTTTTTAGCTCTTCTAAATAAAGTTGTACGAGGTACATTGTAAGTAAGTGCGGGCTTATCATAACTTAACGGTTTGTTTTTACTGCTCTTACAGCATCGACCATATCGTCCTCGTTCCAAGACTGTTGTTTGGGTTTACGAACATAGTTCCAAACCATTTTTGTCGGACCGCTGTAAAAAAAGATGGAAAACAATTTTTAATCCGTCACATAGGTGTATTCAATGAACTATTACCTTTTTTGTGGGACAAAGTGGAATGGTCATTCCACTTTGCCCCATTTGGTATTTTTCTATAAAGTGTGTAATTTTTCAAAAACTAATGGCAAGGATACATCTATATGATCTAGTGTAGTTGTATATATGTCTTACCTTGAAGTTTCCAGTTTCTGTTTTCTCGACATAATCCACTAATATAACAAATTTGCAACCTGCAAAATTTAACGAATGTGAGTCAGTTTTATATATTCGCACATATCAGCAACACACGTGCTTTCTGTAACGCAATGACCCGGCAGTAGAGAACATATTTGGCTCAAAGGCGGCGTGATACAATGTTGCCATATTACAAATTCCACTTTGCCCCTCATTCCACCTTACCCCACCCTCCCCTACACTATGAAAGAGCAATTTGTAAAATATTCCTATATAGGCTGTGCTGGTTTTGAGCTTATCTTCCGTCCATATAAAGGTGGCTCGGCAGGGGAAATATGCTTTAAGATGACATACTTAACGGTGGCATCTTGCTAATTAGCTTGTTGCCAGTTGATTAAGTATATTTTTACTGCAGGATAATAATTTCTAACGCAAATTTGTCTATAATGAAGGGAAAGTTGGTGTTTTGCTTCTATAACATTAGACATTTAATAACTTTGCCCACTTAAGAGAAATTCAAGTAGTGAGAAAATATGGTAAAATGACGTGTCTGTAAGAAAAAATATGAACTTAATCGAAAGAGTATTTACTATAAAAGCATAGATTTGTCCTTTGTAAATATCCTAGTACAAAAGTCAGAAATAAAATACCTACTTCTCTCAATAAATCAAAATCAATTGGCACAGTGAACCTCACATTCACCAATTGTGTGTTATTTAACTAACTAGCAAGTGGCGCCGTATTGTGACCCATCAGATGAGCGATCCGTCTTAGTGTAGATAGTAAATTATCAAATTTTCCATATATTTCATACATTATTGAAAAAAAAAGATAAAAAAGAAAAAAGTGGAAATATCTATCATAGGATATGTATCACCTTAAATTGTTGAGGTTTTTCGCATTTTCAATCACTAGTAGCAAATTATTATAAAAATAATAATATACTTAGAAACAAAGGTTGTAACATAAAAAAATCTATAATTAAATCACTTAAAAATGGGAATCGAGGAATAACACAAGAAAAATTGACAAGGTTGATAAAAATTCCATCGACGAAGTTCACAGATGAATTGGTTTATATTGGTCTGTTGTCACCTCCACATTCACGGCGACATTGTGATTGGTGACTTGACTGGGTGTGATAATTCTACCAACATTGTGCTTAAGCAATGACTGAGTTTCTTAACCATAGTAACTTTGGTGAGGTCTAAAAAATCCTACAACCAATTTCACGCCATGTGTAGGTACAATTTACAGGAAAGCAAAGATATATGACGCTCGTTGCTCTTTGCTCTTTGCTCTTTGCTCTTTGCATATTCACACATTTCTAGGTCTGCGTGAATATTACGGCTATCTAAAAGGAGCGAAACTTTGTTTTCTTTTGAAGCTTTCGTGTAATACACAAAATGTTCGAACTGCTGGACAAATATCTTCGATACATCCAACCGTTTTCGTGGAAGAAAGCTTTGCTACTAGTTTACGCGTTGTCCATAAAGTCATGTGTCACCTTTACCTGTAAAATATACACGCTGGTGGTAAAAATATGCCCATCTCACTCAAGCACCAGACCACTGTTATGTGATATCCTCGTTCACCACTGCACTACGCTCCAACTTGCTTTCGTTCCTTTGAAGCAGACGGACGACAGACTCGTCAACATTATAGATATTTTCTGGTGGAAATTTGTGTTTATCCATAACTTCATTTAGGGCCTTAAAATAGCCAACGATGTTTTCTTTGTTGAAAGCCTGCGCGCGAACACCTGAAGCATTTTTAGCTTTTCTGAGGGAAATCTGTGCATTTCGATGTAATAATCGCTTGATCCATTTTTCAGAAATATTTTTCTTTGTTAGATGGATTTTTTAAGTTTTTTTATTTGCAAATGCAGAAATCAGTTTTGTTAAATCGTTGATTGTCAAGCCAAAAAACCGAGTTTTCATTACCATAATATACTGAGCAAGTTCATCATCCATCTCCTGATCGAACACTGCTCTTTTACCTCCCAAATCTCCTTTTATACTGATGCCACCATATTTGAATCTTCTGCGTAGTGTTGTGGCAGCGATATGGTACACTTTCGGCAACTGCCATCTCAATTTTTTCGTTGTACATTTCTTCTTCCGCTACATCTCCCTTCCGCCATTCTTGCTTTTTAGACGTAGTTGATATTGAAATTTAGGCTGTCAGTAACACTCACACAATTGAAAAAAATGCCTATTCAATTTTTATGCTATCTACTTTAAGGAAACTCGAAATTTCATTAAACCATTCGAAATATTCAACATACAACATAACCTCAAATTGAACACATATACATTGAAAGTGGGCATTCAATCAGCGCCCGTGGGTTTAGCTTTTACTTTCTTATATGTAGTATAAGGAAGTATTGTGATGATGAAAATTTTCAACCTCGAGATTTTTGCAGATGTCCACGTTTTGAGGTCCCCTGATTCCGAAAAAGTGGTTTTTAAAAAATGTCTCTCTATCTCTGTGTGTGTATGTCAGTGTGTGTGTGTATGTGACCACGATAGCGGTCAAACCGCTTTAGGTATCAATTCCAAATTTTGTATTTGTGAATATAATCTTCCTTCTGAAAAATCGGCAGACCGGAAGTAGTACTTTACTTCGTTGAAAAAATTGAATTTTGCCAATTATTCGTCAATTACTAAGTTTAAACAAATTTATAAAGAATTCATATGTACTCAAAACTAAATTTGAGAAAAATTCTATAAAAAAAAGTTTTTCGAAATTTCTACCGGAAGTAGGTCTATTACTCTTACCGAAAATCAGTTTTTTGCAAATATTTTGCAAGTCATGCTTTTTAGATAAGTACGATAGGCGTATAAAAGTATTTAGAATATAATTTTCGACACCTTTTGTATAAATTGTTTTTTAAAATTCGGACCGGAAGTAACACTTTTGCTGATATTAAGAAGCGATTTTTTGCAAATATGTCGTAAATTATGCATTCTATATATATTTATCAAGAGTACAAAAGTATTTAGAGCTGGATTTTGAATATTTTTTGTATAAATGAAATTTCAAACTTCGGACCGGAAGTAACACTTTTACTTTTAGGGAGTAGCACTTTTTTTCGAATATCTTGCAAGTATGCATTTTATAGAGATTTATTAAGAGAATGGAAGTACTTAGATTTGGATTTTGAATAATTTTTCTATAAAAAAATTCTTAAAATTATGTAGTTTGAAACGTTCATACGTATAAGAAAGTCGTGTTGTGGCCACACCTCATTTTTTTCTCTGGTTACACTAACCTGATCGATGAGCGCACTATTTTGTGGGTCTAGACGTGGCAGTATTTATAACAAACAGCAGTGGAACTCTCTAACATAATAGAAATAAGTTTCTTTCCATTTCTTTCTAATTTGCAAACAGCTACTTTGTAACTACAGTCGTTCGTACTCGGACGGCCCAAATGCAAATTCGGAAGCAAGAAAATAGAAGGACCAACGCAGTTCTTTCCTATTGTTTGTCTTTTATCGTTACATACCACTTCGTTAGACTATATTGCATTTCTAGATGAGGTTATAGTTGAAATTTTTTACATCTATTTGTATTTGTTATTTCCCGCGCTTTCTGTTTAAATAAAAACCCGTAAAATGGGTACAAGTTACACAATAAAACATTGCAATAGTTAATAAAACTGAATATTCTTTTAAAGATAGTGAAAGAGGGTTTAAAACAAATGGCCTGCATTGGGCAGTAATTATAAATTACTTTGAAACATTCCCCGAAATATTTATAAGAAAATTCTTTATTTAGCCTAAATAATTGTATAAATTCTCCCTGAATCTTAATAATCTTCTTTCTATTTTCAATTCTACTTTACGCTGTAGTTCATCGTCTTGATTAATATATGCATAAATAGGATCCATATTACTATGGGTTAACATTAGTATACATCATAAACAATTGCCAAACTGTATTGAACATTGAAAACTAAAAATAACTAGATTTTAAATAGATATCAACCGATGTTTTTAGCTTTTATTGTAAGGGTAATATGCCAAACGTATCTCTAGCGGAATGATTCCGAGGCTCTATAGAAAACTTGATCGGTGGTACCTGTTAGAAATTTGATCTCGTATTTCTGTTCTATCTATATTTCCATAAACTTACATGGTTCCAATGCAGGTCATTTGATTGCTAAATTCGAATGTTCTAGAATTATTGTCAGTAAGGTTTTGCATTCACGGGCTTTACTTTTTATTATCAATTGCATGGAATATCGATACACCAAATACGTAGTATATTAAATTATTATTAAACACATTGCTGGATAGCATTATAACTCTTTAATTGCATTTATAGCTTTTTGTTTTCCTTTTTTGTAATGCAATCTAAAATATTAAATTTAACCTAAACAAATAAGTACAGGTATGAGAAGTTAGTACTTATATCAAAAATGAATCAAATTTGTGATTTGTAATAAAAATCTATGAAAACATATACATGTAGGTACCTATGTAAAAATATATCGTTTTACGCCAAACTAAATTAACGTTTCCCTCTCATAATTAAAAGAACGTTTTAATTATTTTAATAACAACACAGAGCTAAACTCGTGTCGCTGCCGCTTTAATATTAGTATTTTAAATTAAACACCGAATTCAAAATGAAACCATATTATATAACGTCCAATTAGCAGATAAATACAAAATATACAATTAACGGTTTTGTTATAGAATGCAACCTACATGTTTGTGTGTATATCGGAATGCCACATATAACATTTCCATTTTACGCGATAATATTTAGTTTTAATCAATATCGTGTTTCGCAATTGTAAACAAACATATATATATTATTATTACACGCTTCGTAGAAATAAAACGGATAAAATCCCGTTTAATTTAGAGGAGAATTGTTCGTTAAAATCTGAAGACCAAAGGGACGACGATGAAGAGACAATAGCGAGACAATTTAATAATGGTAATTGTAGAGAAACGTCGTGCAAGAGGGGTGGGGAGAAGTTACATAATCTGAGTCGATCGGCTTTGTATTATATAACCAGTAAAATTAGTCCCGGTCGATTGGTTATTCCAATTACAGTCGATATCGATATAGAGCCACATATACAGGAGCATAATATTTGGATATTAGAACAGTTCGAATTATATTATCTCCAGTTTGATATAAGAAATTGCTTTTTCCACGGAGGAAATTCTATTTAGACGGTGGAATTAGTTTTAGTTTTACGCCCTTGACATTCGTTAGGTTATAGATGATTGGAAGAAATTGAAACTGTGGCATTAATATTTACTGTCTACAGATATAATTCGATTTAAAAACTTTTCGCATTTTATTTGTATGACATAGGAATATTAGAAAGTAAATGACTTCTGATTCCTTTATATTTTCATATTACCTTACCTAAACTAAAAGAATCATTATTAGATACATATAGGTGAATTTATTACTTGTGTTAAACGAGACGAAATGTTCTGATCAGCTTGTTTGTGTCTTCAAAAACAAAATTATGCTTCCTCAAATATGTTTATATGACACAGTTCATTATATTGTGTCCTAAAATTTACCGTTTTTAGCTTGTTTCTTCTATTCAGATAAAATAGCTTCAGTATCAAATAAAATATTATTTGCAAACTCAAAACAAGAATAGTATATTAATTTAAAAATAGTGTGCTTGTATATATTTCTCTATCACACTGATAACATGGCTAGCGCTACGCTTCTTTTATCGTTTTGAACTAATTATATTTAAGTAATACGAAAATTTCTGATTGTCCTAATTAAGTATAGTGATTGAATATCTGTTATGATTAATTTAATATTAATAATGTATAGTAAGTCACTAAATGATCCGAACAGTTTTTGCTATGTGTAAGGCCCGGCGCAAGTTGAGACGCAGCTTGGTGAGGTGAGGTGACGCAGGGAAGCAGGATTCAATGCACTGCGCGCAGGGAGAGCAAAAGTTGGGGGGCAGGCATCTCAACTTCGTGCCTGGTGTTTATTAAGAAATTGATCTTGGCAAACAGGTTGGATACGATCAAAGAGCGGAAAATAGAAGGTAACAGAGATGGTGAAACAGGAGAGTCTCTTGCCGTGAAACCTGCCGCAGAACATGAATTAGTAGAGAAAGAGAATGAAAATAACGACTTGCCGCTCACTTGTCACTATAGGAAGTGATTCAAAAATTGTATTTCAGTGGCCATTTCAGTTCAAGTATAGCAGCCAACAAGTTTTTACCGCAAACCAGGAACAACAATTATGCGAGTATCTAATGCAAAGTTCAAAAATACTAGATGATAGCAGGGATGATTGATCAAAGAGTAAGCGCTGATGGGTGTGCACAACGGAGTTTTACATCATAGTTGTGATAGTAGTTAGTGAATTTGAAAATGTCTGATAACGAAGACGATTATTGCTGTTCTGCAGCCACATTGTGGTTTATTTTAAATAGAAACCGCAACTTTTCGGCTAGAAAATATAAAGTGCATCCCATAAATATAAAACGATCCAAACTGAGAGAATTTCATCACCTGTATAAAGAATTAAGACATCATCCAAATCGTTTTTATGAATATTTGCGAATGGAGCTTCTCACCTTTGATTATATTTTGGGGAAAATCCAAGCAAAACTTGTTAAACGGTGGAAAAATTGTCATAAAAATCCCATATGTGCAGAGGAAAAATTGATGATAACAATAAGGAAAATGTTTTTTTTTTGTAATAATATTTAATAAACAAAATTATAAGGTAATCCTAAAAATATAAAAAAAAAATTAAAGTAAATCAGAAGTTCTATAACAAAAAGAAACTGTATATTTTACCATCGATATTGGTTAAAATTTGGGTCCGTCGTTGGTGTATTTACTTCAGGTGAGGAAGTTGGTTGTGAATAGATGTACAGCATCACGAGTTCTTGAACTTTCGATCTAAATTGCATTTTTTGAAGTGGACCCAATTTTGGTACATGGGGTAAAATGCTTTCGAAAAACATCTATCTTCATCCAAGAGCTTTTCGATAGGTGCTTTCTCTTTGTACTGTAGGAGGCGCAACTTTTCTTTTTCTACATTAAAAGAGCTTTTTTTTCAGATATCTAGTAAGTGGGGCATCTTTTAGAAGCCTGGCTTTCTCATTTAGAATGGGATTTTCCACGGTTGCATCATTAGTGAAAAGCACCGTGGAAATTTTGTGGATGGTGTTGCAGCCTATACACATGGCAGTACCGACACAAGAAAAATTTAGAGAAATAGCTACAAACATGTATAAAACATGGAACTTTCCACATTGTATCGGGGCTATAGATGGAAAACATGTTCGCATAATTAGTTCTCGACACACAGGGACAATGTACTACAATTACAAACAATGTTTGTCGATTGTATTACTTGGTGTTGTTGACGCCGATTATAAATTTTCTGCGTGATTGATGTTGGAAGGTATGGAAAGCAAAGTGATGGAGGTACGTTTAGATCTTCAGCATTATTTAATTTGATGGAGAGCAACCAGTTACAAATTCCAACAGAAGATTTTCTCCCAAATACTGATATTAAATTGCCATATGTGTTTATTGCGGACGAAGTATTTTCGCTATTAGATCATTTAATGAAACCCTATGAAAGAAATCAACTAAATGTAGAGACTGAATGCTTTAACAAGAGATTATCACGCGCTAGAAAACCAGTGGAATGTGCATTTGGTATAATTTATTCGAAATGGCGCATATTATCAAAAGCAATTGAAACTAACGAAAAAACTGCCGATAAGATTGTAAAGGCCGTTTGTATTTTACACAATACTGTAATTGACATAAGGTAAGTTGCTTAAATAAGGCCCATTTAAGGTTTACGATTTTTTCAATTTTTTTTGTTGTCGAAATACTATCATAAAAAATGTTGAGGAGCTCTCTATAGTGTTATTGTTTCAACTGTATGACAAACCTCATCAAGATAAGCCTGACCAGAATATAAAAAAATAATTACTAAAAGTTGTCATCTGGGCCGATTTAAGAACCCCGTGTTCGTAATAAGGCCCATCACATGTCCCTAATTAGGCAATACCTTCTTAACGCAACACAACTCTTATAATGAACTTTTATTAACTTTAATTGAACCAAAGCAATATGTTATTACAAAATGAACACAATAATATTTCTATAAAAAAAAAATTAAAAATCCTCACAATCTGGACACGTAATCTTTATCCGCGGCTGTTAAACCCACGCAGTTCTCATGGACATAGCGTTTACAAATGGTACATAGTCTCATGTTGCCCACTTTGTCAATTTGGCACAAATAGCAATACCGGCTTTCTTTTTTATGATTAATTTTGATTGGTCCCGCTACTGCTTCTATGGTTGTTCCTCCATTTTTTGCAACTTGTTTTTTAGGATCACTTTTCTTTCTCGTCTTTCGATCATCTTTTTTATTCTTCTTGTTATCTTTAAAAGGGACTGTCGTAAATTGTTGAGCTCGGTAATTTATTGCCATTTTTCTGCCCGTGTTTTTCATCAAAATATATATTTTATAGAAATATATTATTTTGGAATAGCTCAGATTGGTTATTTATGAAATTACTTCCTATTCTTTGAATTTTGCCATGGTTAAATATTTATTGCGGTCTAAATGAACATAGTTACGCATACTTATAAAAAAAGGATGCCACCATAGCCGTACTTCCCCTATTACAGGTACACAAATTTCCCTGACCAAAAAACATTTATGGCGATATCGAAAAACGGGAGATTTTCTGATCCAAGTGTTCGGCTCTCAATTCATTAAAGCAGTGTTAAGAAATACCCTGTGTTCATTAATGATTGAAAGGCGTTTGAATCGCCCGCACTTTCTTTTATGTCAGTAAGTTGGTGCTTCTTGAAGATGTACCAGTAATGATCAGTAGCGTCTTACTATTCTGTTGTTTTGATTTTGATTTTCGTTTTCATCTACTTACTTTATTGTTTTACTTATTTATTACTAGAAAGGCTTTTCTTATTGCCACTTTTTACATCCGCATATTAGTATCGGTAAGCGACGAAGTAGTCATTAGATCCGTACAAATATAATCAACATTCGCTTTTAGGTTAATGATGGTCTTCACAGATCTGCACAACAAATTTATCGTTGAAGCCTATTTTCGATCAGGAATACGCAATCGTTAAGGAATATGGGATTATTCCTATCAAAATTGCAAGCAGCAATTTCAAGAAGAATTTCCGAACATAGAATTTACACATGATTGTTTTGTGCAGCATGTTCGTCGTGTAATAGAGAGATTTCGCAGAACAGGGAATGTTGCAAAAGGGAAATCTACACGTCGTTCTACTGTTCTAACTGAAGAAGTTGTTGCAGATATTAGTCAAAGAATGGATGCGAGTCCTAAAAAATCTTTACGGTGCTTATCAGCCCAAACAAATTTATCACTTGGTACCTGTCAAAAGGCTTGCAAGAGAGTTCTTCATTTACATCCATACAAGATAACCGTAACTTATGAATTGTTACCTCTGGATTTTCCTCGTGGTACACAGTACTGTGAATGGTTCAATGAGGTTTTAAACAATGACGACATCTTGGATATTACTTTCTTCAGTGATGAAGCATGGTTCCATCTCAGTGGATATGTAAAGATGCGAGTACCTATCAAAATATAATTTTAAATCCTTTTATTGATCAACTTCATAATGATGAGTTGCAACGTGGTTATTTCCAACAAGTCGGTTCTCGGTCACCAGATTTGACACCTTTAGATTACTTCATGTTCGGTTATTTAAAGAATAAAGTTCATTCTAACCGTATCCATACATTGGAGGAATTACAACATACAATTTCGGAAGCTGTACATGACATTAGACCAGAAATATTACGCAATGTATTCGACAATATGAACAGAAGAGTGAATTTGTGTTTGAATTTACACGGGCAGCATTTTGAACAAATGTTATAATTTTCAAAATTTTAAATTATAAATATCTTGAATAAGTGTTATACTTTTGTAATAATTTTGAACAAATGTTGTAATTTTCAAAATTTTAAATGATAAATATCTTAAATAAGTGTTATACTTTTGTAATAATTTTCATTGACTAGTCTAACCTGAAATTAAGATTAAGAACAATTTCAAATATCAACATTAGAAAACAATTTTATTGTAATTATCTTCTAATAAATTAACTATATATAACCTTTCTCACTTTTTTATGTTACGCCTATGATTTACAATATTTACAGCCTCAGAGATTTGACTAGTACTTGGCACCAACTTAAAGCAAAAAAATAGAAAGCGGGAAATTCAAACGCCTTTCAATCATTTATGAACACTCTGTATGTTTTCCTTTTTAAAAATTCAAATATAATTTGATTTTTACCACTCTTACTTACAGAATCACCCTCGTATAATTCATTCAATAATATTAGAAAAAATGCTGAAAAATCATCTGTTTATATCCTCTGCGTTTCTCGATTCGCTCCCTGTTTTCTCTCTCTCTCTCTCTCTCTCGCTCCTCCTTTAATCTTTTTCCATCAAATTTCAACCTTTACGAACCGGTAACGGAATCGAGGAAAATTAATATGCCGCCGCTCGGATACCCATTGATCTGGAAACATGCAATGCACAGCACATTTTAGGGCATGATTGAGTTATAGCTTCAGTCCCGTAATTAATCTAATGCTCTTCATACACAGACAGATTGTAATTTAACTGACTCTCGCATATATCACGGGCTAAGCATCGGGGCGGATGCGGCGCACACAGTGCGGGTCTCCCCCCAGAAGAGAAGTTAACGTACAAGGGCCCCGGCTCCATACGTTCTACACAGCCACCGCCACCACCCCTCCCCTCTTCTATAACTCTGACCGAAGCACCTCTGTTTTGCATCTCCTTCGCTCCTCTTATTACGCGACTGCGTTAAGAATGTTAATTTCAGTTCAAGCACTTTAATTAATAATCATTGGCACACCATTTATTAAACAGAAATTGCTCTGCGCCTAATTGGATGTCGCACATCGTGCCATCTAGCGGTCGCCATTAGTCACGGCCCAGTCGAGAGGATTTCGTTGTAACAAACTAACATACACACACGGAGAGACACAGACACGCACAGCAGTTTCTGTCGAAACGGTAATAATTCAAGATACACGGAACACTTGCTACTTGTGCTCAGGTCTTCCTCATCCGCCGCTGTCGATGTCTGAGCGTTTCTACAGCAGCGCTGTCGTAGCAGCAGCGTTCGAGGTCTCGAAGTGATAATTCGAATTTAGAAGTTGGAATTTGATTTATGTGGATGGCATGAAGTTTCGGCTTACTGAAATTTATTTAGTCAGCCTATCCTATATACCGGCTATCGGCAGTCAATATAAATTTTGCTAACCCGGTGGAGTGACTCTCTAACGGTGTGTGTACGTCTTCCGGAAATTTTGGATATAATTCACTTGTGAGTTGATGGCAAAAATTGGAGAGAAAATTGAAATGCGATACCCGTGGGATGCGATTAACGTAACTTAAAAGAACAATATCTAATTCACTGGGGACCACACGAGTTTCGTTATAATAGAAAAAAGTCACTTTTTATAGGTAATAAAAAGTTTTTTGTTTTTAGCCAGAATCTGGTTACAAAAACTACCAACTATTGGCTACTATAAATGAATATTATTGTAAGCATCGATATGCGTGATTTATATAAATTTATGTAATTCAGCAATGCACAGTTAGTAAGCTAAAGATATACCGATAGGTTCAGCTCGGAACGGGCCATAGTCAGCAATGAGTGGTAATACCGAAACCCCCACCGAAACCTCTCTACCCGCAGCAGCTTCAATTGCAGCACATTGCAGTTAAGAATTTAGTAAGACTTAAACCGCGCAAGGATATATTCGTTTGCATATTCGTTCTGTATACGTAATTTGCCCATTTGTTTCAGACATAATAAGGTCCAATTTATTATTATTATTGTATTCTTAGCTGCTACGGAAAAGTAATTTTAAGTAATAAAAAAACAATAACGTTTTCTAAAAGATAAAAGTAAAAAAATCAATAATTCTGCAAAATAAATTCAAATTTTTAGAAAGTCACTCAAAATAGGATTCGAAAATACCGCCCTCTCTTGCCAAACAATAGCCGAACCTATTGTAAAACTCCCGCCTCACTCCCTCGAGATTTCTAGGGGTTATTGTCTCGAAAAGGCGAAACAGTTTAACTTGTAACTGTTGCAAGTTCGGGATTGTTAGAAGACCGTAAAGATTTTCTTTGACATAACCCCACAGAAAAAAATCGCAGGGATTGAGGTCGGGTGATCGAGGTGGCCATATTATCGTACCTCTCCCGGAAATAACACGATTAGTGTTTTCTAAAAACTCTCTTACTAATATGCTGTTATGCGCGGGACAACCGTCTTGCATAAATCAAATTGCATCAAAATCGATGTTTAGTTGACGGACAGCAGGAATAATTCGTGTTCGCAGCAAATCTAAATATTTTACTGCATTCAAATTGCCGTCGATAACAAATGGCCCTATAATGTTATCACCCAAGATACCCGCCCAAACGTTAAGTTTTTCGGGGTATTGAATTTTAACATTACGAGTTAGATGTTTATTTTCTCGAGACCAATATTGCACCACTGAAGGGTTATGCTTCCCATGACGTGGAAAAGAAGACTCGACGGTAAACAGAATATTTTTTATAAAATATTCGTCCCTGTTAGCCTTTTCCATCACGGACTCACAAAACTCCATTCTTGCAAAATTGTCCTCGGGAAAAATCTCCTGGCACTTTCGAACTTTGTACTTTTATATTTGTTTCCGACTACACAGCCATATTTCCTAAACGCATTTACGATCCTTTCAATCGTCGAATGCGAAGGAATAGGACGATTTACGTACTCTACAGCAAATAAATCAGCGATTGTTCGACAGGAATTGCCTGCAAGATACCACGAAACAATTTGTACCGTCTCTGCTGTTGTATACACTGACATGATAACTACCTTTACGTATGCACAGCTGAATACGAATGACGGGACATCTGTTGCGCTCGACCATCGGAATTAGGTTGCGCACGCGGAGTGGTATCGTATACACGTTGCCACATAGCATTACGTTCCATACGTATATTGTTGCCTATGTATGGCCCGTCGCGGGCTGGACCTATCGGTATAACATTGAATGATTGTGTGAAATAGAAAGAATTTCAAACCTAAAATGAATTCCAAGTTAAAATCAAACGCCAAATAATAATATACCGGGTGCGGCAATAGTGTGTCGGTGGAGCTTAACATGCAAACTAATAACGCTGTAGCAATGAGACTTTATGCACTGCTATGGTATATCGCATAGCCAGGAAGTAGCTCAGTTTTCAAAAACAAAATTTCTTTATCTCAGGTTCCCTCAGAGATTGGATCTTCTCGTCTGGAATCGCGCTCATATATCCCCTTTAACAATCCTTAAAAATTAAAACTTGTACCGTTTACTAAAGATAAAATTAAAATTCTTATTAAAAACACCAAAATTAATATTTTTATAACACATAAAATTTACCACGAAGTATAACTTTCCACGGCACAAATCTTAATAATCTTTCTTTCGTTCGCTCGCATACGATCGAGGTATTCAAGGACATTTTCAACACACCAAACGCACGCTCCTTTACATCGATCTATGCAAAAAAACAGTTTTAAATTATTGAAATACACATTAATTTTTAATAAATCGATACAACTTCTAAATATTATATGTTCAATATTAATTAATATAGTCTTTTATTAAACACATCTTATGGATTTTCTCCCGAAAAAAACCTAACATTTAGTCAATTCACTTAATTTACTTAAACAAACTCTACGTAGTGTGTTTTCGTTTAAGGATAACACATCCAGCACTCGTTGTTCTAAAATTTCCGATTCTCTAGTGGTTCAAAATTAAATACTTCGTTTTAGTGGCACCCCTACAAATAAAAGTCAAGGGCGTAAGATCGGGTTATTTCGCAGGCCATTGTACTGGTTCATTATTTGAAATAACTCTCTTATTGAAATGTTTTCTCAAAAATGTTGCACGTCACGATCATTATGGACAGGGCAGCCGTCCTCTGTTACAGCCAGATGTTTTGCATATTTTCAAAGTTAATAATTTGTCTTAGGGCAGGCATTTTCTCGTTCGTTACTAGCTTCAAACACCTACTACCAGTTAAATTGTAATCAAAGATGAAAGGACCTATTAAGTGATTATCTAAAATGAAAAACACCAAACTCAAAAAACAGAAAGGATGTCCATAAAGGTTCGTACCAATCAAACCACACCAAGGACTAAAATCAAATCGAACTTGAAGTATTTTTTGATTTACCAAGTGTGTATTTTCAGTAGACCAATGATGATAGTTATATCTATTGAATACTTCACAATTGGTAAACCGTGTTCCATCTGTCTAAAGTATTTTCCTAGGAGAAACTCAGAATTATCTTCACATTTTTGTAGATACAACCTGCAAATTGTAATCTTCGCTGATAGTAATTATCGCTTAAACCTTGTACAATTGTTGGTTTATATGGGTGGTATTTGTTTTTCTCCAACGTTTTATAAACACTAGATTTCAGAATTCGAGTTTCTCGAACCACTTGACGTACTGAACATAACATTTTGCAAAATATTATTTTGACGTATATCAACATTGTGAAGTTGGAAGTTGGTTTTTTTTTTGTTTGAATCTTCCATAGTTTACTAAATTTTTGATTATTCTGTTAAAAATTGTCCGATGTGTTTGTGGTCTTCACGGAAAACGCTGAGCGTAATTTGTGCAAGCATTCTCAGAGCTTCAATTTGCTTTGAAATACACTTCCAACATATTAACCTTTTCACTTGAAAATGTATGTGCCATTATCAGTTCTTATTAATCTCAGTGCTTAACGGTAATTACTTATCAATAAATCACAAAGTTCTAAGTCTCTCACAAATTGCACTTTTACATGTCACAATGACAAAGCTTACATTTAATTTCATAATCAACTAGTTTCGTATTAGAGTGAAATTTTTTTATTAAAAATCTATTTCTAAAGACTATCTAACTAATTAAGAATCTAATATGGCCGGCATAAGAAAAACAAAAGATAGAACTCATAACTTAGAAACAAATGAAAATCGGGGTTTACTGTAACACCAAAAAATGTGTCTTAAAAAGTGTCTCCCACAATGTTAGACGTTATCGAGTTATTCAGGAAAATTGAAATAGGCATATATTGGTTTTTTTGAAAATATCTCAAAACTGTGAAAAGTCCGAATGAATTTGAAATGAGATTTTTTTGCATTGCAAGCATTGAATTCTGTAAAATATTTGCCATTTACCGTTGCTCTATCCCTTCTAATAGCCGATATACAAATGGTGAACATCGAAATGTGGACATATTAGGGGAAAAAAAGCCAGTAATGTATATAAATATGGAGTATATAAAAAAGAAAATATGGCTAATTATGTTAACAATGCTTGCTTAAGATAGTACCGAAATTTATGTTTCGTCTGTTTTTTCTTTGGATAGTCGAAGAATCATTCTTCTCGACTACCTTACCAATATAATAACTAAAGAATTGCATAACCATATCGTCAAAACCGTAATATCATAATATAACACATGATGGATTGTATTGAACACCTTTGAAAAATCCAGAAGAATCCGCAAGTCAGTAATACATTTTAAACTTAAAATGACATTATGACCATAATACGCATATTTTCAAATATTTAAAACTTTCAAGTCAACAATTAGAGGCACAAACTTAAAAAATACTATAATTTCTATAATTTTTAAATTAAAAATGTTTACTACTTTAAATGTTTTTAAACATTTCTTAACCAGAAAAAGAAACAGCTCTTTAAAACACACATTTCATATATAACATTTTACGAACAGTTCTTTAGAAAACTCATCGCAAGCGGCTCGTTATTTATAACTTAATCTTCTTCGCAAAAATCCTGTTTTATGAAAGTTTCTGTTAGTATCTATTGTATTTATAAATATGCATGGTTTTATTGCCCCTGTGCATGTTCCTGAAGAATATACTGATGACAATACAATTAGTATTATTATTATTATTAAAAAATGTTTTTTATGCAATTTTATACTTTACTAAAACTTACAAACGAAGCTCAAAAGGTATTAAGAGCGCGCCAAATGTCCTTCAAAACGCCCTGAAGGTCAACAATTTGCATTTGTATACATAGATGGAGTTACCATTACCAATTTTTAATAAAAAGCTAGGAATGAATCCAAACGCTAGTTTAACTTTTCTCCGGAAGATGGCAGAGACAGGCAGTGTCGTTTGTTATGCTTTTTTGTCCGAAAGCAAATTCATGAGCCCAGACAACTTTTTTTCGTTAAAAAAAACATAAACACATCGCATTCCGAGTTTGATGTGAGTTTTTCGATATTTTGCTAAATTGCTCATTTGTAAAAGTGTATGTTTATAGGTATACAAGCTACATGCGGAAGCACAATAACGACGTTTGTTATTTCCTCGATCTTTTGAGCGCCATATTATTGTTTTTCTATTGGAAAATGTAAGAGACGACTCCAAGTAAAGCAAGACATTAAAAAAAAAAAACATGAAAGCTAAAACTATGAAACATGTTTATAAAATCAAACAGCAGTTAGCAATGTGAAATTATATTCCTTTCATAATTTTCCAGAGATTTACAATTTTACATGCAAGGAAACTCTTGTTTCCTTTTGAGAAATAATGCATATAAGATGTACATCTTTACATTATACAGATATATGACATACCGGGTGTCCCAGAGTAGCGGCAAAGTCCACTATTCGGTACCTAATAATGTGAATATCAACAAAATTTTAATACAAAAATTGTGGATAATCATGAGCTCTCCAATTTAAAAATATTTTCATACATACAGAGTGTTCGACGATGATTTACCAACACAAATTTATGTTTTTTTAAATGGAATCCTATGCATTTAATGCCATTTTATGATAGACCTTGAACAACTGATTAAACTGTTCAATTAGTATCTGTCGATTTTTAACTGTTTCAGAGATATCACGATTTTTCGTCCAAAATTGTGTAACTTTTGGAAGATAGCTATGAAATAACGATTTATGATGAAATATCTATTATGGACTGAATTAATAGATATACCTTCTTAGTACATGAATTTAATTTTTGCTTCATCATTTCAAAGTATACCATTCGCTAAAACTAAAATTTTCAAAAATATTAAATGCAACAGCCAATATATTTTTATGCTAATGAAAACTAATACAAATTTGCTGTTTATCAATATCTGTTCTCTTGGGTCTGTGGGCGATATTCCAAAAGCTACAGAATATTATATTTGAATAAACCCGATTGCGACTTATTAATTTAGAAGTATAAGTTGCCATGACTTGCCTTACACCTAGCATAACTAAAATAAATCGAAAAGAGTGACTATAATATTGTCATTTTACAAATAAGTAATTTTTATTAATTTTTTAAAACTTATGATGTGACAATCTTGAAAATTCAGGAATTATGCATTCCTTGAAAATATCGCCGTTACAGTGTTTCAAAAAGTTGTCAAAAAAACGAACTAACGTTAACCACTTAAAAAAAAAAGAAAAACGGTCAGTGGAAGCATTCAAATTTCCTTTACTGAAAAATGGGTATCTTGAAAAACATTTTCAAGCATCACAGTATCACAATTATTACAAGTCATTATCTAACAAATTAAAAAATAAGTAAAAGATTAAAAGCATAAGTAATATTAATTTCGTTATTACTGTGTGAGTATAATTTCACATTTAAAATTTATAAAGCACAAAACCAAATGCGTTTAACAAAAAAAATAATAATAAACCTAATAAATGTTCGAATGTTCAACTTATGAATACACTTGAAGTCAAGTTTCGAATGATCTGTAAACATTTGCTATAATTTCTTGAAGTACCTAGTAGAACTAGCATATTCCTGTATATTCGTTATGGGTGTTATGACAGTAAATAATTTCAATCCTTTTCCCGCCAAACAAAGATCATATTTGTTAATTTTTGCTATAAAAAAGTAAATTCATGTTGTACTTTGTAATGGCAATTTTCTCTTCCAAGTAAAGCTATAAAGGAAAATTTGAGGTTTTATCAATCAGAGTAACTGCAATTAATTTTTTTTTTGAAAATTACGTATTTGTAAGTAAATAAGTCGTAATCGGGTTTATTCGAATCTAATATTCCATAACTTTTACAATATTGCTGGCAGACGCATGAAAGTAGGTATTTTTAAATAATATAATAATTCTGTTTTTACTGTTAATATATCACATTTATAACCGACTAGGCGTACTTTTGTAGTATTTCTTATACTTTGAAAAATATATTTATTTGTTTGTTCGTGCATTAAGAGGTGACAAGCATTAAAAATATATGCATGTATCATGTCAGGGAGAAATACGTGTAAAGAAATTTAAGGTTTTTTCTTGATCCCATTTCAGTAAAGCTTGATATTTTAACGGTTAACTTTGACAGTGATAAATGTTTGGCCATAAAAATGACGAAGCTAATGCTGTTTAAGAAACGTAAACTCGAAAGGTTAATAAAAATGGGGAAATTTACGATTTTAAGTGAAGAGGCTAGCAGTTTAACTAGTGGAAAAATGAGGAGGTTCAAGAATTCCGTGAAATCTTTTCTCTCATCTATTTTATATCTGGGCGCATAGTTTTTGATCGAGCTTTAAAAGAGTTTGAATCTATTGAAGTGGAAAAGATGTACTTTATGAGATTGCCTTTACAGTAAATTTTATAAGTTCCAGTTTGAAACAGAAAGAAGAATATATCATATTCTTTCAATATAATCAGAATTTAGATAATTAGATAATTTGGAATACAGTCGATATTTTATTGTTAATATTTGTTAAACTTAAGTATTATTGGTGTTGTATTATAGTAAATTCTTCAATCATTTTAATGAATATAAAGTAATATTATTCTGAATGTGGCCATTTTTAAGAGGGAATTAAATTAAAACAAATTTCTTTTTTAAATTCTTTATTATAATAAATTTAAGTTTAAAATATCTATAAACGAAAAGTTAATGCAGTTACTGAAAAACGGCAAAATATAATAACTAGGAAAATCCAGTGAAATACAACTGCAGAGACGTGTTTCACTTATTAGTCCTATTATATTATGGGTCATGGATGTAAGGTGCATTAAACATTTAAGTATAATGTATACCGATAGGTCCAGCCCGCGACGGGCCATACATAGGCAACAATATACGTACGGAACGTGCTATGTGGCAACGTGTGTACGATACCACTCCGCGTGCTCCTATTTTGAGTGACTTTCTTAAAATTTGAATTTATTTTGTAGAATTATTGATTTTTTTACTTTTATCTTTTAGAAAACGTTATTTTTTTTTTATTACTTAAAATTACTTTTCCGTAGCAGCTAAGAATACAATAATAATAATAAATTGGACCTTATTATGTCTGAAACAAATGGGCAAATTACGTATACAGAACGAATATGCAAACGACTATATCCTTGCGCGGTTTAAGTCTTACTAAATTCTTAACTGCAATGTGCTGCTGCTGCGGGTAGAGGGGTTTCGGTGGGGGTTTCGGTGTTGCCACTCATTGCTGACTATGGCCCGTTCCGAGCTGGACCTATCGGTATAAATAGTAATTCTGAGTGTTGAACAGAGTTAAATAGGCAACACAAAACACAGAATAGTGAACTTGTTGTAAATCATGTTTTGCTTGTGGAACATAAGAATGCTAAAATTTTCCTCCAAAATAAAAAACTTTTTACATATCTTTATTTTTCGCACATCTCATCCATACACTTAATGTTTGACGTCATACATTCAGATACACTGTGTCACTTTCACTCTTCGACTCAAGTTTATATTACAAATTAATTTACTGCTTTGTGACAACTTATATACCGTAGATAGATGCACCATTTTCAACTAATACTTCATGTATTTAATACAGAAGAAAACTGGACTAGTGGATTTCCTACTTCTTCTTTGGCTCCTTCTTGCTTGATATTTTTCAAAAATCTTGTTTTAAATGGGTCTTTGACAAAATCTTTAACCCACAGAAGCACTCCAGTTTTATGAAATTTTCTCTTGTATTTTGAAGCTTTACTCAAAATACTTCTATAAATCTTATACGAGGATGTATTGAAAAATTCTTATTCTATAGAAGCAAACAAAATTTGAAAGTCAAAATAATTTATTATTCAACAGACTCTCCTCTTAATTAGATACTTTTATAACAACGAACCTGTAACGCTTCTAGACCTTTAAAAAAGAACTTCTTTTCTTGCTTTGCATACCATGCATCCACAGCTTCTATCACCTCTTCGTTGGAAGAAAATGTACGACCTTTTAAACTTTTTTTCAGTTGAGGAAAGACATGATAGTCGGACGGAGCCAGATCTTGTAAATAAGAGGGGTATTTGAGTAATTCGAACCCTAAATCACGAATTGTTTGCATAGAAACATGCGATTTGTGTGCAGGTGCATTGTCCTGCAAAAATAAAACACCTTTGGACAACTTTCCACGTCTTCTTTCCATATTTTTTTTTCGTAGAGTGGTTAGTAACGTAGAATAGTAATTCTCAGTTACTGTCATACTCTTATACAGAAAATCAATCATGATTACTCCATGGCAACCCACAAAACTGAAGTGAGAACTTTTCCAGCAGATTTTTTAACACACCACTTCTTAGGCCTTGAAGAAGCAGAGTGATTCCATTCCATCGATTGCTGCTTTGTTTCTGGGTCGTAGAAGTGCACCCAAATTTCACTGATAAATACGGCTTAAGAAGTCTGCATCTTTTTCAAAATCTAGCACAGATCAAACGCGATGCATCCACCCTTGTCCGCTTCTGGTCAACAGGCAGACATTTGGGGATTCATTTTGCAGAAATTTTTCTCATGTCCAAACCGACGTGAACTATATGATGGACACGTTCATATGAAATATTCAGTGCCTCAGATATTCGCTTTAGTCCAATTCGACGGTCTGACAAAGTCATGTCATGAACTGCATCAATATTTTCGGGGACGAACACAGAAACTGGCCTTCCCGATGGATGTTCATCTTCAATGGAAAATTTACCCCTTTTGAAGCTTGCGATCCAATTTTTCATGGTCGCAATGATGGACATTGATCGCCAAGGCTACTAAGCATATCTTAGAAAATCTGCTTACCTCTTAACCTATTCAAATACAGATATTTGATGATGGCTCGATGCTCCAATTTTTCGATTTTCACAATTTCGGTCGACATTCTTTTTTTCAAATTTTGGTGCGCATCTTAGGTTTGACTTTTTGACGTGACACTTTTAAACACTTTTAATAGGTTATGTTTCGTTGCTATAGTATCGCAATATTTTCTTTATCCACGGAACCGGTCAAGGCTAGATATCAATGCATCCTTGTATGTATCCTTTCGTAATAATTTTAATAAATTGCCTCCTTCAAACACCAACTTTTTGAAGTGTGAACTTCTTTGGGCGCGTTGCGCTGATTGTAGGCACTGAACAAGACTGACCGTCACGCTCGGATATGTAACGCTCGTTCGGGTAATGTGGGCTCGAGTCGACTAAGGGAACAAGATAAATATATCATTATATCTCATAGAGGTATTTAATTTCAATTAAATTGAAATTTAAATTAATAAATAAATTCATGTCTCCGAGCAGATTCGATCCCGAGCCGCACGGGTATGACGCCGGCGTGTTAGCATCAGACCAAGAGCGGGACTCGTAATCGAGTATTCATATCGTCTATTTATATATATACATACGTCCGAACCGACCCAACGAAACGGCCGCTCGCGCCACTGCTACACCTGTTCGGTGACCGTTACATGGGAGAGCATGACGCATCTGTCGCATAATACGTTCCTGAATATTATACGCGTGTGTACCGGGTGTTTTTTTATCTTTGATATCATTTTGATCACCTGCAACTTTCTTGTTTTTAAAAATATCAGAATGAAGCAAAAATCATTTTGCATAGGTATCTATGAAGTTTTTTACGTTTTAAAAAATAAAACAAAACACTAATGTTTTTCCAAGATATTAACCTAACTTATATTTTTTTAAATGGAAAGCCCTAAATATTTTCAGATATTTCGATTTTACATGAAATTTCAAATATATTTTATAAAGCATACCCCATACCTATCTTCAACGGTTTGCGAGAAAACGGCGTTTAAACATGCCATTTTTAGAATAATTTAATTTCGTAAAATTGTTTTTTTTTAATAATTTGTTACTTTGTTAATCGTTAATCTTTTGTTTTATTAAAAATAAACTTTCTAAATAATTATGAAAAATGATTTCTGTTTGATTTCGACATCTTTAAGAACAGGGTTACAAAACTAAATTTTTCTTTGTTGCATGTTCAAACGCCGTTTTTTCGCAAACCGTTGAAGATAGGTATGGGGTATGCTTTATAAAATATACTTCAAATTTCATGTAAAAGCGAAATATCCGAAAATATTTAGGGCTTTCCATTTAAAAAAATATAAGTTAGGTTAATATCTTGGAAAAACGTTAGTGTTTTGTTTTATTTATTAAAACGTAAAAAACTTCATAGATACCTATGCAAAATGATTTTTGCTTCATTCTGATATTTTTAAAAACAAAAAAGTTGCAGGTAATCAAAATGATATCAAAGATAAAAAAACACCCGTACATGTGTAAATGTAATAAATGTGCGAATACGTTTTATTTAATACGTTACTGAATATTATACGCGTGTATTTCGTATTATTAACCTCGCCTTGATGAAGTTTACAATTCTGCTGTGTGGTTTTAAGCACACCCATTTTCTTGTTTTTCTTATTAAAATTTACTTTATAAGGCATTTATTTTGAAAATTTTACTAATATATTATTTTTCTATTTAAAAACTATTTTGACAAATTTGGCTTACATCATTTTAATAATAAATAAATACTTTCCATTTTTATTATTGAAAACTTTGAAACCAAAACATTAACGGCTGTAAGCTATAAAACATGATAGATTAAAAATCATATTGTTAAACATTTTGATTCGCTTCGCCATTTTCCATTTCACAGTTTTTATTCCATATGTCAAAAATTTTGATAAATTTTACTCATTTAAGCAATTGCTTCAATTGTACTTGGATGTAGACTTCTTGTGAGGAAAGAATGTCTTTTTGTTTTTGATTTTGTAACACTAAAACGACACGAGCTTCAAGCATGTCTTTTATCACTAAAACATAATGATATTGATAAATTCTAAACCTCGTTTTCGTATTCCTAGGTAATTTCTTTTTTATAGATTCAGTGTTTTTTGACGGCTAACATATTTTACAATCTCAGATAACCTACCTGGGTTGGATCTTCTGATACAATGGATTTCTTGGATTTGTAGACTAAATGATATTTTGGTAATTTTAGGTACAGAGTAAATTTTGTGAAACTTTTTAATTGTCTTTTCATGAGCTCAAAATCCCTATCATAGAAATTAAATGAGAGTTTTCGAATTGTCAAATATTGCTACACTTTATCAAGCTTTTCACTTTCACTTTTCACTCGAGGAATAGCCAAGTTTCCTTGAACCTCAACCAGGGAAATTTTTGACACAGTTTCATGAACCTTTTACCAGTTTTAAAATCATAAATGCAGGAAACTGTAACGCAAAATTGACTTAAATAACAATAGAAATAAACAGATACAGTACACAAACTGAGTCTTGGGCGATGGGAGGAGCCTCGACCTGTAAGTCGCGCAGATTTATAGGCCAGTGCGTGACAGAATAAATATTCGGAAAAAAGAATTGATAACATTTGTTCATAATCGCATACATTAGCCAGACGAACGAGTAAATGCAGATAAGAAATTGTAATATACTGAAAAGAGATACATATATGTGTAGCGCTTGACAATTTTTCCAGACTACTCGTGCTTATCCTAATATTATAAGGATTCACTGCGCACCTTGTGGGAGGGGTATCTCATCGGTCAGGTCTCAGTCCGTGAGCTGTATACGCTTATATGACCAAATCGATCCGTGTATCACTGTAACAAAGAACAGTATATATAACAAGATGACGTAAATTAATTCAATTCATTCTTTTTAATAATTATCTATTTAAATAATGAATATATGAATATTTCATTTTAATTTCTTTTAGAACATGTAAGTGTTTATATTTAAACCATAAGCAAAATAAATTTGTTTAATGTGTTGTTTCCAAAAATATATTTTATAAACTCAACTCCTAAGATACTTCGGCTTCTCTCTTTATTTTCTAAAAATGACTTTGTATAATAATACTGTCCTTTGATATTGGATCCGAGAGGAGAACGTTGGAGGGCGGAGGAAGAAATCGAAAAGTTCCTCTTGTTAAGGGGTCCTTTTCCGTCGTCTCCCTCTAGCCCGCTCAGTACTGCTAGCTTAGATTTAATAAAGAAATGTTTATTTCATGACCAGCGGATCGATACGTAGCCAATTGAAGTCCTTTTTCTTATCAGAGCTTTCGTTAGAGACTCTTTAACGGAAAGAATGTTTCCAGTAAGTGAACTAGAACTATTCAATGTAATAGTGTGCTTCCTCGATGTCTTTAAGTTTTATTAAATGTAATTGATAGAACGTCTTTGATAAATATACCGTGTTCAATAACAAGCGTTGCATAAAGCAGAAACGATTGCTTTTTTAGTAATTTAATCATGGAATATGGCAATAGTGGATTATAAATAAGTGATTCAAGTTTAAAGTGATATTATGTGTAAAAAATGAGGTGTGGCCACCACACGACTTTCTTATACGTATGAGCGTTTGCAACTATACAATTTTATGATTTTTTGTATACAAAACTTATTCAAAATCCTATTCTAAGTACTTTCATTCTCTTAATAAATCGCTATAGAATGCATACTTTGCAAGATATTATCAAAAAAGTGATACTCGCTAAGAGTAAAAGTGCTACTTCCGGTCCGAATTTTGAAATTTCGTATATACAAAAAATATTGAAAATCCAGTTCTAAATACTTTTGTACTCTTGATAAATATATATAGAATGCATAATTTACGACATATTTACAAAAAATCGCTATTCGATAAGAGTAAAAGTGGTACTTCCGGTCTGAATTTTGAAATTTTTTTTATACAAAAGATATTGAAAATTATGTTCTAAATACTTTTATATTCGGAACATACTTCTCTAAAAAGCATGACTTGCGAGATATTCGCAAAAAACTGATTTTCGATAAGAGTAAAAGACCTACTTCCGGTTGGAATTTCGAAAAACTTTTTTAAGACAATTTGTCTCAAACTTAATTTTAAGTACATATGAATTCTTTATAAATTTGTTTAAACTTAGTAATTGACGAAATATTTGCAAAATTCGATTTTTTCACTGAAGTAAACTACTACTTCCGGTATGCCGATTTTGCTCAAAATCTAATCAGTTCTCAAGAGGGAGATTTTATTCATAAATATAAAATTTGAAATTGATACCTATAGCGGTTTGACCGCTATCGTGGTCACACACACACACACACACAGACAGACACACAGACACACAGACACACAGACACACAGACATTTTTTAAAAACCACTTTTTTGGTATCAGGGGACCTCAAAACGTGGACATCTGCAAAAATCTCGAGGTCGAAAATTTTCATCATCACAATACTTCCTTATACTACGTATAAGAAAGTAAAATAGAATGTCGAAATTCTGCAAATGCTTCTAGTTCATTAAACAACCTTTATAGTATTAGTATGGCAATTTATTTTTCAACCATATCTACTAGATGAGAGTATACGGGTTCGTAATCACAAATTAAAGTGTACTGAGTGTTGGTTTGGTGTACAGTAGATTTGGTAAAACTTTTCATGAGAATGTTAATATCAAAAGAATTTTTTCCTATATGCAAGAACTGATGTCAGTTTCATTATTAAAAAAAAGGAACCATTACTACTTTTATCCATTATGGTGAAGGATAGATTTGAGCAACTTTTTAGAGTAAGTAGTAGTAAGTAGATGACGGTAGATTTTTCTTGGCAGGAGATTATTATGGCTTCCATTCTATAAGATCCGCAGATTAATTTAACAGTGGAAGTATACCATTGATGCCGTGAGATTTTAAAAAATGCCATTACTTCTCCTGCATAGACTTTTTGATGTCGAAAATTTAGAAGATTCTTTTGTCATGATTATCGTACATCGTGACCTTTCTTTTGGTGAAGTATATATTTGGAAAACAGTCTTAAAGATATCTTAGTACTGACTTAATGTCGGATGTATTTTACCAACTGAGTAGGTCTCATTATCAATGAAATCATTGTAAAGATTAAAATTTTCAGAAATATTGGGGATGAATAGATCTGGCTAGCTTTGTAGAGTATGGAACTTAGTGGAATAAAATATCCTTACAATCGCTCAAAGCTGTCACGTGCTGTTAATGCCAATAGGGATTTGATTCCATATACAAGCGTTGCATAGTTGCATATACCAATGCTCTAGAATCTGGATGTGGATTTTTCTCTCAAAAAGGTTTTATCGAATACATAGTTAAGTAAAATTCGAATCCTTTGTCGAGAACAGTGAATTATCATAGTGCTTGGGAAGACCAATGAAACATGAGTCTTGCCTATTGTTTCTCTGGTTTTTATAGCCGATTAGTTTCTGCTTACATAACTTTTTCCGAAACACCATATATAGAATAAGTGTCTATTCAAAAATAATTCGATGACATTGCCTATCATTAGATTAATAAATGGTATAAGTTAAAAGCGTCTTTGTCTGACAGATATAATTTTTCTTTTATGCTTTTCAAAACATTTTCTGTTTATGTTGGTAAATACATATATTTTTATTTAGATTATTTCAACTGCTTTCTTCTCTACTGTATATGAATCATACGTGACAAACTTTACATTGGAAACACTAATATATTAGTGGAAAAGAACACCCTCACTATATTCGTAAAATATTCAGTAATTGATGTAATGTATCATTTTAGTAACGTCATGTTAATATTATAGCGATAAATTGAATTGAATAGGTGCAGATCGGGCTATCGCTCTTTGATTGATGGAGTCCCTCAGGGATATATTTTGAGTCTAATAATTTCAGATATACATATTTTCTCTCAAATATATAGTACGAATATAAATACATACAAATTTAAACAATGTGTGCGGATAATTTACGGTTTTATTTATTGCCGTCTCTAAAGATATTGACCTACTTCCAAATATAATCTAGACTAATTCAAAACTTAGTATAGATGTTACTGTAAATAGCCGAAAACCGTTTCTACGCGTACTTACTAGTAAGAATGCGAAATAACTACGAGCATTTGTAATTTCGCGTTCTTACTAGGAAAGACAAGAAATAAAATTTTGATTCGGCTTTTTACTGCAGCTTTGTGTAATACATCTAATGTTTTCTTGGAATATTTTTGGAAAAACTGTATTTAATGCTTTTTCTAGGCCCAATATACTGCTTATTATCGTCATATTTATCGAAAGAAAAAAGTTTTACCAAGGAATAATAATCGTGACTTACTTGATATCGAGTGTCCCGCAGGGCTCCATTCTGATTCCAGTACTGTACGTAATATACCGTGCCTTCAAATACCTTCCTCGTTAGAGACGGTCATGCTTTTTCTTAATGGTTGGTGACAGTGCATAATTTTAATAGTTTGGTTATATCATGTAAATAATAATAGGCGTCTATAACTTGATTTTAAGTGTGACAGCTGTCAGAATTTAAAGTTTTCAAAAAATTAGCATGTACACCAACATTGATTACTTAAAAACTTCAAAAACAGTCTACTTTAATGCGGAAAGTATTTGAAGGCACGGTACACAAATGATTATTCTTCCGTCTTGAAACTTAAACGAACTATGCTTACTAACGAAACGTTAGTAGTAATTCCAAAAGATGATAACAAAATATACAGGAAAAAGATTACGGAATTTGGAGCAGTGGTATCAAATAAATAGTTAAAAGTCGAATCCCGGAAGGAAAAGTTAAAATTATTAATATCCATTTAAACAAAAAAGAAGAATACTGTAACGAAATGAGTGTACATTAGAAAAAAAGGTTGTAAAACATCTCGGCGCGACTGGTAAAGATCGTAAAGCAGTGAATCATCCATTTTACGTACTGTGTCGGAGTCAGAATGTCTATGGAATGTTCTACAGGTATCGACAGAGAGATACGCGAATGCTCCAGATGTTTCGTATGTATATATAAGGCGGCTGGATCACCGATGGAGAATTAATTGCGGAGTAATTCGGGATTAAGAAGTTCCTTAAAAAGTAGCCGACGCGCGTAGAAATAAATATATAGAAAGAAATAAATATAAGTCGTACGGTAGAAATAAATATAGTGGTAGCCGAAGAAAAGACATAAATACGGTGCAGTCTTTATTATAGTGCAATAAAGAAATAAATAGTTCCTTAAGTGATATAAATATACGGACATATTAGTAATAGAAATAAATACAAGTGTTAATTTAAATCGTAGTAGTTTAAGTGTGATACATTAATTTTACATTTTTATATTGTAATTAATTTTACGTGTATGAATATACAGACTGTTTTAAATAAATAATTGCACGAGTTGTTTATTGCGAACCCGAAAACGTTACAATTGGTGTCAGTGTGGGATAAACAATATAAGTGCAAATAAAAAAATAAATAAATAAATAAATGGCTACCAAACGTTTGGAAGAACTAAAGGTCTCCGAGTTATGGGCAGAATTGGAGGAAAGGGACGCAGATACGTCTGGAAAAAAAAACAATTCTCTAGGATCGGCTTCGTGACCTTTTAATAAATGAAGGTGAGGATCCCGAGAAATATTTGCTTCAAGTACAGCCTGATTCAAGCTTAATTTTGGAGACTCTAGAAGAAATTGCAAATAATTTAAAAGCATTAAATAAGGAAATTGCAAAACAATTCAAGACTCCAAAAGATGAAATTGCAAAACAATTCGAGACTCTAAAAGATGAAATGGCAAGTAATTCAAAACAACTCGAGGAAGACATTCAAAAGAATTCATCGAATGGGAGACAGGAATTTTCTGGGGCCATCGAGGCCGTGGAACAGAAAGTTGAGGAGCGCGTGTTCGGAATGGGGGACGAGTTTGGGGTTCAGCTTCAGTTGCCAGCGATGAACGACTGCGGTCCCCATGACACCTCGGGCGGAAGCCTGGAGATCTCCCGAACAGCAATGGCAAAGGTAAAGCCTCCCACCATCGATGGGAAGACGTCATGGATAACGTACCTGAAATAATTCGAAGCCGCTGTAGGAGCAAATGGATGGACGTCCCCGGAGAAAGCTACTGCCCTGATTGTGTCATTAATAGGAGAAGCCAGTGACATTCTGCAGACCTTACGTCCGGAAGAGGGTCAAGACTACCTTAAATCAATCAAGCGTCTTGAGATGAAGTATGGGCATGCACACCTGGGACAGGTAGTCCGACGATTAGTGAATAAGGTGCAACCTAAGAGAAGAACGCTCCGATGCTGGAATTGGAAATGGAAATGGAAATGGGCCATGCGCATAGTAAACACGGGAAGAAGCCCAAGAAAACCATAGCGGAGCAGCGAAAAATGAAACGGGTCGATGAGAAGAGGCAATCGTCGACCCAGTATCGTGGAGCCCCAAAACCAATAGCGCGAATTGCATCTGTGCAACACCAAAATGCTGATGCTGTTGCAAGAAGACCACGTCCAGAAGACTGCAGGCATAGCAACCGCCTAAAAGAAAAATCGGCCAACACATTCGGAACAACCGTGGTTAACGATCAGTGGCATCCTGACAATTTGCGGATCGGTCAAGAAGCTGATGAGGACCTTGGTTCATTGATGGTTTGGAAAGGTACTGGTCGCGGGCCGGCTTGTCAAGAAGTGGCTCCTCGCTCACAGGGACTGAAATCCTACTGGGCTCAATGGGACTCTCTGAAGGTGGAGTGAAGTGAAGTGTGTTGTGGAGAACCCAAATGGAGAAGACTACGTCAGCGGATCCAGACGAAGGATGGAGGATGCCCACGAGCGAGTACGCCATCACACTCAGGATGCCAGCGACGGGACGAAGAATCGTTACGACGTGTAAGCCGCGAGAGGTGGTTACCGAGAAGAGGACCTTGTTGGTTGTAAATACTCAACATCGCCGAGGCTGTCCCCAAAGCTCCATCAATACTGGGAGGGACCATGCGAAATACTAGAGCAAATAGATGACGTCGTTTATTGCATGAGACTAACATCCCATAGTGAGCCAGGGGTGGTGCGTTTCAACCAATTGGCCCCATACCATGGACGTGACAGCGGTGAAGTGGCGGATGTGTGACAAATTACCGGAAAACCTAGAGAGCCAACTTATGGGAATCCCTTGTCGATATACGAGGACGAGCACTCGAGCAAAATGTAAGGAGGCTGGCAATTCCGAAACTGGGCTGCGGATTAGACCGTTTGGAATGGAGAATCGCAAGAAACATGCTGGAGGCGTACTGGGTGCACCCGTGGGTCCCAATGTAGATTCCGTCATCCGCCAACGACAAGAACATGGAATCGTGTGTTTCGGGACGAAACGCAGTTTTAAGAAGGGGGCAATGTAACTAAATGAGTGTACATTAGAAAAAAAAAGGTTGTAGATCATCTAGGCGCGACTGGTAAACATCGTAAAGCAGTGACTCATCCATTTACGCATGGTACTCTGTCGGAGTCAGAATGTCTATGGAATGTTCTACAGGCATCGAGAGAGAGATACGCGAATGCTCCAGATGTTTCGTATGTGTATATAAGGCGGCTGGATCACCGATGGAGAATTAATTGCGGAGTAATTCGGGATTAAGAAGTTCCTTAAGAAGTAGCCGACGCGCGTAGAAATAAATATATAGAAAGAAATAAATATAAGTCGTACGGTAGAAATAAATATAGTGGTAGCCGAAGAAAAGACATAAATACGGTGCAGTCTTTATTATAGCGCAATAAAGAAATAAATAGTTCCTTAAGTGATATAAATATACGGACATATTAGTAATAGAAATAAATACAAGTATTAATTTAAATCGTAGTAGTTAAGTGTGATACATTAATTTTGCATTTTTATATTGTAATTAATTTTACGTGTATGAATATACAGACTGTTTTAAATAAATAATTGCACGAGTTGTTTATTGCGAACCCGAAAACGTTACAATACGTTAAAAAGTGCAAACATGTAATAAATTACGATAAGTTTTAGGGGTTAGTGTTATATTCAGGGATAGATTGGATGAACCGCATCAATAGAATTTCACAAGGAGGGAAGTTTTTTGTTTGTTATCTACTTAGCTATGAAAGAAACGAGTTGGAAAGCAAACAAAATTTTATTTTTCAACGTAAGAATAATTAACACTAACATACTTATTCCAACGTTTCTTTAATAATGCTATGCTTTCGAAAAGGAATTCTCTTGGTAATCCCGCAAAATATGATCCTATAGCGTTTTCACGTCCTTATTCGATCAAAATCGACGACCTGTCAAATGTTTTTTGAGTTTTGGAAAAACATAATAGTCACAGGGAGAGAAGTCAGAACTGTAGTGTGGATTACTGCTTGAACAAATCGTGCCTTATGTACCATGCAGTTTTCGTACAGAAGCAGAGTATTCTGAACAAAATTGTGGGGTCTTTTTTCGCGTATATAGAGGTATTCAGTTTCATAGATGTGTCTTGGGAGACATTTTCGGTTATTGTTGTTCCTTTTGGCATATACTCAATTAAGAGAATCCCCTCCGCGTGCCAGGGAACTGCGGCCATCACTTTTCCCTTAAAAAGTAGCGTCTTTGCCTTTAAGAACATCCGTTTCTGATATTCCTATTTCTCTTGCAATAAATGAAACTTTTACTCGGCGGTCAGTCAATGCCAAATCATCAAATTTGTTGATGATTTCTTCAGTTTGTGCTTTTAGAGGTCTTCCACATTTTGGGTCATCATGAATGGATTCTCTGCCCTATTGAGCTGCTTACAAGAAACTTTGTATCGGAAATAGGGCGGGCTATATTCTCCATACACTCACTCTCATCATTTTCTTGAGCTTGTTTTACATTTGTCAACTAATTCATGAATTAGTTCATGAACAAAAATTGATGAGTGTAATACAAAAATCGACGTCAATTCCAGTTCACGAATTAATTGGTGAACTAATTCATGGATTAGAACATATTCTAAAATATCGTTAATTTTCTAGTAAATTTTAGTCACTTTTACATTTTTATGTTAGATACTAACCAACACCAATATTAATTTTCGTCCTAAGTGATTTAAAACTTGCTGTTACACGTGAATTCGGTTGGTCATCTTGTGTTCATGAACAAATTCATGAATTTATTGTTAAATGTAAAATGATTCAAAATCATCAATTTATTTGTATATAAATTCACCGATTAATTTATGAATTAGTTGACAAATGTAAAACGGGCTTTATAGATATTCTTCAGGCAACTGCCTTCTTTCGATACAAATTTCATGACACCTCAGTGTTCAAGTTTCAATTCATAAATTTTCTCTTCTTTAACTGAATGTAAAAGCAAAAAAAGTGTTACATGAATTGAACCACACTTCAAGATGACACTATAAAATGTCACACAAACGTAATGTAAGCAATAATAAAGAGAACCATGTGTGGAAGTCTTCGAGGACAGAGGAATACTTACAAGTATTTACATTTTTGAGCGTTTGTGCTCTGTCATAAGTCAATATAATGAACCGTTTAGGAATTACGAAGTGGACCACTTTCATGATACAGACGAAAACAGACAAGCAGGGCTACAAATATCACAGGTGGGAGAGCAGGTGTACACAAAGCATCGTAAAACAGATGTTACAGAGAATATATTATAATCATTTGCCAATATCTTACAAAAATTTACAACTAAAAGAATTTGAAAAGTTAATAAATAAGGAGGCATTTTATTGTGTAACATGTACAACAATTAAAACTAACTCGAAGAGTATATATTTAAACAGAAACTTCATTTGGGAAAGGATATATTTTATTCCCATTAAAAACCAATTAGTATGTATTAGAAAAACAACATAAAATGTTAAATGAGAAATTAGCAAGTTACCTACTGAGGATAAAGTTGTAATTTGTTTTTCTTTGTAAAGTTTATTTGCCAAAGTATTTAATTTTATTATATTACACACTTCGATAATTCCGTTTTCAAAAAGTTAAGAGAGAATATTATACTTTCGTCTTTGTCTGTTATTAATTTTATGCTTGGCAACATATTCAAAGCACGTTCCACCCACAGTTGAAAATTTATCAATCGATATTTAATTTTCTCAAATTTCCTGATCATATCCTGCTTGAACTGTTATGAAACAACGTATCTTTAACTTCCAGAAAAACCCGAAAATTATATTATTCGAAAGGCCGAAATTTATTATTCCAACTAATTAGCATGACGTTCAAAACGTATTATACAATGTGATGGATGTGGGTTAATAAGAAATAATACTGTCATGCCATATTTATTAGTGCTACCTATTTGACGAAATAAATGACAAAAGCAGATTGACCTATTGGCATTTTTGATACTCAAGTATCATCTGGAACCTTGCATATGCTTTAACCTGAGTCCACTGTTCTTTATCTTATTTATGAACGAATTATTAATATCAATCTCTTGTCCTGTGTTGACTTATGTGGATGATTTTAAGATATAACGTTTCACTGCAGATTATATCGAACAATTGCAGCAAAGTTTTAATTTTGTGTCAACATTTTATGACAGAAATAAACTGTATATTAACGCGGCTAAATATTGTGTTGTGTCATACAGTTGGAATATACAAGTTGTCCCATCATTTTGTAGTGTTATTGGCGAGAAACTTACGCAAAATAGTGTAATAAAGCTTTCCTTTGTTAGTCACCTAGGCGCCATCGCACCTGCTGCATATAAATCTTTAAAATTTGTATTGCGTTTTGCAAGGAATGCTGTAGTGAATATTATGATATGCTTGATCGGCAATCTTTGTAGTCTTTCCTTCAGATATTCATTGTAGGTCAGTGCTTTTTTATCGGGTTTGCTCTAGAAAGAGACTATGTTGAACATGAAATAAATAATAATTATTATTGTACCTAATTGATTTACATGAAGAAATTAAAATAACGAGTAAATGCTCAGGAACTGGTTGAGAACATAAAAGAGTCGCTTATGTAAATTTATAAAACAAAATTAATATATTCAGTAAATAAAACATTCTCTCACCCCTTTTCGTGTATTCTATGAATTAATTTCTAAACTACATAAATATTATATACACACACGCTGTTGATTTAACAGCATACAATCGGAAAAGCTGATGCATTAGAAATATATGTTTTGATCTTGGAACGTCTTTATTTTGCGAAGAGAGTGCAATATCCAAAGATCCTATATTGTTTAGCCCCCCCTAGGAGTACTTGAAAGACCGGAAAATTTGAAATAATAGCAGCGTCTACTGACGCCGTTAAACAGACGATGTATAACTTTTGCCATTCATAATCTATGATTAATGATAATTACTGCTCGAGCTATATGAAGTAATAAATTACCGAAGAATGGGGAAATTGGAGGGTTCTCCTTGGTTATATGTATGGATTTAGTAATATTTTTCGATGGTTATTTTATGAATTTTCATATTTGAGCCATTGTATCAGCTATATTTAAATAAAATAGATATATGAAAATAGTGCAAACTCTAAAGTGAAGTTTTTCATAACTAAAAATATTCGAAAAAGAGTTATAAAATTATATTATATAGGTATCAATTTCTATAAACTTCATTTTAGTCAGGAGTTTTATTAATCACGAGCGAAGCGTAGTGGAGGCAGTGTTTAGTAAACCGAAGACTAAAGACTTTTTAAAACGTGTCTGTTATCACGCCACGTCTGGTTTTCCTGACAATCTGATGACAAGTCTCAAACAACTTGTTTAAGTCTCAATTGATTTTATAAATTTAATAAACCTAGAGCTAAATTTAGCCCGTGACTAGACAATCCGTTGCTAAGTTCACCCCGTGACTAAAGCGAACGAAGTCACAACTTGTCCAGGTGTGTTTAATAGATCACTTTGTCTCATGGAAGCATATACGAAATGGCATTTAAAATGAGAGTAAAAAAAAATTTACACAAAGAAAACCAAACATAATATTAAATATTTCATTTGAATAATTTTTAACTCTTTATAGATACATATCTTTGGTTATTCTTTTGCTCTTAGCATTCAATATAATTGAAATATAAAAAAAATAGATAATTATAGGTATATCTGTAACTATGAGATATTATTGTACGGCTGTGGTACGGCTTAATTGAATTTATTAGGGAGTGAAGAAAATTACAGCAAAACTAACACTTATCTCCTGCTTGTTTTCATTGTATTCCTATTATATAAGTGTAAGTATATGATTGTATTGTGATACAAAGGTGTAGTGTTACTTATTACTAAAAATCTAAAAGTTGTAGGCTTTTGCAGTTGTTGTTAATAATAACTTCTTGGCTTCTGGATTCAAACATATTCGTCGTAATTTTTTTTACTGTCGATATTTTATTGTCTATTCTAAGGGATATTTGCAGGACTATTACAGCTTTCGTGATTAGCTGACATACGCTATTTCAAGTAATAACAGAAGCAGCACCGGTCAAGTAATATAACCTACAAAAGCTTTAGGACTGTAGTAAATGTAATATTCACATTTGTAATAATTACTTTGTGACGTTTATCATAACTGTCATCCTAACCATATAAATTTGTACTTCACAGAATAGCCAAGTATTAAATATATGTTAAAAAAGTAATACTTATAATTTAATATAAAATATTCAATTCCATATAATAGTAATTTACTAGCGGAAACTATATAACGTAGTTTCGAACGACTTTGTGGAACAAGAATTTGTGGAGCTTATAAAGTATAGGGACAATCAATCTTATTTTTCAACTTGCTTGTATAAAAAGTTTCGATAGGCTACGTTTCTTTTATCGGTTAGCAAATAAGTGTTGTTTCGCACCCTTACATTAATTTGCGATGTTCCTCAATCAGGATAAATTCCATAAATCTTTAAAAACACAAACTTCAATTTAAAAGTATAGGAATGTTCTTGTTATATTTACCGTAATTAACATTTAAAATAACACTACATTAGCACCACAAACATCTAAATTACACAATCATCACACTGTTCCAACAAAATAGCTGTTACCACTAAAATATAGCGTGTCTTCGTTTTTAATTGAAATGCACGTGACGTGTCAGACCGCTCTCTTTTTTTTCCACGTCCACTTTTTTTTTCAAATTCGTATCTGTAAATTAACTTCACGCAACGTGTGTGGCTCCCATGACTGCCTCAGCCCGGGACTGATGGATGGGTGGTTGTCGTACTAATTGCCGGCACTCTCCCCCCATTTAATATGAGTTATTGAGTCGAATTCCAAGAAAAACATCCAGTTAATTCAACATATATCTCCTAATGACATCAGGCCGTTTCCTCTTGTCTGGAAGTTTGAAATGTGTCGATATTAGTTGCACTAATGTTTGCTGTTACTATTACTGTATATTACTAGTGCTGCTGCTACTACTACTACCGTCAAGCAGCGCTGAGTAAGCGTTATTAGTTTTCTGTCGTGATTAACTGCTTGCGCAGTTTTTATTGCCGCTTATGAGGAACGATATATGAACACGGGTCTGTGGAAAAACGGGAATCAATTACGGCTAATGTATTTTCTATTTTCCATGCATGCCAACAGATCGAAGCGTTCGTGAAACTGAACCCAATTGAAATCTGTGCCGGCATATGCAATTGTCTAATTTTTCTTTGCACTTTGAAACTTCATTAGCAAAAGCTTAACATTAAAATCGGTATTTCCGACTTTTGATAAAGGTAATCTCTCAAGTTCTTGTAACTATCTCATCTAACAATCATGTAAATATTTACGAGGGAGTGATTTTAAGTTCGCGGAATTGGGGAAAACGAGAAAAAATAAGTTACAAAATTATATTTTTTTTTTCAAAATATTCTCTTGCAACTCTAATGCTTTTCACAGATCTTTTAATTAGCTTGTGTATGTCATAAAAATATGTGTTTGGTACTCACCGCCTGTAAAGTAACATTTGGCGCATGCATCTCTCGACCAACAAGAAGTATTTCCCGGTCGAGGCGACTGTAGAAATTGAAAAAAACACTGGCTCTTTGGGACATTTAAAAAATAATCGAAGTTGACGGTAATAAAATTTAGTCTATAAAATACTACTTCCCTCGACTATACTCACTAAAAGTTTGGGAAATAGGAGTAATAATTAAAAATTCTTCCAACAAATTTTTAGCGCCATCTATTTGACTATTTCTCAAGCAACATTGAAATTGACAGTTAATTGTAATCAGCCCTAAAAGCGATTAATCCACTATAAATATAAGAATTAAAACGTCGTAAGCAAGAATATAATAACTTAAACTAAATTTAAATGTGAATAATAGGTACGTACAAGAAATGCTTAAATTAATTAGGTAATCTATTTTAGGTTAAGTATGATACTAATCACTTTCATCAATAATATTTTTTTAATTTATGCTCGTACAAAAAATATTCTACAAACCACTTGCATGAAGACATCTTCCACACATTCACACAATTAAAAGCACTCGCTTCCCTTCGGTCGCTCGTGCTTTCAAAGTGCGCTCATACGGGTCTTCCTACACTTGGTTCGTAAATAACTATTTCGTTGGCTGAAAAATACGCCGAAACTGCGTCCTTCTTCATTGTTCGTGAATTTCTTTCCTCGGGACGCTTTTTTAATTTTAAGGAATATTAGGAGCCAGGTCTGGACTATAGGGTGGGTGATTAGAAATATCGAAGCCCATTTTATACAGGGAAGTCAGCTCAACACAATTCTTGTGACCGGGAACATTATCAACTTTCGTCAATTTTTCCTCTTCTTCTTTTTAATGACTTCTTTTATCCGCCCCAGAACTGAAGCGTAGTATTCTCCAGTTATGGAAAAGCTTTCATATTTGTAATCAACTAACGGAAATCCTTCAAAGTTCCAAAAAACAGCGTTCATTTCATGGGTGGTGGTGTGTTTTTTTCTAAGACACTGCATAGTCTTGCTTGGACTCAGGTTCATAATGATGAAACCATGTTTTATCCCCAATAACAATGCGACTGAATACACCATCTCTGCCGTCATGCCGTCATTGCAGAGGTCCAAAAACGCTCTCGGCAACTATTTTGCACTGACCTTAGTCAGATCATAAAAGATTTTAGAAATGGTTGTATCACAGACGTCCCGCCCCCCCCCCCTTCAGTCCTCCGTGTTTGTCTTTGTTACATTTTATTTTTGATTGGACCCTGTATATACACATATTAAATGTTTACTTTAATTTGGTTTTATTTCTGGCATGTACTTTTAGTTTTGCAATCCTTTGTATTTTACATTTACATTTATTTTTGTCTCATGATGGGTTTTGGGTCAATGCCCTCTGCTTTGCAATGGTTTACTTGGTTCTATTCATCCGAGGTGGTTTCTGTAGTTTCCTATAGTACTAATTCACATTTTAAATGCCATTTTACAGGGTTAGTTTTAAATAGCGTCATTAAAAAAAGGGGATGAAAGAAAAATATGAGTAATGCCAGTACAAAAAGCAATCGCGGTTCAAGAAATTGAGTTATAAACATAATAATTTTCATATAGATGAATTTAAGTTTCAAAATAATATACTTCTATTTAATGAAAAGAAAAACATGGTAATGCACCGAGGTTGTCAACTTTTTCTACGTAAAGGCGTGCTATTCACAAAAAAAAAACATCGCAATAGAAAATCTTTTCAATTGCCATTCATTCTCTAACAAAAGTTGTAACTATTTGCATTTTATCGATTTTTTGGATGAACCTTAAACTGGAATTACTAGTGGTATTTACGTAAGTTATGGATCGACGTTAACTACATTTTGGCCCTAAAAATTTACAACATTTTTGATGAGTTACAAATAAATTTCTTTTTTGATTTCTAATTAGGCATTTATACGTATTCTTCGATTCGCATAGCCTGGTATCTATTTAGCGGTAACCCTGTATATCGCTATAATATGTTGCCTTCCGGCTGTTTAATTAAATTTATATCTTGTTATAGTATTTTACAAATTGTACATGTTTTATTTGTAAAAAATCTTTCACATTTTAATACATTGTGCTATCCCCTCTTTTTTATTTACGTCACGACTTCCCAATAGGCATTGGGGTAGCACGTGCCTGTCTTCTGTGCGTCCATTTCTGGTTTAACCGTTAATCTGGCGTGGTAATAAGTTGGTTGCAAGATATATCTGTTGTCTGTCACTATTATCTGCAAATATTATTGGAATTTATATCATTTGATGGGATAATAATCGCAGATATAGAATTTTTGATGGATTTCTTAGAGACATTACTTTAATTTCTTTTGTAAATATCTTGATATACCAGGAGTGGTCATTTAATTGTAATTTCTAATCACGAGACGACTCCTTCCATCGATATTTTATATTGATGGACATTTTATTGCCTGTCCATGTATAGTTTATTAATTTTATAATTACTTGAAGTTTCATATTATCACATAAGTGTGCACGTTAATTTATCTTTAGTCTTTAAGTTTTTATTAATGCTTGCTGGTCTTTAGACTTGTTATAACCTGTATGAGATCTCACCATCACTAGTTCTGCACCCATGTTAATTATTTGATATGCAGGGTGTTATAAATTTTATGTACACGAGCAACGATCCAGTTGATTTACGTTTTATGACCTACGTTTGAAACCTACACTACACACAGAAAAATCTGTCTTTACATTGAATATACATATGTACTCAAATGTATACTGTTAACTTGAATAAACATTATTTACTTTAAACTTAATCTATTCAGGTTAAATATAATATAATATTTTGATTTAATTAAACGTTTCTTTAAAAAGTGTGTTTGAACTAAATTTGTCAGTTATTCACCTTAAACTTATGAATCTTTATTTAATTTAAATATATTAATACTAACTTACACTCACAACAATTAAAAGAATAAGTGAATACATTTGTTTTAAATACAAGAAAAAATGTATATACTCAATTCAAATATACCGCTTCCCCCTCTAGTCAACGCAGAGTGCTGCTCATTATTCCTTCATAACCCACATTGCATTGTGTATGTGAAAAATTCGTGCAGACGAGTGCAACACAACAAAATTCATAGGAACAGACAGACATTCTATACAGGTAAGCTACACCTCTGACTACTTAGATTAACTAAATAAGTCGAAAAAGTAGAACTATACGATAAATAAATGATGCGTGTGATTCTACGGGCTCTGGATTCTACAAATAATCTGATGGAACATAATTCACCCTTTTTTTTGTAAAAGTCGTTTTATTTATTTTTTTCAATAATTTGTAGATATATACAACACGCCTTTTCTCTGAATGAATATAAAATCTATCGAATAGCTTTGGTGCTTCTTCGCATCGGTGAAGTCCCCACCAAGAAAAATACCAGGGTGCGACGTCATCGGACCTGCACGTGTTTGCTTACGCGCTGCTAAATAATAATGGATATTCATGCGCTGTTGACAGAGCTGAATTGCGAAGATTTGATACCAGCATTTGATAGTAAGTATCGAGTTCAATTAATAGTTCATGTACTATTGGGCTCAATAAATCTTGCCCGTCACTTTTCTGTCGTCTCAGAAAAATTCGGTGTAGCCTACCCTTTACTGTCATGACTGACATTTCTATATAGTCAAAATTCAAATTTTTTGACATCTTACGAAAGTAGGTTAACAATTTTAAAGGGTAATTTACACTCTTCTGTCAAGTCAGTGACAGTGACGGGCAAGATTTATTGAGCGCAGCTGTATATGTATATGTACACATATTATACAGTGTGTCCCAGCGAAAAATTCAAACATTTTATTAGAATTTCTGAGGAAGCTCTATAGTACCCCGAAATTTTCGAATGGTACTGCTCTTTTTGTGATATAAACTTTCTTTAAAAGTTTCAAATAAGGAATTCATCTGTCCTATTTTTAAATTCAAATGTTTACACCTTCGTTGGTACTTATTTTTCTAACTAGAGAGTGAGAATAATATAAAATGCACAATTTACACAATTACATTCTTTTATTGTTCTCAACTGTCATAAATTTTCAAATTTCTCGTTTGTGAAACGCCTCTTAAAATCACTAGATACGTTATGAGGATATAATTGAACGTTGCCCGAGGCAACACATTCAAGGTGACATTTCTGACAGGTCTTGAAAAATTTGTCAAAAGCGAACGTAAAAACCATTGTTAAGAGCTTTTGAAGTGTCAAGCGCGTTGTTTCGAACAATAAAATGTCGTACGCAACTCTTTTCAGTTTAAATTGGGCTGCTAATTAATTGTCACTCGTAGCCTTAAAATACTCGTTACACTCGTATTTTAATTTGGCTACTCGTGACAATTAAAAAAGCCCAATTTACACAGAAACTCGTTGCGTAATATACTATTAATCTATTATATTACGTCTTTACATATAAAAATACTCCAAATATACGTGAAGTTATCTTCTCTGTTGATTACTATATTTTGACTAGTCAAAAAATTTCACAAACTTTTCCAAGAAAATAATTTGAAAATTAATTTTTGAATTTTTTTTCATTCCGTCATGGCTAAAAACAACATTTGAATGTCTTGTGTATTATATAATTTATTAATTTATGATACTTGAATGTGTCTTCACTGTGTTATGGTTGTCACTACTACCTGTCAAAATGGTCACTTTTATTTATCTATTGAAAAGGAATAACAAAACTGACAAACAGTTTAATTTTAACTTACATAATGTTGTTATCATGTGTTAATAAGAACTGATGTGTTCCAAAATTACTTTTCGAGCATGTTTTTTTTTAAGCCTGGATGTTGTGATCAAAGGCTGTATAAATGCTTTATTCAATATTTTAGACAACAACATAGACTTCAACTTTTTTTTAAAACTAAGTGATGAAGAGTTGAAGGAATTGATACCGTCCATCGGAAAAAGAAAAATTGTTAGAGCCAAAAGGGATGAATTGTTAAACCAACAAGTAATCAAGGTATGCACAATCATTTATCCTTGATGGGAAGAACAGATTATTATTGCAGTTATTTGATATATTGATCATAATGAAACTGTCACTCAATTTTTTTTTTTTTTGAGTTACTCTTTTTGTGTATTTTTAATTCTAATCTAGCAAAAACTCAAGTTTTATCGATAATAAATTTTTGTAGGTTGTTGAATTACCAGACATCAATTCTCTGGTTACTCCTGAACCTAGCCTGCCTTCGACGATCACAGTCCAATCTGAAACAACAACAGCAAACACAACATTGGACAATAGCTTTGAATCAATTATCTCACAGACTGTGGATCTGTTTTTTCAAACCACAAAACCTAAACTAACGGACTTTGATTTGAATACTCTGCTACAAACAACACCGCTGGGAAAAAGTATTTTAAATTTTTACAATACCAATGAAAGATTGAACAATACTCAACAAGGTCGTTTGGTTGATATTATAACCAAGCATATTTATACTCATATAGTGAATCAGTAAGTACTACGCTTTAAATGAGTTTCAGCGGCCTATAATATTGAATTTATTTTTTTTTTTTTTTTAGTCGATTAAGCGAAAACGATTATTTAGTGTTGGCCGCTAAAATCGTTTCACTTTTTGCAAACGAAGCAGTAGGTACTTACTATGTACCCCCCATCAAAAAGAAGGATTCAAGAACGGGAAAATCAAAGTGTGCCAGAGGCAAACTAGTATCGAAGGTACACAACTTAATCCATATTGGAGGTGAGGCCGTTCGCCTACGAAAACGCAAGTGTGGCGATACACCGAAAGATTCCGATGAAGAAGTAACTAATCAAAATTTACCGAGTACTTCGAGAGATTTAGGTAAACTGTGACCTTTATACCTTGATTATAATAATAATGAGTATTATGTTACAGAAGATTATTCCAAAAACGTTGATGTTTTATGGCTTAAACATAACAACGAACCTTGGGCAACGGTATTAGAAAAGTGGAATATCACTTTTGAACTAAGAAGAAAAAACTGTTTCCATACTGTTCACGATTTTTTGGAAAACTGGCCAATATTAAGGGATCTCCGGTCTGAAGTTTTGGTGAGTGAAAAATAGTAAACTTTCTTTGAAACGCATAACTTTCAAGTATTTTTGGTTACTTTTTTGCAGATTAACCTAGACTTCGAAAAGATATTTCCCAATGCTAGTTTGAAATTCTATACGAATTGGGAACAGTTTTTCCAAACTGTTTTAAATTTGAACAAAACCAATCTCCGAGACAATGATTCACTGAACCTGCTGAAACTTTGGAAATCATGTGATAACGAGGGTATTCTATGTTCAGTTGTAATTTAATATTTTCTGATCTTAATAAAATTTAGATACGAAACGGGCACTGGAAGTCAATCTGCTACCATATCTCATACCTCCCCGAGGGAGAGTGGTCCTACCAAACAAAAAACATTGGAAATATTCCACACTGGAAGTCTTGGAATCCATTCTTATACTTGTTAAGGTACTGACTTCTGCGGACATTGTAATTGATAGTTTTATTAAAAGAATATGTTTTACAGACACCTGGAGATATTGAAAAAATAATAGAAAATCGAAAAGAAAAAGCTCACCACCGTAAACAGACTGTTCAACCGTTTATTTTGATAGAGGGGCCGACGATTTACACGCCAAGATGTTTTTATGTGGTAATTGATTGCATTAAATATCAGTTTGATAGCTTTGGTAAGTGCTTTGACACGTTATTCAAATTGTTTCATACCTTCAACTCAAGATACCCCGTTCAAGGAGAATATATATATACCTTGATTCAAAGATGTGTGTACGAAATTACTACTGAATATGACAAAACAGTACCAAGCACCGAGCAAATAGTCGCCGCATTCACAAAACGTCTTAAAACCTAAGTTGACCTGTTATAGAATTTATGAGAGTATTATGTGCTCTTAGCAGAATTTTATATTATATTTTTGTTACTATTTTTGTCTATTTTGGATGTATGGTGAACGTTAAGAGAACTAGATACTTGTTATTTTGATTTTTTAATTTTTATTTTTGTCAAGTTTTTGATTGTGTAATTAGTATTAGTAGTATTAGAATTAGTATTATTTCGAAGAAGACTGTTTTTTTTATGATCTTATTTATGAGAAAAGCAGAGAAAAATGAAATGTAACGACTGCGGAAAACTTTGTCAAAATCTGAAAAAATATTTTTTCCACATTAGTCTTGTCCACAATAGAAGCAATTATTTTTTGTGTCCTGTTGGTGATTGTAATAGATTATACCATAGAAAAGCTGATTTCAAAAAACATATAGAACGAAAGCATACTGCACAAAACAATATCACTTATAGCGACTCTGAAGTGACTGATAATACACCCATAAACAACAATATCCATAATACAGACGAAAATTTGGATCACTGTGAGTTAACTAATAATATTACAGCGTCAATAAATGCTCAACTTGGTTCTCAAGATTTAGTGACCAGAATTGCAAATAACCTTCGTGATTTTAGAAACATCTTCAATTCATCTTTATCATTACTAATTTCAAAATGTTACGATAATTTGACTGTCTCTAGATCAGTAATCCAAAATATCATTGTAGATTTTCAATCATTTCTTTCATCTGGTATATTGAAACTTATAAGAGATTCGGTTAAAATAGTTGGTGAATTTTTCACCGACAAAATGATATTGACTGATATATGTACAATGCTTGAAACGGTAGAAAACTCGTTTATTTCCCTCGATACTGAATTCAAACGTGTTCAGTTTTTTCAGAAATCCCAGTGCTTCATCAAGCCACGTGAATATCATCTAGGTGTTTCACAAGAACAGCACAGAAAAAGTGGTGAAATGACCTTGCAACTTAAAAATAATTACAGTTACTATGTACCCATGAATGAAACCTTAACTTCATTTTTAGAACTACCTAATGTTTTTAAAATTATAATTGATCATCAGATAAAGTTATTACATGAATATAAACCAGATGAACCTATGTATAATATAGTGAATGGAAGTTTGTGGCAAAATAAATTAAATAGGAAAAAAAATGTTCTTCCAATAGTGTTATATTTCGACGATTTTGAGTCAGGAAATCCACTAGGCAGCCACGCAGGTGATTATAAGATAGGAGCAGTATATTTTTCAATAGCTACTGTACCCCCAGCCTATTCTACTAGATTGGAAAATATTTTTCTCTCTTATTTGTTTTATAGTGGCGACAGAGTTAAATTTGGAAATGACATTCTTTTTCGTATTTTAGTTGAACAAATTAACGATTTAGAAAACAAAGGTATAGTAATAAAAACAAATAATACTGAACAGAAAGTTTACTTTGAACTAGTTTGCATAACAGGTGATAATTTGGGTCTACACAGTATTTTTGGCCTAAATGAAAGTTTCTCATCTCACCATTTTTGTAGATTTTGTATCACAACTAAAGTTGACACAATGCGCCAAGTTCGGGAAAACCACGATCATATCAGATGTAGAAAAGACTATGAACAACACTTGTCTGATCATATAGGAATTAAAGAACGCTGTGTTTGGCATCAATTACAAAATTTTCATATTTACGACAATCTCGTATGTGATGTAATGCACGACCTGTATGAAGGGGTTTTGCGGTACGATATGGCGTTGATTATAAATAGTCTAATAACAAATAGTAGCTTTTCACTGCAGCATTTAAATTCTAGAATAAAATACTTTACCTACGAAAAGTTTGAGAAAAACATTCCACCCTTTATTAAACAAGATCATCTAAAGAACGGGTGTATGATTATGTCATCAGCAGAAATGTTGTGCTTAACTAGAAATTTTAGATTTCTAGTTGGAGATTTGATTGAAAGTGATAACGTAATTTGGAAATTTTATTTAATTGTGTTAGATATAGTTGATATTTTGTCATTTCCTGTAATTTCGGCACATACTTTAGAACTATTACAAACTCTAATTACCGACCATCATGAGATGTATATTGAACTGTTTCACACTTCCTTAAAACCAAAACATCACTTTTTATTACATTATTGTAGAATAATTCAAAAAATTGGCCCACCATCATTGTTGTCATGTATGAGATTTGAAGCCAAACACAAAGATCTCAAAAACATTTGTCATAATTCTCGAAACAGAAAAAACTTACCATATTCATTAGCTTATAGGACACAGCTTAAAAACTGCTATCGACTATCAGCACAACGTGGTTTTGATGACGTTATAAATCATGCAATGCCTGTTGATGTGCATTATTCAGAAAAAGTTTTTATGGAAAAGTGTGGACTGAAATCAGACGAACATTTTGAAGTTACCTGGCTCGAAATTAATGGTATAAAATATGACTGCCATAGTATTTTACCTTATTCGTTTGATAATACTAGTAGTGTTCCCCTGTTTGGAAAAATAATAAATATTTTTGTCAATAAGGTTAATAATAAGGATGTCACTTTCAAGTGTACAATTTTGAACATTGTAGAGTATTCCCCTCACCTCAAAGCCTACGAGATTACGGTTAATTTTAACAATATTGTAGGTATTCCGATGAAAGAATGTAACTTAGATGAACCAACAGTCATTCATCACATTCAGGATAAATTATATATATCATCTCCGTGTTGTTTATTTTGAATATGCATAAATTCATTTTTCTTTGCTTCTCTACCAAAGATAATATTATGATTATATTTTTTTACAAAGCGTTAATATATTAATAAATATATTTTGTAATACCTTTAATGTGTTTTTGTTTCACCTATATATTCTAATGAAGCTGTTGGTGGTTATTTATGGCCGTGTGCATCGCTCACTATAAAGGTTATGTTTTTTAGTATTTCTTTATGGAGTATACTAGTTTACTTGCCTCAGAAGTAACAATCGGTTTAAACTAACTATGGAGCGGTGGAGCGGTCCAAAATAGTCAAACCGGCAAAAAAACCATTTTACATATTTGAGTGTAGTAAAGCATTCATTCATTAAAAAAATATTAACTTCCAATGGAACGTGGTATATTTTCAAACAGAGTAAGCAAATATTTTAGTTAAAGCGTACCTATGATTGGTGTAAGATGATGATACGTTTGGATGGAACATATTTATTTATTCAAGCTAAATAAAATAGTATTTAGATTGAACATTAGCAGTGGTTGTGCCGAGAAGATGTTATATTTGCCGGTATTTTACTGTATAATTGAAATAATAATAACATCTATTTACTTTTAAGCAAATCATACTATTAATACTAATAATATAAATGCTCAACACGAGTACACGGTAATAATAAATCAATAAAAGTGTGTTTCATTCAGATCAAGCTTACGTGTTATTTGCTGATATGCGAATTCAACGTACACTTGAATCAAACTGGTTATGTTCAGATTAAGAATAAACTTTTTTGTGTGTAGTTATTGTCAATATTAATCAATTTTCACATCGTTAAATTTAATATTTTCCTGCATTGGTTTAACAATGTTTAGTTTAATTTTGCTACGTAACAATTTTGGGAAATTGTAGAATTTAATAACTTGTTGTTTTAATTAAGAGTTTTTTTTTTGGGAGCTAATAAATACATACAGCGTGGCGCCCTTATTATAACCAACGTTTTGACCTCTCGCGAACCACCCCCTTCTCCGGAAGAGCTAGATTCATATTAATTTCTTAATTTTATACATTACTGATTGAGGAAAGACAGGTAAGATAGTATTTGTAGAGCAAGACAAAGCATAATTATATTTTTGGAATTTGTCTAGCCAGTTGAGCTAGTTAATACTTAATTTAGTTTGATTAGGAAACTGTTACTTCAGTCAAACGCCTTGACGATGCACGCACACACATTGAATTTTCGCAAGTCGGTTTATAGAATTATCGTGGTCGTGCCATAGTTAACAACGCCTTATCCGCTTAGTGGCATACAAGGGGTAGCATCTTCCTTAGCCGAGCTTCCTCCATTATTATTTTTTGACTGAAATTTTACATTTCACTGTCATTATACCTCATTTTTACCGTTTATATTTTCAAAAAAGCACAAATTTTAAGTACTTACATGTAAATTGTAGAGAACTGTCACATTTATTTAATTTGTATATCTGTCAAATATGCAATCGCCATATTGAATATTGTTTGAATATTGGAATGTCGCATTCCTATTGGATATAAACTTGTATCGTAATGAAAAATCTGTATTCCTATTGGATATAAACTTGTATCATAATGAAAATCTGTTTCGTAATGGACATCGTTAAAGTACATGTTTGGCATACCTAATAATACAATTAAAGTATGGGAGTAGAAAAATATATAATTAAACACTCAATGTATCATCAGGAATTCTACAGAAACTTAACTAAAGTTCAATATACTGCAACTACCCCGATACAAATGCAAGTAACGCAAGATTGGAAGTGTTATTTAGGAAACTAAAGCTAAAATTTGAGAATTGTAACAATCATCTTTGGTTTAATAAATAGTGCATAAGAAATAAGATGTTTTCTAATTACATCAAGGTCAGATGGCATAATTCATCTTTTAAGGTGCAGAATGCAGTCCCCATGGCGAAAGATAGGTCGTTAGATTCGGAACTGAAAAAATGGTACAAAATTAGATATAATATCAGTCTTCATTTGAAAGTCATTCATACAGATTTATCGTGGCAATTACATCCAATAGAGTTTGAACAACTTCTTATTAGCATCATAATTCACAAAAAAAACCCATACTCAAGAAAAGATATTAATATATGTATAGTATTCTAGTTTGACAGGTTACTTTAATCGTGAATAATTTCATAAGGAAGCATTTAAAAACCTACATTTTTATAATATTTTTTCATATTTTAACCTTCATTATTTCCTCTTAAGATTTACCAAACTAATTTGGAATCACTTCTCTTTACGCAATCTAATAGATTTCTAATGTAATTGCATTAAAATTATTTAATGTACAGATAAACCCCCGTACAGGAAATTGCCACATCAGTTATTACGAAAATAACCAGTTAAGTTATGTTACATTCTTATCGATCTATGATATGTATATCGACTTGTAATATATTTATGTCGGCCACATAAGAAGTTACGTAACTCAAATAGTATGGATGATACCAGTGGTGAAAATGCATGGGCGTCTTTCGTTTTGGTGTAGGTGATCACGATCATTTAATTTACTGTAGGTTTCCCTTGCATCACCGACTTCCAATATGTATTATAGTTCAAGCTTTGTTGCATATAGCAGAACAATGATTTATATACATACACACATGTATGCGCAGACCTGTCCGATCCCATTTTGTAATCTGTGTAAGATAATAGATATATGGACGAGTAGTTAAATCACGATATGTTATTGATGAACGATCAAGATAATAGAGCGTGTGCTAGATAGACAATAGTTTCGAAAGACTCTTAAAATGATTTATTTATCACATTTAAGACTTATTGTCATATGGAATTTATTGGTGTTTTAAAATAAAATATATATTATTTAACCGCACTTTGAGGAACTGTGTTGAAAGTAATAAATCATTAAATTTTCATTGAGAAATTCCCTGTGGACGAAATTGATTACACAAACTATTCATTTAGACTGTAAGAAACAATATGAACTAGCCATGACAAAAACAGGTGACGGTTGCTATGAAATTTTGACGTTTAGTGGACAAATTTGGTCCAAAGTTATGTGTAGCATTAACTAAAAAAAATGAAGTGCAGCCAACACATCACTTTCTTATATTTATGTTCTTTCCGAAATGTGTGTATAACAATTGTTTCAAAGTCGATAATAAATTATGTACCTTCTTAACATAATAAAGCTCGCTGTAACAGTGTTACTTCCTGTTCGAATGTTGAAAACCTTTTTATACAGAAATGATCCCAAAACCAGTTCAGACTAGTTTTCTTAATAATTCTCTATTAAGTTAAGTAAAAGTTACTTCCGGACTGAATTTTGAAATTCTTTTTATACAAAAATTGTTCCAAATGCAGCTCTAAATCCTTTTACATTCTCAATAAATGTGTATAGAATGCAAAAAACTGGTATTTGATAAGACTAGAAGTATTATTTCCGGTCCGATTTTTAATTTGTTATTAAAAAAATTTATAAAAGCTTTCTAAAATTCATTTTTTAGTACTTTCATTTGTCTATAAATTTGTTTAAACTTACTAGTTGAGGAAATGTGAGTAAATTATGATTTTTTTACTAAAGTAAACACCACCACCTCCGGTCTATCCGTTTACCGAAAATGTAATCATATTTCAAGAGGAAGATTATACTCGTAAATATAAAGTTTGGTGCTGATACCTGCAGCCGTTTGGTCGCTATCGTGGTCACACACACACTGACCAAACAGACAGACACACACAGAGAGAGACAAAGAGAGAGAAGTTTGCAAAAACTACTTTTTGGTATCAGGGGACTTCAAAACGTGGACATCTGCAAAAATCTCGAGGTCGATAATTTGTATAATCACAATACTCCCCCCCCCCCACCTTTCATCTTCTAGACGAAGTGTAATAAAACGTTAAAACAAAAATAAAACAAAACCACTCCAAAAATACTAAATTTATGACCATGTGTCATTCTAGAATTTTGACAGATGGCGCTGTAGGTTATATCAATTTAAAAATGTTAAATGGCAACGGGGTTCGAGTGACCCCTCATTTGAAAGGTGTTTGAAAGATCTATGCAAATTTGAGGTTTTTTTTAAATTCCTTTATTTGTTAAAAAAAAGCCGAATGAATGTCCCGGGTGGGATAATTATATCACTGTATTGCAATCGGCTGTTGTATTACCAAGCGGTTAAGGGTGTTCATTTTGAACATTTAATATTTCAAATCACAGTGATATATGTGTGAATGGATGGTTTGTTTTAGTAGTTTTTTTTTATTCGCTACCCGTGAAATTATGCGTTCTCTTTTTAAAAAATGAAGGAAATTTAAAAAAAAAGATAAATATTGAATAGATCTTCCAAATACCAAATGTGGGGTTACTCGACCGCCTTTGACATATAAAATTTCTAAGTTAAGGGGGCTTACGCAGAGGTGCCAACTAATTGCCGTGAGGTAGGACGTAAGGGGGTGGCGCCATATGCGCTAATGTAAATTCTTGACTTTACAAAGTTTCGTTAAAATAATAGTACCGCTTTTTATTACGAAATATCAAAACGAAATTTAAAACACAAAGAAACAAAGGCTCAATGCATGCTCGACTGGAATTAGTTTTTAAAATAAAGTTTCTCTAAATTTTTCCAACTTTGAGAGAGAAATGTAGGAGTAAATAATTTGAATTATAAGAAAGTACTCCCAACGAAGCCTTAATTAATCCTTTGTATTCAATTTATGGCAAAAACATAATAAAAAAAACAAAAATTTCTGCTGTTTGTTTTATTTTAACGAATACCTTACATCGGCGAAATTTACATTAGCGCATATGGCGCCACCCCCTTACGTCCTACCGCACGGCAGTTAGTCGGCACCTCTGCGTAAGCCCCCTTAATAGTCAAAATTTTAAAATAAGATATGGTCATAAAGTTAGTATTTTTTATAGAGGTTTTGTTGCAACGTTTTGTTCCACTTTGTTGAATAGATAATGGGGGGGGGGGGACCTTTCCAATTTTTCTTTCTCTGAAAACCTTATTCGGACGATTACAAACATTTTTGGAAAAAAAATCGGTCCAGCCTATCTCAAGTTATGCGCTTACTAACGAACAGTGTTACTAAGCGCATTGCATAAAGGTTTTCCAGGTTCTACCTTTTTTTTTTTTATTTGTTTGAATAGGTTTTAATCCATCTAAAACGGTTATGTATTGTGTAGAAGTGTTTATTATTAGCAAAGCACAAGGCAAGTATCAGTGTCCCCCCGCTTTATATTTTCAATATTTAGAAGAGTCTGTTATGCAATTTTTAATCATTTCTGGACAGATATTTCACGTCAGGATTATAATCAGCTTTGCATATGCGCAGTTCTTTTAATACAATTATGTGTTCTCATGAAATATTCTTGTGCATTTTGAAAACATGAAGCAGAAATTATATACTTATTTCCCTAATAGGTATACTTGTAATTATTTATAAAGTTTTAATCTTAAGTTCAAATATAATTTCTTTAATATACAAAAAAGAAACAACCTATCACAACTTCATTCCGATTATTATACGAGGTAGGCGTCATAAATTCCCGGCCTGATAAACAAAAAAGAAACTAGGAACAATATAAGAATTTTTACTTTTTAATGTAATCTCCCCTAACTTCTATACATTTATTACAGTAGTACCCCGTTATCCGCGGACTCCGTATCCGAGTTTTCAGTCATCCGCGATTTACCTATGATGAGCAGAAAACGCGTTATATCAATAAATATAAAAGTTACAGGAGCATTTGTCGATATATCGTCGTATATAGGAGTCATCCCCTGAATTCGGCGCTCTCTTATGATAAGTTAAACAAGTTGGAACGTGCTTAAGGTGCCACTCGCTTTTACTTGTACATATAAACGCTCCTGTTAACTATGAGTTTAGTACTATTCGAATTGTCGGACAAAACAGTGCTTGCAATAGTTTTTAAATAAAGCAAGTAAATTTGAAAATCATTTTAAAATGGCTTCTAAACCAAAAAGAAAACGTGAAATGCTCACTATTAGTGAAAAAATAAAAACCATTAATATGATTGAAATAGAAAAAAATCTAATGCAACTGTTGCTAAAATATACAATAAAAACGAATCTTCGATACGAGAAGTGTTAAAAAGGAAAGATAAGATTCGAGCTAGTTTTTCTAGTGCACCCCAAACTGCAAAAGTTGCAACCACAATACGTAATAAAGTGTTACTTAAGGTAGAAAATGCCTTAAATTTATGGGTGGAAAATATGACAAGAAAACATATTCCTATCGATGGCAAAGTGCTACAACAAAAGGCGTTGGTTTTATATGAAGATATGCAGACCCAAGATTATACTGAAGAGGAAGGAAAATCATTCACAGCAAGTAGGGGGTGGCTGCATAGATTTAAAACTCGGTTTCATCTAAAAAATATAAAAATGACAGGGGAATCTGCGTCTGCTGATCATGTAGCTGCTGCCCTGTTTCCAGAAAAATTTAAACAAATTATTGCAGAAAAGAATTATCATCCTAAGCAAGTTTTTAACTGCGATGAGACTGGTCTTATGTGGAAAAAATACCTCAACGGACTTATATTAATAAAGTTTTTCTTGTTGTATATTTTCTTGTTGTGTATGTAAATATGTACTACATATATGTAAATATGTATGAACTTATATATTTATTAAACTTAAATTCTATTTGTGCCACAGCACAAGAATATTTATTTATTTATTGTTTATTTATTTTAAATAAATATTATATAAATTATTTTTTCTTGTTTCATTGTTTTAACTTTGCTTCATATTTCATATTGTACTCGAAAATAAAGCGTTCGCTACTATCCGCGGAAGACCACAGAACCAAACCCCCACGGATATGGGGGCACTACTGTACAACGATTAATTAATAATTTGATACTCTTGTAATAATAATCTGAAGTTTTTCCGTCAAAATGATCTATACCAGCTGCAAGCACTTTCTTTACGGTTGAATACGAAGCAGGTGAATCACCGTAAACGCCGCCTAAACGTTGTTTAATGTGATAAGGTGTATGCCCTTCTTTGGTTAAAAATTTAATGACCGCGCGGTACTCAATTTTCGTTACTTCAGACATTTTCGTGCGCTAGTCACGTTGGTTGGCTGGTTACTAAAAACTACTAGGCTTCGAACCGTCATATTTACAGTGACGTTGGAACACGTTTGAACTTGTATAAACCTGTCAGGCCGATAATTTATGGCGCCTACCTCGTATGTATTGTAGAGTTATAGTTTAAATCATATCTGCAAAGAAATTATATAAATAACAACTAAAACTTTCTCTTGCAAATATAGCTTTGTGTGTAAAAAAATATATAAGAGTAATACTGAAATAGGTACATCAGATAATAACGAAAGCATAATTAATTTCGTTAGATGTTACGCCTACCTCAAAGTTCACCATCTGTTAATTAACATGAAATACACTTCCAAACGTTTTAAAAATTAAAAAAAACATAGAAAAAAACCTACAATTATCTGCGTACAAGTTTGAGGAAAGAAAAAGAGCGCTACCACCTACACGCTATAAAGGTGTCAAAATCATTTTTAAATTCATTATATTCGATTGCCCGTACTGATTAGGTTCCCTTAGCGGGCGCTGGCAACGTTCGCGTTCATCCAAGTGAACAGCGCGACAATAATCGCTGCCATAATTTGAAATTTTCTTACATTACGAGCGTGTAATTTAGGGCGATTGATAAAAGATCCATATATTAACGTGTGAATAGTAATTTTAAAATATAAATTTACAGCGTACACTTTCCGAAATAACAATGATGTCTTTGTATTGTGGAGCGGTTGTGTAATAGTAGGGGTTTTCTTAATTTATAGTATTATAAGCATCGAACGTGCTCGTGCAATAGGTGGGCTAAAAATTTACGACCAGATATGGTGATTTAATGTCTTTATCGTTGGCAATCTGGCTGATGCGTAAATACGCATTATGAGAGTTTACGAAAATCGATACGGCGTTTCCTTTAACCAATATAATGAAATATTACCTGTAATTACCGTTAACTGTGTATATGACAATTAGTGTAATAAATTCCACCTATGTCTGGCTTATTTATACCTCGATGTTTTCATTGTTCGTCTAATTGTATTTAGATTTATAACGCTGGCGCTGTAGTATACCAAGGTGACAACGGGAATGAGGCAGTGAATTGTTAGCTTTATTTTATTAAACAAATTAATTTGAAATTCAGAATTAAGTCATTGAATACATATTTGTTCGTCAGTTAATAAAAAAACTTGCTTTAATATTAAAAATGAGATGTAGTTATCACACGACTTTCTTATACGTATGTACGAGTGTGTCTACTGAATTTGTTAAATAAAAATTATTCTAAATTGAGTTTTAAGTACTTTTGTACTCTTAATAAGCTTGCGTGAAAAATTATTTAAAATCCAGCTATAGCTGCTACATAATTGCAAAGAACTGCTATTCGATAGGGGTGAAAGTCATTTCTTCTGTTCCTAATTTTGATTACCAAAATTGTTCCAAATCCAGCTTTAAATGCTTTTGCATTTGTAATAAATTTACATAGAAGGCATGCATAATTTACGAGATATTTGCAAACACACAGAGAAAGAAAGAGAATGGGGGAAAGAGAGGGAGAGTGAGATTTATTAAAAACCAGCTTTTCGATACCGGGAAAACCATGGTTTTAATTAGTAATAATGAAACAGGAGAAGAGGAAAACGTCCTTATCATCCAGACGTTCTTACCACCGAAGTCCGAACATTGGGGGGGGGGGGGGGGCTGCTACACAACTATAGGTCATATGCTTTACGTTTCACATCAACTAGATCAAACGTTATGATCAAATCACAATTAATGAATGTCAGAGTAATTTATTAAGGTTATTTTGTTTTTTACACATTTTACATTCTAAAATCCCACAGATATCTTTTCTGAATGTCGAGCGAAAGGAAACTTAATCGTACCGACAGAAAAGGCAAAACGGGGGCATATTTTTTTCTCAGATGCTCCTTCTACAGACGTCTACCGGTAAACGTAACATCAACAACTCCATAGATAGGTTTAAGTTTAGAAAAACTATGGGAAATCGGAATAGCAGTTGACAATCGCCATTACAAATCGTTACAAATGTCAGAAATGACGGACAGTCGTGCGTCATGACCACTTATCTCAAAAAAAGCTTAATATCTCGAAATAGACAATTGTATTGTACAAGAAACGTACATATTGGTATTCTACAGATTGACAACTACTGCTTCATGTGCAATTAAGGATTTGTGCATAACTTGATGTTTTTGTCGTTTTTTTTTCCAAAGGGGGCTATAATATTCAAATATAATTATTATAGAGCAAATTCAAAACCTTAATAAAATATTACATAAGAAACTAAATCACAGCCAAGCAAATATGCAATATTAACGGACTTATAATTAGATCTTATACTAAATAATACTTATTTATGTACCAAGTCAGTAAAGTGATACTTTATCGAACGAGTCTGATTTACGAACCAAGTGAGTGAAGCGCGCACGCCGAGTAAAAGACGAGTTCGATAAAGCTACTTTACTGACGTGGTGCATACAAAATTTTATCGCCAACCGTGAAAATTCTTAATTTTAAAAATAAAGATACAATAACTTATGACACTTTATGATAGTGACAAACGATTTATGTTTAAAGTCATCAGTCATGGCTACGTAGACAGATATTAGCGGCAGGTAAAGTACTTTTTGTACTCACCGCCTGTAAAGTGATATTTGGCGCTTGTGTAGCTCGACTGGAAAATACGTTTTCCCGGTTGAGGCGACTATAAAAATTGAAAAAAACACTGGCACTGTGGGACATTTAAAAAAAAATCTAACTTGGTAGTAAAAAAATTTAGTCTATAAAATACTACTTCCCTCCACTATTTTTCACTAAAAGTTGGGGAAATAGGAGTAATAATTAAAAATTCTTCGAAAAAAATTGTGGCGCCATCTATTTGATGATATTTTAAGCGACATCTTAAGCAAGATTCACGCGCCATCTATTTGTACCACTTCGACATTCATATTAGCAGTTCGGAATTGTTTGTATTTAAACCAAAAAACGCAATAAATGTACTATAAATGTATAAATATAAGAATAAATACCTCATGTTTGCATTGTGTAAGAATATAATTAACTTAATTTTAGGGAAAGGTGAGTAATAGTTACGTACATGAAATGCTTAAATTAATTAGGTAATCTATCTTAGGTTAGGTATGATACCAATGACATTAATCAATAATATTTTTTTAATTTAATGTTCGTACAAAAAATATTGTACAAACCACATGCGTGAAGACATCTTCCACGCATTCGCGCAATTAAAAGCACTCGCTTCCTGCGGTCGCTCGTGCTTACAGTGTGCGCTCATGCGGGAAAATAGTCTTCCCGCACTTGGGTCGTAAATAACTATTATTGTACAGTACGATAAAGTGCTTACCTCCGTAAAACGCTATCGTAACGCATCGCTTTATTGACGGTTGGCGATAAAAATAATAAAGTAACTATAAAATAAATATATTGATTTACTCAAAACCCTTTCTTAATAAACCTAAATCATACATAACAAAACTAATACAAACTATCATAAAATATTAATAGTCCGTAAATAATCATTTCGATGAGTACGGATATACATACTAAAAGCCATTCGAGTGACCCACTCGTTATCACCTGAGTTGAAGTAGCTTAACCGAACTCTCAAAAAAGGCAAAACGATATGTGTAACTCCTTCCACGAAATCGCGTCGGGAGCGTTCCCTCTTTGGGTACGTATAGATTAGACTCCGACAAGGGACCGTGGACTTACGTGAAGCAAAATCGGCGTTTGTGTGACCGAAAATACAATCAAAAGACGACAAAAATCAAAAATTGTCAGATATGACAGACATTTAAAAGTTTCACGGTCCTCAATTTCACGAAAGAATTCAACGTTATTGAGGTTTCGCGTGCCGACGAAGCCTGAGAAACCGAGAGAAGGGACTTTTACTCAACGTTCGGAAGTAATCTCCACTTACTTCTTACGTACTTCTATAACGAAGGTACAGTTCATTTAAAGCCTCTCTGCAGGCGGATCCGGTAAAAAAATCTCGCTATCAAAAGTAGGCGAAAGCTTCGTCAATTCAAACAGAAATTTATTTCTGCGATGACAGTTTGATGTCTCGAAGTTTCCTAATAACAAAATGATGTTAAATTAAGAACAATTCGTGACATGGTCTTACGTATCCAGATTGGTAATTATAAGCGAACTCTGTCATATATTAAGGTGGAAAGAATTGAAGTGACAAGGCTAGTGAACTATACATGATCTTACATGATTCAGAAATCACAGTCTAAAACGTTTGCAGGTTTCGTTTGTTAAATACTGGAAATATCCAAATAGCTTGAGAAAATCAAATGCGAAAGCACTAACGAGTATACTAAGAAAGGTGAACTCAAAACCAGGAAATGATGCAGAAGAGATTCGTCTTTTGAATTTTTCGATATGCAATCTTTAATTTGACATGTTGGTATGTAATTAAGCTTAAGTGTAAGAATATCCACTAAACGTGAAACAATCCATCTGACGTTTGATTTGCGATGAAAATTCGATTTCCCTTATGAACCATCAATTAAATTAAATAACACTGGAAGTGGCTCGTAAAATATAGCAACACAATCCTTCACGCAAAACAAGAAACCGAGTAGTTGATTATGACCAGATGTAGTGTTTGCTTTAATTTTCGTAAAGCTCTGCAGTACTTCATTGGAGGAGAACGGTTGAATAGTTAATTAACTTCAGTTAAAGTAGCACTGGTAGATGAGCAACGGCAGACATCAGAAAAAGCATTGGAAAACGCATTTGTAATTATAATAATAACAATAACGCGTTTTTTGTATTATAAAAATGGTCCTTAATACAAAAGAAAATTACACACAATTGCTACATTTACTTATGTCAACAATGGCATTCAATTTGACAATTAGGTCTCTCAATAGGTTTATGAAGTTTATAAAAACGAATAAACGTCAACTAACTTTTGACACACTGACAGTTTGTGCAAAAGTTAAAATTAGACGTATATACAGAGCGCGTAAAAAGTTTAGAAAATCGGATATTATAAAAAGCATCATGGCATGCTCGCACTTTACAGGATATTGATATAAAACTGTAAACGGAATCAGAAAAGGCGAATTCAAGCTCGAAGAGTTGGAAAAATGAAACTATTTAACGATGCCGAAATCGATAACCCTAAAGGACCTTCACATACTCGTATAGTTAAAAAAATCATACCAAAATAGAACTCACAATTAAAGTACATTAAAAACAAATACAAATTAAAATATAATACAAAATAACATTAACAATAAGTGTTTTCGTTTAATACAAAAGGAAAATAACCATCTAAAATGTATTAACTCATGAAAATTTACAATTTTGATCAAGTCATGAATTGCCACGGAAAAGTGTATATAGGCGTCTTGAATGGTGCTGAAAACGAATTTGTCATTCTAATATGGATATTTGTTATGCATTCGCTTCTACCACCCATAAAAGTTGAAATAGGTGATCACTAATCTCAAAAAAACTTAATATCTCGAAATGGACAATTGCATTGTACAGGGAACTTACCAGAGAAAGTGACTTTTTCGAAGTTTTTGTATGAATAAGAGTGCCGTTTCAGACAAGATGTCTAAATAATTAAAGTTGATAAGTATTAACAGTTTTTGGCCACGAGATGGGCGAATTTTCTCGAAATTTATGATTATCGACTGACTGTTTCTCAAGAGTGACATTTAGAGTAGAAATTGTCCATAAAAGTTTGTTTAGATAAAAATAAAGATAAACTAGAAAACCGTCAAAAACATGCATGGTTTTAATATACAGTGTGGGAAATACTTATGGAATAATTCAGTAACTTCCAAACAGGTCAATTTTTATTTATCATAATACTTATTGTGAGTTGTTAACACTTGTTCATGGCGTCATCCATTTTTGAACTATGACGTCACACTATTTTTTTAATGCATTGCAACAATTTTTGTTTTAGTTTTTGGATAGTACTCTTATCAGCTTTTGCAACAAATCCTACATGATATCTTTATAAAAAAATAAAATCAAAAAGAAAAAGTCAACACGAGGAAACTGGCATAAAATTGATAGCACCTGATGATAGTAGAATACAAGAAAAATAGTAATTTTGCTTTGAACAAAAAATCAGGTGTGGCCACCATACGACTTTCTTATACGAATGAGTGTTTCAAATCATACAATTTTAAAATTCATTTTGTACAAAAATTATTCAAAATGCTATCCTAAGTACTTCCAGTCTCTTAATAAATCTCTACAGGAAACATACTTTGTGAGATATTTGCAAAAAAAAATGCTAAGAGTTGAAGTATTACTTCCGGTCCGAATTTTACAAAAATATTTCATATCCAACTCTAAATACATTTATACTCTTAACAAATGTATATAAAATGCATAATTTACGAAATATTTGCCAAAATCGCCATTCGATAGGAGTAAAAGTGTTACTTCCGCTCCGAATTTTGAAATTTCATTTAAACAAAAAATATTTCAAATCCAACTCTAAATACTTCTGTACTCTTGACAAATATATATAGAATGCATAATTTATTTATTATTCCGGTAGGAATTTCGAAAAACTTTTTTAATAAGATTCTTCTCGAATTTAATTTTGTGTATATACGAATTCTCTATAAATTTGTTTAAACTTAGTAGTTGACGAATAATTGGCAAAATTCGATTTTTTCACTCAAGTAAACTACTACTACGGTCAGCCGATTCTACTGAAAATCTAATCAGATCTCAAGAGGGAGACTATAATCGTAAATATAAAATTTGGAATTGATACCTATAGCGGTTTGACTGCTATCGTGGTCACACACACTATACTACGTATAAGAAAGTAATAAGAATAAGTAAACTTTGACGTTTTTATAATTGTTGTTGTTGTTGTGGTTGGAACGTAAAAATCTCAAAAACTGTTGAAAAAAAAGTTAACTGGTGTAAGTTCATTGAAAAGGTATGTAATAGTACTATCTACGAATTTACAAAAAAATATAGAATTCCATTAAAAAAAAGGCGTATGACGTCACAGCTCTAAAGAAGATGATGTCACTAATAGGCTGCAGTGATTTAAAACCAGTGCAATTTAAAATAAAAGTTGAACTATTTTAGCGTTTTACAAAAATATTATTCGTTTTGAAATTAGTGAATTTATTCCATAACACTGTTGTGGCGTCTTCCTGTTTTGAAAGACGTACGTTCTTATCTTTCTCTCGTGTCTTCTTGTTTTAGAAGTAGATGAAGATAATCGTCATTGAATTTACGTTTTTATGTTGTTATTCACTAATAAAATAACACTACACTGTTATATATAACTTTATTTATAATTAAATAAAATAACAATGCTGATACATGTAGGCTACTTGCATCGTGCAAGATGAACCATACATGATAGCTGTTGACAGGATGAGTCTTGATGTTAAACTAATTTTAATCTTCTACTACAAAACGAATTCAGTCTTTAGAGTGGGGTAGCAAGTTTGCAAAACCGTACCTCATCTATTGTTGCCTGGAAAAACCAAATATTCATTAATAGGCTTGTAAGTATCATTAAAAGTTCTCAGAAAGAGCAAAATAGGAATGCAATTATCTAATATAAATATGTGGCGTTTATGGATTTCTTCCGTTATGGAATATTTATAATTATAAAATCCGGCTAATGTGTATGACCTTTTTACTACTACAACCGTATGATGTTAATAAAAGAAAGAAAATAAATGGTAATTTTAACAAAGCCTTTACCGATTTGCTAGAACGGACAATAGAAAAGTTTCTAAGAGATTATAGATTACATTAGGAGGCTAATGTCCCTTTTGGTTTTTCCAGATTTAATTTTAAATATACATTATTTGACGATTGTGAAGTAATAAAATGAGTGTAAGAAATTATACAGAAAAATCTACATGTTATCATTAATTGTTCCTTTGTAAAATAAGGCAAATTGGGATTAAAACTAATCATATAAGAATTTTACATAGAACATACAATTTTACTTTATAAATACGAATAAGAAAAAATAATAATAATAAACGTCCTTAACAACTGTATTTACCAAAAGCAGCATATAATGGCGTAAATATGGATTTATATTTAAGATGGCCAAGTTGATTTGCATAAATGAGGTTAAATTGTTGAATCCGGTTGAGCTGAAAAAAATTTATATTAAGCTACATTCCTAAATTCAATTTGAAAATATAATAATTAACATTTCATCAAGTAAATAGGCCCACGATAAAATATTGAAATAAAAAAAAAGTCGAGCTTAAATCTGGTGGAACATTTTACGAGCTTCTTTGCGTACGGCATTCATTGTAAATACGAGCCTCACGAAGTTAACGATCTTACCCTTTAATAATAACGCAACAACAGCTGGGGTATGCTGTCGAGGGTGGGCGTCTTTCTCTATTCAGTGCGAGGGATCGGAATATGCCCGTGCCCCTCTGTCAGTTTGTTATTTTTTATTTCGTCGCTACAAATTACACTGTATCGAAATTATTTAGGGTAATCACCGACCGAGCCCGAGCTCGGAATCATATTTAAGGGGCTTGGCTTCGTGAAAGATAATAATAGAGAGATATTGTGTTGTACGTCTGACGTATGTTCAAGTCTAATGTGTATGTTTGAATTAATCGTCGAGGATGCTTGATCTTTAAGAACGGGATAAATTTAATATCCTGAACAAATAAACGTATTATGCAGTTGTACGGAGGGGGATTTATTTGGAAGTTTTATCAATAATGTTTCGTTACTACATATAGCAGGTGTAATAAAATAGCTTATGATTTTGTAGAATTTTCTGTAATAAACAAATTATAATGAGAAAGAACTTTTTAATAGTTTAAGAGTTCAACAGTGAAATTTGTGCTTTTTTAATGTTTTTTAACAATTTCCGTTTGACATTGCCGCTGTTTTGTAAAAGGTAGGGAAGTAGGGTCAAAAGTTCAAAATGTAATGGTGTCAACACACACAAAATTAATAAAAGTAGGTCAAGAGGAAAAAAATTATGTTAAGGAAAAACTAATCTAGTGAAATCACATTTTTTCAAGAATATATCAAAAGAAACTTAAAAACTAAGCTGACAAAAATTGAATATTAACTCATGCAAGTAAAAGAAAAGTAATTCAAAGATTCCAATATTAAAAAGATATTTATCACGAAAATGTATGAAGATTACACAAAAAAGAAACTTGCCGCAGGAGGTTTGTGACTCAAGTAAGCCCATTAAAACAGCACTAAGAGCTACGCCCAGAGGTTACTTAGCTTAACAAAAAGGTAATCCTCTTAGGTGACAGCTTTTGAATATTAAATTTCTAGGCAATTATGAACATTTAAATTGCTATCTTTATAAGGACACAACCTGTATTTGCAACTACATATAAGTATGATTAATTAAGACTCTTCTGGTTTTTATTTTGTTAAAGAATTTATTTTTCAATTATACATACCTTTGTCGGGGTATTACGTAGATGTTTAGTTTGATTCTACAAAAGTAGACAAAAGTCGTTACAAAGAATGTTGTTAAAAACAAATGTAAAAAAGAGCTGTGATCAAAGGTTTCGAGAATTCTCTTATTCATTTTTGTACTATTGTTCTCGATTTTTAACCAATTTATAGTAAATTCACTGATTTATTATTTTATCTAATATATAATTTTTTTCTGATCTTAATAAGTGTAAATAGAAGAAAACATAATGTCCATTTTCCTTCAAAAGGCTATTTTTTATACTTTGGAAAAGAAAAAATCAGCACTGTTGACCTTTAGTTACAAATTGTTATATTTCTTTTACGGCTGGTCTAGTTTATATGTGTATCTACCACTGAAAAACACTTACCTGATAACTTTTCTTTGTGTCTGGTGGTTCTGTCGCCGCTTAACTTGAGGGGAAACGGTCGTGGATTTGAGGAAACTTTTACCCTACATTCAATTGCATTAATAATCCATAAAAAAATAATACTGAGAGCATTTTCTTAAGAAAATACACATTTTCAATGTAATCCAATATATTATTTAAGTTACGACAACCAATCACATTACCATAACTTCAAAGTGCTACTTCCGGTCCGAATTTTTAAATTTCATATATACAAAAAATATTGCAAATCCAGTTCTAAATACTTTTGTACCCTTGATAAATATATATAGAATGCATAAATTACGACATATTTGCAAAAAATCGCTATTCGATAAGAGTAAAAGTGGTACTTCCGGTCTGAATTTTGAAATTTTTTTTATACAAAAGATATTGAAAATTATGTTTTAAATGCTTCTATATTCGTAACGTACTTGTCTAACAAGCATAACTTGCGAGATATTCGCAAAACACTGATTTTCGATAAGAGTAAAAGACCTACTTCCGGTTGGAATGTCGAAAAACTTTTTTAAGACAATTTGTTTCAAACTTAATTTTAAGTACATACGAATTCTTTATAAATTTGTTTAAACTTAGTAGTTGCCGAAATATTGGCAAAATTCGATTTTTTCACTGAAGTAAACTGCTCCTTCCGGTCTATCGATTTTACTGAAAAACTAATCAGATCTCAAGAGAGAGATTATACACGTAAATACAAAATTTGAAATTGATAGCTATTGCGGTTTGACCGCTATCGTGGTCACAGGCAGACAGACAGACCCACAGACATTTTTTAAAAACCACTTTTTCGGTATCAGGGGACTTCAAAACGTGGACATCTGCAAAAATCTCGAGGTCGAAAATTTTCATCATCACAATACTTCCTTATACTACTTATAAGAAAGTAAAAATGAGGTGTGACCACCACACGACTTTCTTATAGGTATGAAAGTGTTATTTCCGGTCCGAATTTTGAAATTTCATTTATAGAAAAAAAAATCCAAATCCAACTTTAAATACTTTTGTATTCTACATAAATATATATAGAATGAATAATTTACGACAGATTTGAAAAAAATCGTTATTCGGTAGGAGTAAAAGTGTTAGTTCCGGTTCGAATTTTGATTATTTTTTTTTATACAAAAGGTATTGAGTTCTAAATACTTTTATACTCGTAATGTACCTGTCTAAAAAGCATGACTAGCAAAATATTACAAAAAACCGATTTTCGATAAGAATAAAAAACCTACTTCCGGTAGGAATTTCGAAAAATTTTTTTAATAAAATTCTTCTCAAATTTAATTTCAAGTATATATGAATTCCTTATAAATTTGTCTAAACTTAGTAGTTGACAAAATATTGGTATAATTCGATTTTTTCATTGAAGTAAACTACTACTTCCGGTCTGCCGATTTTGCTGAAAATCTAATGAGTTCTCAAGAGGGAGATTATACCACTAAATGCAAAATTTGGAATAGATAGCTATAGCGGTTTGACCGCTATCATTGTCACAGACAAACACACAGACACACAGACACACAGACATTTTTTAAAAACCGCTTTTTTGGTAACAGGGGACTTCAAAACGTGGACATCTGCAAAAATCTCGAGGTCAAAAATTTTCATCATCACAGTAGGTACCTCCTTACACTACGTATAAGAAAGTAAAAATCATTGATAAGATTATATATTTAGCATAAAACACTTTGTATAACAAATTATTTGAAATGCTAACTGTTTCTGAATTTTTGTTCAAATTTCACTTGTTTATAATTTATCGCATTTATGCACTAATAATTCCACCCCATACAATTGTATGTTTTCGTGTGGAAAGACGCAAAAGCGCGGGCGGTTTTCAAGTTAATACAATTACCATCCCTGTGCTAAGGCGTACGTATGTACAACATACATACATAAACTCAACAAGCGCACACATAGAATACACACGACATAAAATCGTAGCGCATATGTAAAATTAATTACAACGTGTATGTTATTAGTGTAGAAAACTTAACAAATTTAATTCCCCATTAGTTTACCCTCTCGCTCGAACTGGGTTTCTTTACCGTTCTCGTTTTTTATTCCTCACTTGTATAATCTCCGCTGACGTTTTTATGCACCGCATTAACAAGCCTTAACGTTGGAGCCGTTACATACGTTTACAAACGTACTACGTGAATGCGTGTGTGGGCGGATTTGTTCTATGGGAACCACATGTCGTGTCTTCGGCGGTATTTTTCACGTACGGCTTTTCTATTTTTTATAATTATAATGGGTGAAAACAGAACGCCCCGCTTCCAGCGCGCATATGAATATCTAAGCATGTTTAACATGCCGTACCTCCTCTCTGTATATGGTATACATGGCGTAGGATCAAGGGATCATTAAATTTAAAGACGAAAAATTATTGCTGCTCCACAATGCCCGTTATATTTAGGTTGTCGTGTTAGTCCGGATGAATAATTCTAAAGAGCGTTTACACTGAAGAATTGTTTTGGAATTTAGGAGGTTTTCAATCCTCATGAAGATACGAGATATGTAATAGTAATTATTACTCTTTCATATTACCAAAGAAATTAAATGAGATGTTGACAAAAGTATTAATATGCATGAGAACTAGATATGCTTGACTTTATAAACAATGCAAAGGATATAATCATTATAATTATTATTGTTTGTTCTTTAAAGATTGGCTTGAATCTACATCTTGTCATGTGTTCGCATATGGCAATGTCATACAATATATTTATTAACATATTCACTAGAGTTTTTCAAGTGAAACAAAAGAACGAAGTATGGACACCACACGACGTTATTATATGTATTTGTGGTCCCAATTTTTGTCTATCAAACTTGTTATAAGTTAAAATCTAAACATTTTTATACATTTAATAAGTCTCTGTTGAATTTATACAGTGTGGAAACTACTTATGGAATAAATTCAGTAACTTACAAACTAATGACATTTGTCGAAAACGCTGAAACAGGTCGATTTTTATTTTAAATTGCGCACGTTTTAAATCACTGCACCTATTAGTGACGTCATCTTCTGTAGAGCTGTGACGTCATACGCATTTTTTTTTAATAGAATGCTATATTTTTTTTAATTCGTAGATAGTACTATTAAATACCTTTTCAGTGAACTAACACAAGTTAACTTTATTTTCAACAATTTTTGAGATTTTAACATTTTTACGTTCCAACCACAACAACAACAATTATAAAAACGTCAAAGTTTACTAATTTATTCTTTTTTGATCAAAGCAAAATTACCAGCTTTCTTGTATTCTACTACCGTCAGGTGCTATCAATTTTATCACACAGTTTTTTCGTGTTATTTTCTTTTTTTTAATTTTTTTTTTTTAAAGTAAAAATCTCAAAAACTGTTGCAAATAAAGCTAACTTGTGTTAGGTCATTAAAAAGGTATTTAATAGTACTATCTACGAATTTATAAAAAAATATAGCATTCTATTTAAAAAAATGCGTATGACGTCACAGCTCTAAAGAATATGACGTCACTAATAGGTGCAGTGATTTAAAACCAGCGCAATTTAAAATAAAAATTGACCTGTTTCAGCGTTTTCGAGAAATGTCATTAGTTTGTAAGTTACTGAATTTATTCCATAAGTGGTTTCCACACTGTATATTATATTGTTATGGATATTTGCAGAAAAAATTGCTTTTGGATATTTTTTGGTCAATTCTGAATTAGAACCTATAAACAACCGCTATCGTCGTCACACTCATAGAGGCAGACATGTGCAAAAACTACTGTGAATGAAAAGATAAAAATTCATTAAAAAAATATGATTATTTATCTAAATGTCTTGTCCTTTTTATATGCAGTTAGGTGGTTGAAAAGTCTGGTTCTCATTTTGTGTATTATTATGAAAAACATTGCCATGGTAAGTTATATGTAGCATATAGAAATGATGTTTTTCTCTAGTATCATGATCATAGTAGGTATGTAATATTTGTAAGGGTTAGTACTTAAGTTAATTAAGAAATATATTAGATGGCTCCAAGAACATAATGCAAAGCAAAGGCAACAGTCTATAATGTTAGTAAAAGATTTGTAGAAAATTATACCGCAACCTTGAATATGCTGCGGTATAATTTTCGGCTGCAAAATATAAATATACCAAATATGTATACTCGCGGCAAAAAGTTTTGTCGGGTCGTACGAACAGCTATATGGAAGATATATCTGGTTCACTCTAACAAATTTTGAGCACGAAATAAAGAGGGATTAAATTGAATTTTTATAATACTCAAGTTTGAGTAAATATACTTAACTGCTTCCTAAAAGAAAATACAAGTGGCATATAGAAGTAATAAATATATTTCAAATATTCTTCATTTATGATTTATCGCATCAACATTACAAAACCTTTTTGCTGTTCTACAAATGTTTGGGTCATTAATTTTTTTCTGTAATATACATTCTATTTATTTTAAAATAGATACAAAAAAATTATGGGTTTTTACTATAATTTAATTCAAAATTCTTGATTATATTACTATATCGGCATTCTGAGACTTTTTTACCTGGGGCATGTTTGCCTAATATGTATACCTTGGTATTTACAGCGCAATTGCTAGGGGTGTTTAAATTTTGGAATACTATTTAAATCAAGATTTTTTCTAGCCCATATATTAAATACTTTTTTTTAATAGTTCAGCCACCTCTCTAAAGATCAATTATTTGACCATTCCTTGTTAGTATTAGTATGGTAATTTCTCTGCATTTTTAAAACTATATATGTTAAAAACGTCCGGGGTAAGTGTGTCCTTTAAATATATTGTCCTCAAAAGATTCTTTGTGTAATTTTTTGTTTGCTTATTTATTGCTTTATTATGCTAGAAGTATTTTATTTTTGAGGAAATTTAATATATCTCTCAAGCGTAAACAAAAATATTACAATCTCCCTTTATGGTTTATTAAAATTTAGCCGGAAATATTATCGGAATACTAGAGTTGTCCATATAGCTGGTCTTAAGACCCGACAAAACTTTTTGCCGCGAGTATACTTGTTTGCAATGATTTAAAACAAATACATGGTCCTGCAATAGTGAGTCAGGCTTCCATAACTCCTCTACGAATTAAATTAGGAATTTCATTCATATGGCAGCTTACACTGTATTATAGGCTTTATCTCATTAAAATATTTTTAGTAATGGTGGTTGTGTTGATCTTCAACGGTTTTCGAGATATTCCCCATTTTTTTATCAGTTTTTCACTGGCTGCAATATTACTGGTATGCTTAGAAAGTGGCTAAAAATCTCAAGAGGACCACTTGAAACAAGTAAACAAAACGGTGTGAGAGATACTTGATATGCTTCCAATAATGGGTGGAGACTATGGTTAAAAATCTGAAAATCTTAGTTGCCGAAATATGTATTTAGATTTTTATATTTATTTTTTGTGGTAAGGGATTTTTTCCTTTTGCATTTTATTTTGATATGCTTGATAAATAAACGGCATCTTTAAAGTAGGCTTGGAAAACTACATTTGATTTAACATCAGTAAACAAAGTTTCTATTTTTATAGATGTTCAAAATGTCTTCCGCCTTGTTCAAGACATTTACCAACTCATCTATGGAAAAACAAGCATGCTGTTTAATGATAATGTTAATATGATTTTTGCTGTGGGTAAGAATGTGAAAAACTGTTTTTTTCGAAAATAGAATTTCTGCGACTGGGTTTCTCGAAAGACGACATCTAGAAGCGGTTCAGTTCTACCAGACTTCTTGAGCGCTTTGTTGAAACAGGAAGCGTTGACTACAAGAACGTAGAAATATTAATGAAAACAACAAAGGAAGAAAATGAGTTGGCAGTTTTATTGACAGTTACAGAAAACTTAAATATTGGTCAAGCAATGGTAGGACAGGTAGTTAGAATAAGTGAAAGGTCAGCCCTACATAACATAATTTTCGTGCGTTCAGTTGCACTAAACTCTGAGTGAAAATGACTTTCAGCGGAGGGCAGACTTGTGTACGGCATAATTACGTCTCCAAGAAAACCAATTTTTTTAAGAACATACTTTTTTCTGTCGAACAACTTTTCACGACACTGGATGCGTCAATGGACATAACTCTTATGATTATGCTGTCGAAAATCTAAGAGTAGTTTGGCTTGGCAAATAGATAGTCAACAACGTTGGTGAATAAATGTTGTTGGAGAATATGTGGTGGGCCGACATGTTTTTAAATGTCACCTTAACGGTCAATTGTATTTGGAATTTATAACAGAAGAATTATCAAGATTACTTCAAAATTTACCTATAAACATCCAGGTACTAAATATATAGTTACATCAGGAGAGAGCCCCGGCCCATTTTTTGCAACAAGTCAGAACCCTGTTAAATAATCAGTATGAAAATCGCTGAATTGGAAGAGGCGGACCAGTTCGTTGGCCTCCGAGGTCACCCCACCTAACTAAAGTAGATTTTTTACGGGGGTAAAAAACAGGTTTATAGGGAACTTTCAATCACTAAACAAAACATACAAGAAAGAATTGTCGGCGCGGTTGCCTCTATTACAGCTGCCGTACTCAGGAATGTAGAAAGGGCATTTCAAGTAAGAATTGGTAAATGCCTTGAACAAGATGGATGACATTTCGAACATCTATAAAAATAAGAACTTTGTTTACTAATGTTAATTCAAATGTAGTTTGTAGTAGTGGCATAAACAATAATATATGAAAGCCTGACGCTCTATTGCAGGACCCTGTATATTTTAGTACGCAATATTTTAATTAAGTAGTCGCTGTGTTCCAACTCAATGTAGAGTCTAAATTGATTCCCCAAAAATGTTATTGTATTGAATAGATGGAGCTCCTCTGTAGTACAAGAAATACCACACAGGTTCTGTCTGTTCTTACCTTGCATCCGAGCTAAAGTCCATGTATTGAAACGAACCTTGTTGCCAGTATTTATACACATGTGGGCAGTGGGCACGTACTGTTCGACGCTCGACGATAGGCCGATACGATCATTACGATCATAAGATTCCAAAATAATGCATCTGTGCATGTTGCAGGGGTTGTTATCTTCATTTTTAGGTACTATTCCCATTCGTAATATTCTTAAAAAAGTATCTTAAGTTAATATTATAAGAATTCCTCCAGATTAATTATTTTTATGATTGAATTTAATATGGTTTCGCTGAAGGTCTACTTGTCGGCTCGCATATGTATATCTGTTAGGTAGGTACGGTTTGGCAACTCTTTTCGTGTTATGTCAAGATGATCGTAGGCCAAACCTGTTTATTTTTTTTTATAGAATTTATGACAATTGTATGTATACTAAACTACGTTGGTCCCACCACAAAACCCTGTGTAACACCACAACGAAGTAGAAGCCAATGTGATCAATATGTTTCTAGTGTACAATCAGGTATTCTGAACGTCAGTTTTACAAACAATGTCGTGCCTTTGGAGTAGGATTTAAATGAATCAGCAACTTTGGCCTCTTGCTTTATAAAAAATTAATTAATTAATTAGTCCACTTTATTGCACGCAGCGAAACGTCTCTTACAGATTACAAATTGAAAATAGAAGAGAAAATTGCTAATTTGAAGAAACATTTTACAAATAGAATTTAATAAAAGGAACGGAATTTGATAGCTCTTTTGTTCATGGTAATAAATCTAGCTTAAACCACTTCATCTTCTTTTATAATTTGCCCAAAAGATGCTATTGCAATATTTTGTAATGCAAACGCTCTTTTGTGCTAATAGAACTTGAATAGTGTGACATTATATAGTTATTTATATACTCCTTCGTATGTCAAAACATTTTATTAATCAGAAGCTAAACTTAAGCTGCTTGTTAAATTCCTTGAAATTTACCTAGTGCTATAGGCATTTGGAGCAAAAAACATTCGTCTAATACTTACCTTTCAAACACGAATCATTTCTTAACAGCTAAGCACTTAATATCTAACACCAAGCCTAATACATATAGCTGAAAATTATCAGAAATAACATAATGATAAGCAAATTGTAATGTGTTATAATATAAACGAATTTAGAACATTCTTGCCAAATCTTTCCTTCATTTAATATTAAACGTATTTAAAAATGATTTCAATTTGCAAATATATAAGATATACTCGTATGAACCTATCCAATGATAGTTCAACATCGTTAAAAATAAAAGATATAAACTCTGTGCTGAACACGTAATTTTACTTATGAAGTTATTATCTCATTCTCTTACTATATTGCTGTGCATCTCCACAATGTTTTTCTTATTCAATTTGAAACGGAATTATTTGAACTAAATATCTTAATCTTTTTAAAACAATGACTATCCATTTCTAATTATCCTCGATTTTACTGCAATAGTTATATAAAAATTCTAGAATACGTCTCGACATAACGACCAGGACAACATCATGTCATTACTACTGACTGTACTCGGACATTTTTATTTTGTCGGTAACACTATCCCTGGTAATGAAATTAGTCTGGTCTTGGATAATTAAAGCTTTATGGTTGATATTTATAGGCGTCTCTATTTATAATGGACTAATAAAAACCTTGTTTTGAATGCATATTTACGAACATGATATGTTATTTTTCATGTAAAATAATTTATAGTAATAATAGTAATGTTTATTGCCTGTGAAAATAAATTAGAAATGCAGACATTATCATGAAATATATGCAAAACATATTAAAATATATTGTCAGTATAATAATTATACTTTGATGATATATTCATTAAATTTGTTAGTGTTTAGTAACTATTTATTTACTAAAACATTATTATTATTATTATTATGTCACATAAATATTAAATTTTGCTGGTTTTGTATGTTTAAAATTTTGTCAGTGATCATTTTCACATTTCCTATAGTTTCCACATCTATAGGAGAGAGCATACATATGTTAAATAAAGCAAACACAAAAAAAACATATTGCTACAATTAAATACGAAGCATAATAGGTCTACTTAAAAAAGAAAATGAACACAATCGCATAACTAAATTGAGTAAGAAAGTATTCTCAAAGATTTTTTTTATAACACCGCAGTCTTATATTAGCCAATCGGATTATATTGTTTCAATCACAATGCAGTCAAAATGTATAGTTGAAATGTCTTTCTGTACATAATATTCTTCCTTGGCAGGCAAACATATTATTAGGTTTCACTAGTCAGATTTACATGGCGTCAATTCCAGAGACGCATCAAGGAGGTCATGTATCCCGATTTGATACTTTCCACGCGTGAATCAAAATACTTATAGGGAAACATGTACTTGCCAAGTAACAGTAAATATATTTTTCCTACAAGCAATATTGCAGGGTTTATAAAACATATCACATATCCTGACTGTTGACTGTTCATGTTGCGAGTTCAAATGAAAGTAAATCTCCATTAATTGTTCCATATGCTCAGGTGTTAATAATTGTCTGTAACCGTAAATACATTTTTACATTGAAAATTGCAGTTCGACATCTACCGTTGTAAGTAATAAAATTAAAGAATACATCGGCACGCTACAACAAGTACTTACGGTTTAACTAAAATAATTTCGGCGCAAATGCCCGGCCACCCGACAACGTCGCCTACATTTGCTGCTATAGGTGCAACTGCAGTAGAAGCAGATACAACGACACAGTTTTAACCCAGAAATAAGAAGGAATCAACTACAATCGCAGAAGCTTACGACTCAGATTATCAGCATGTTCAATTTATTTCATAGATAGGTCGACATAGGCTCCAAAAGTTTCGATTTGATTAGCTCACAGATAGAATTGTTTTCTAACGTGATTAGATGATATTTTGTGTAGCTGCTTCATATGGATGAAACTCCAGTATTTGTGTTTACCTACGGTTGATGACCAATTTACTTTTGTTACAATATTAAGCCAGGAATAATAGATTAGGCTTTAGCAAAGAACCAGCTCTATCCATATCAACATGGCTTTATAATAACATAATGTCATCCGCAGAGGTGGTCCTAATCATTTCAATACAGTAGATATAACAGTGGTATTAGGACGCGACTGTGAGGTATGCCAATAGTTACAAAAAGTAAAACTTTATCAGTATAGTGCAGGTACATACATGATTAAGTGTTCACCCGAACAGTTGGAAAATACAATTTCTTTTACCGAATTTAAACAAGTTTGTCAAGATCATTTATTTCAATTTCATATTCGAGTTGCTTATGACGGGATCAGTACGTTTTGTAGTCAGTTCTGTTTCGCCCCCGTCCTTTCGCCATGGAGCTCTTCGCCTCCGGCCGTTTCGTCCCTAAGATAACATGCGGGTTACCTCATATATATGTAACATAATTGTACATCTTATTAATATTTTGAAAAAATTAAGTTGTGAAAGTAAAGTGAACTCAAAATATTTATTATATAATTAAAAAATATACCTATACATAAATGTTCAAATATTCAAATAAATACGTTCAGTACTCACATTCTGTATAAAATAGATACTTTCTAAAGTGCTTCTTAAAATTAGAAAAATTGGTGTATTATATGTTCATCATAGCCCCCCCCCCCATAAATGATTATTAAATAGATAATCTTAATTATACGCAGAGTTAGATAATAAAAAATGCAATAAAATGAAATTTGTGAAATGAGAATACGAAGGCAACTTATACGCATATCTTATTAGTACATAAGCAACCTTTATACATATTTCATATACCAGGACAAAACGGCGCTGGGGCGAAACGACGGGGGCGAAACGTCAGAGGCGAAATGGTGGGGGCGAAAGGAGTTAGAACAGTTTGTAACTGTTTTACTAACATCCACGGTAAGTAACAATCATAAATAGTTTCTTGTCAAATAAACTTTAATAATGAGATTTACTATAAGTACAAAAAAATTATTATTATTATAAGCGATTACTGTTGATTTTACTAAATATTCTTTACAATCCTGTTTTAATCTAATTTAATTTAAATAAAGTGAAATATTAAAAGTTTCAAAGGAAAATGTGACTACTCCTCCTATATTCACGAGAATAAATTAGGAAAACGTGACCACGGGGCGCTCGGAGAGAGTCAAACGTGACGTTACCAATGTTATCTGCCTTGACGGCAGAGATTCCATAACAAAATTAACCATTAGGACCAAATGGCTTATAAGACAAGCGGGGCTAATGCGTAGGTCTGCTTTCATAATTATGGTGATGTTAAATAAATTCCGAAATCTATTAGCCAACTGGTGTTACACACACACAGAGAGAGAGAGAGAGAGAGAGAGAGCGATACACTTACAGAAGCACACCTATTCTAATTTTAAATCGTGTTACGTGATAGCAGAATAGATGTTATGAAAACTATTGTAGAAATTTATATTACAATTCTGTATACAGAGGCGTTTGAAGGTTTAGAAACCCTTCAAGACAAACTACTTAAATAGAAGAATTTCTTGCTATAAAATATGCATCAGGATATATTATTATGTTGAATTTATGATTCACGTTCCATTAAAATAAGAGGGCCATGTTATTTTAATGTAATTCGTCATATACCCTACACAGAATTATGAAGAGAATATTCATATCTTCCAACAGTTATCTAGGCGTTCTTTAATCTAAAGGAAGATGTCTGTTATTAGTCAAAATTATAAAGACTAAATGTCCTAAGTTTATTTATTATTAATTGCGGCACAACGAATAGTATAATACAAGTTGGACAGTTCAACTTAGTCTGTTTGCAAATTATAGAGCTTGTGTGATTTTTTTGCATTGCTTTTCTTCTGTAATGGAGTATTAAAAATGGTATATTTTTAAATTAAATTTCTTGCTGATTTCTTGATCTTTTAGACGGAATATATATTTATGAAAATCCATATATCCTACCTGTACTTTACGTTTAATTCTTTTTGATTTATGGATTTATTATTATTAATTCTGCAGATTGTTGTATACATGGTCAGTACTTTTGAATGAAAAGAATTACTTGTCAAGTATAATGATAAGTTTAATAACCCTGCAGGCTTTATAAAAGCAATTAAAAGAGAAATTCAAACAAGTTTTGTGTAGCACAGCATTGATTACCTAAGATTAGAAAGGAAGATTTAATTGAATTCTATATGTCACAATTCAAGATTATTTTTATTTTTATCATTCCTAAAGATATACAGAATAAATCATATAAAAAATAATAATAATGCAAATGGCGCCCAACGTGGGGCACAATTATGGATTATTTTTCTATTTTCCAATTTTGTTTCTGAGAAGTGGGAAAAGGAAAATTAGTAATCAATGGAATTGTGGATCAAATGACTTGAACAAGCTTAAAAATAAAAAATGTAGACAAGTTCAAATCTGTTACTGAAAATTTCGCAAAAGCATTCAACGAACAGAAAAAATCTATTGACGGGATACATGTAGCTACTAACGCAAAAGTGAGAGAAATAGATGAAATATTAATTAATATTGAATCTAAGATGAAAAGTATTTCTATAAGTTTTGCAAATTATTGTTTACATAGTCAGTACTTTTAAATGAAAAGAATTACTTGTCAAGTATAACGATAAGTTCAATAATCCTGCGGATTTTGTAAAAGCAATTAATAGAGAAATTCAAAGAGTTTTGTGCAGCATAGTATTTAATACCTCAAATTAGAGAGGAAGACTTGATGAAATTCTGAAGGTCATAATTCAAGATCTTTTTATTTTGATCATTCTTTCCGATACACACAGTTATCATAAAAAACAAACATTACAATGTGTTGTGTCAAATGTCTCACTGAGTTGTATATGCAATGAGACTGCCGTTCTTATTAATATATTAACAACAACAAACTAGCAAGTCATTACTATATCTGCTTATAATTTTCTTTATTAAAATTTTTGTATTCTGTATGTTAGCATGTCTACCCAATACGTTTCCCTAAATTTGAGCATCAATCTTGTATAAATAATAAATTATTACAAATACTTTTGCTTTAACTACTCACATGCTTCCGTTACATATTTTATTAATTGCATTTTTCCGTCCTATCGGAATAATAACATTCGATTCCGGGCGATCTTTGCGAAAACGCGAAAAATAAATATTTGTCGACCCGTAATTCTAAAGGAAAACACCGAACAAGAATCTCGAAAGCATGTCAGAAAGATTAGGAATACAGAAGGAAAGTTCCACAGTGAAGTGGTTATTATTTATTAAACTTCCCTATACATACTTCCTAAGGGGGTAAAGGAAGCAGAATTTAAAAGCTTCGACTTACCTAAGTCAATTCTCGGGGGATTTAAACCGATCGAGTGCATTTAACCGTCCATCGCCCCACAAAATGTATTCTTCTTTACTTTATCTCTAAGTACATAAGAATACTTTTGACACTTGATGTCCCGAGGTCGGGTCAATATACATTTAGGTCAGCTTTGTGCTAACAAAAAAGGAAACAGTCTAGGGTGGGATTTGTGTCAAAAGTACACCCGACGGGGAAAAATAAAAAATATTACTGATTCTCGATTATTTGATTATTATAAATAAATATTTCGATATTTAAGGCATGTTTTGGAATGACCCTTTAAAATAAAAATCTTATAAAATACGGAATATCGAGAACTGTTCTGATTTGCTGCGGCATGCTCAAACCATATAATCTCAGATATTTTTTACCACACTAGTGGTCGCATTCAGCAGACCCATCAGCTGCGCAACTGTTCAGTAATCGGACTCAGATGATTTTCGCTCACTCTGAACGTATTGTGGAGCGGTCGCCACTTTTACGTAATAATGACCTCAAATATATTTATCCTATTTACGACAACACATATTGTTTTATAATATACATAGTACTTTAATATACTGATTAGAAACATACCACTCTGTGGCTATGAAAGTATTTAAATTTATAAGAATAGAAACAATGCCATTAAGAATAATAACGGATATATAGAATTGGTGTTATTTCCTGTACTCATGCCACAACTAGTAGTATGTCAGATACCTTTGATTACCAGCAATGTTAGTCACGCCAAATTAACGTCATTTTTAAAAACGGCACGCAAGATGAATAGTTAGATTAGTATTTTATTATTCTAGTGCACTTTAGTAGACAATTAGTAAAAGTGTTTCTGTGTTAGTAAAGTTTCATAATTTAAAGTCGGTTGATAATGACAAAGGAATTGTCAAAATCCGATGTTGTTACCAATTTGGTGACAAAAGTTTTATTTTTATTACATTACACTGATTAAAAATTATTCTGATTTTTTTATAGTCTGTCAACTAGATTATTTTACAATGTCCACCATTTCTTTCCTAGTTAAGTAATTGTAATTGTAGTGGCTTTCTTAATTACATTGTCAAAAATGTCGCCTCTTTAGTGCATTCTTAACACAGGGTTAAAAGCTTTTCTTTTTTTTTTGTTTTGAGTAATAAGTCGTCATTGCACTCTTTGACAACCATATCTAATAGGATATATTTATCTTCCTATCGATATTATTATTTTCTGAGGAAGTTCTGTCATGTTTTCGTTGCACGGAGCAATCCACGATTTTCTTTTTGCCGATCTCTGGTAAATTCATGCTTGTAAAGAGTTATCTGAAGTAAAATTTCTTTCTAACTTTTCTAATCCCTTTATAATGCCTAAGACTATATGTCTCCTTGTTTCGTTCATCTTTGCTAGTTACTTTACCACTGTAAACATATGACGGCTTCATTGTCCCAATCTGTCCAAATATTTATGCAATACTTGCCTGGTTCCCAAATATATGTGTTGTTTGAACGGACACCTAATGCAAAAGGACAGCAATTATTGATCAATAGTTATGGTATCATCATGTTATGTTTTTGTAGGCATATTGGAGCGTCAGTAACTGCAGTTGCGGATTTTTTTTGTATATATATAAAAAGATTGTAATAAGTAATACGCGAAAGATCAATTACATGGAACGATTTAGCTGAATAATTGAGTGAAAGAAGAAGTAGAGTAGGGAATTCAGTTTTTTGATATTATTTAATAAAAATATGTTTTTTCTTAAATATTTAATTGATATGCTATCCCCTCACCGTAAGCAAGGCCAAGTATAGCGCTTTGCAGAACGATCCTCTTATATTACGAAAACTTTTGTGTCATGATGCCTATATTGCCTATGTACCTTACTAGTGTATACTGCTCAAGTCTCACCCTCTTCGAAACATTCTTGTCAATCTAAAATATAATATGACTCGCTGCCGCTATGCCTGTTACGGAGAAGGGGTGGTTTGAAGGTATCTCTTAGACCGATTAAAAAATGGCTCCACCTCTTATTCATTTAGTTAATGAGCTCCATGATAGTATTCTCACCAGAGAGAAAGTAACGGAGGCTAGAGTGTTCAACCATAAGTCAAATTCACAACAAAAATAAAATTTATTTAAAATTTAAACTTGAAACAGATTAACAGAATAAGACCTAAAACGATTCCCCAATGTATTTATGTAAGCAATTCAATAAAATTAATTTACCATTAAATTATATGTTCATATATTTTCCCCTGTAAACGTTTTAAAAGAAATTAATTAAGATTTATTTATAAAGAAAGGAGCACAAAAATGACTACTAGTACCTAGATAATATTAGCACCCAACAAAAGCACGAAACCTCTCGTAAATTGTTCTATACATTCTACAGGTACTGAATCTGTTCTGTTTTTACCTGTCATGTTTTGTGATGATAACGAGAAATTTGCTGTAAATCTTTTGTATTTTATTTTAAAATACAATATAGTATTCAGTCCTTGACGGCTAATCAACTTATTAACTAATATATAACTATTTTGTACCAAATTGTTCCAAAATAACACTGTTTTCATGTGTTAACCACATGTCGAATTACTATTTTAAGCCTAACGCCACAGTACTTAGATGGTGAGACTTGGTGCTCTAAATTAACCAACATATCAGGACATCCATATGTCCAAACTGGGTTAAGTATACTTGGAAAATATTTTATCGTGTCTACTTAGCTATGAGTGTTTGGTCGAAGGTAATACTCTAATTTTCATCATGTGATCTAATAACGGCTAACGTTTTCAGTAAGAGTATGCCTTAAAAATTTTTTTTTTGTTGATAAATTGTTAAAGAAGTTCGTCTCAGCTTACTTGAAGTCTGATTCGTAGAAAAACGGCAACCTCAGAAGGTCTTCTTGTACTACTAATGGTTAATGCTTTTTCAATAAGGCTGTGCCTTCAACAACTTTTTTTTTTGGTAAATTTTCTAAAAATTCGTCTACAGCTTATCTAAAGAAGAAGAAGGGCGACCACATGAGGACTTCTTTACTCAGGAAAGAGATAATAGTCACTCGGTATTAAATCTGGGTTTTAGAGTTAACGTTTCACTTCTGCAAAGCCTAACTCGTCGATTACTTCACTGCAACTCAACCATTTTTATAAAGAAACTTCATTAAAGTTTTGGGATCCTTTTTGTTGTATGGCAGCTTTTAACTTTCTGTTTCTTTATAGACTTCTTCTGTTATTGTTTAGTCATTTTTTGATGTATTCACTAGTAAGATTTTTCCACATCCAGGAACACCGTGACCACCAGGTTTCCCGATGAATTCTGGGCTATTCCTTTATTGATACTCGAGATTTTTTATGGGCACACTAAATGGATTCTTGTTTGGTGGTGGATCCCACGTTTCATCAGAAGTACAAATTTTTGAAAAAATCTACATCACCAGTCAGAACCATAAACTTCTTTTCGGAAATGCTTTGTCGACAGAATTTTTGTTAGGGTTGGATTGGGTTTGGTTGGATTTAGTTAGGATTCAACCAATTTCAGAATTTATTGCACTCAAAGCTTATTCAATCTTAAATCTTTTTGCAAAATTTGTAATGCTGTAGCTGTTTTCACTTCATCGGCATTCATTGAAACTTTTATTGTTTGCTCTCTTTCTTGATGTTTTCGTTGGCTTTTGCTTCAACAGGCCCACCGCGTTCCTAGGCTATCGTCCCTGCCTCATCGATATTTTTTGGACAAAAATATTATCATAATATATCGCATCTTCCCCATACACATTAGGCATTCTTTGATCCACTCCTTTCCCTCCAACAATTTGATTACGTTTCTATGATCTAGCTAAATTTTACTCATTTTGTTGCTAGATAAGGAAGGCTGCACTAAACACTGAAAACACCAAAAAATTTTGAATGTGAATCAAATCTGGTTAGCAAACATAAAAATATTACAGAGCATGTTGGCAGTATCTTGACGTAACCTACGAAAAATCATCCAATACGTTTTATCAAATTTAAGATAAAGCTCTTTTTCTATCTGAGCACAGTATCGAGGTTATTTCCATGTGTTTAATTATCTCATAATTCATACTAACGGAAATATTATGTAATAATAATAATTTACGAGCCAACCCCTTAAGGCAAAGCCACAAATAGCTTTATTAAGTTTGTCGCATTTGTATGTCAGTCTTTTCCCCCAAGTCTCTGTGTGCTCTAATAATTGACAAAAAAGAGTAAAATGTTCTTCCTGTATTAATTACACCATAACATGTATTTCCGTTTCCCTGTGTGACACAATATTTGTATTGAACAACGAGAGCGGAAGTTTACCGTTCGTCTTAAGGAGAACGGTTGATACTGTTTGAGTTAAATTAAAACGTCTAAAATCCCTTATAAAGCCTGAAGGACTTAGCTTAATGGAAATTAATTATAATTAAAGAGAGATTTGCTTAAGTTTCTTGAGCTGTACGACTCAGAAATGCACTTTCCTCTAATTAAAACTCGGTATTTTTAAAACCCTTAAGTTTGTCATTAGTGTATTGGGTGTTATGTGTGGGGGGCAAATGCGAAAAACGAAATCTCTTTGACTTTTATAATTCCTTGAATCTTTTAGTGCAATTTGTAATAATACTAAAAATATTACTAATGAGATAAATATTATAAAGAATAGTAAATATTAAAAAGGTGTTTTTTTGCTTTTTGACTCAAAAGTAACCATTAGTAAATTGCTTCCATAATATTTTTTGTTACATTGTTATACTTTTTGTATGCTATTTGTGTATTCATTCCAACAATTTAGTCAATTCATTTTTAAATAGAGTTAATTAGCTAAAATTTTACTATCTTCGTTCTTTTTGTACTCAAAATGTTAGGCTATAATAAATATTTTCTTTTTATCGTGTTAGGTAAGAAACGTATGAAGAATAATACTTTTCAGGCAATGTAGAGAAAGTATAAGTTGACAGCGGACGTGTCAGGTTTAAATTACGACGGAGCAAAGAAATAATGTAAACATCACCCAGTTACTGAATAGCACTATTCATATGGTGAACTGCAACATCTGTTACTGTCCCAAAACGACAGCAAAAAAAATCGTCTTTCTTCTTAAAATTCATTTCTTCATCGGCGTTGGTAGTAGCGTGAGGGGTTTTTAAAATTCATTATGTTTACCTTTTATTTCGCATGATAAATAAAGTTATATATGTACCTATACCTATACCTATTCATACTTACGTTAGTTTTGTCTTTTCATAGTTTTGACTGTGTTAATTATGTACTTCGTAATTTTTGTAATAGTTGCTATTTAATACCGTTTTATTGAATCTATTTCTCCCAATTATCTCGACGTAAGTGTGCATTGGATTTTGATAAATTCCAATAACATACGCATACATTTTTAGTTATCATTTATGTAGATCTATAGTCCATTCATTTTAAGAAAACAGTAGTTAACGCTGCGATCGGCGACCGTATCACACCGAAAAATTTTTGTCTGTAACATCAACTGTCAGAAATTTTTGACATACAAATACATTAACAAATATTATGCGATACATTTTTTATCATATCTTTTTATTTGAAAACTAAAAAGAAATTTTACACATAGTTCAAAAAATTGAAGACTCCAGGGGATGAAAGTGTAGGTGTGGAGTAAATTTGCCTGGGCTATTAGCCAATCAGAATCCAAGAAATAATCCCCTATCTTACCTAACACTGTTTTCTTAACGTGAATGGAGTATAGAACATTGTTTATGTTACTATGATTTGGAAGAATGTCGAGAATGTCATCGTTAAACAATGGCAAGTTGGATTAAGGGTCATACTGATTGTATGTCCTCCATTGTCAGTCATTCCGAAATTTATTGCATAGTCTGTAAAATATCGTTACAGAATGCCCAAAAAGGCCACGTACAATGTCACTTAGCATCGCTAACACTACACAGAAATTGGACCCGTTGAAAGCTCACAATTTTAACGAAGAACTCTGTGAAGCTTTAATGGCGCCTAATTTCCCATTAAATAAACTTGACAATTCCACTTTGAAAACATTTCTCCAAAAATATACTAGTCGAAATGTTCCTGATGAATCCACCTTACGCAAATATTGTGTTCCTAAGTGCTTTACGAAGGCAGCAGAATGCACTAGAAGACATCTTTCAAATCAGTACCTATGGATAAGTGTCGACGAAACTGTCGATATATTAGGACTCTGTGTAGTAAATGTTATAGTTGGTGTACTACATCCAACTATTCCATATAACGCATATGCATCTAAAGTTATACATAGAGTTGATGCGGAAACAGTTGCTAAAATTATTGACTAGAATTTGCTCAAAATAGTTCATCCGGACGACAGGTACAGGAAAAAATACTCTTATTTGTTAGTGACAGTGCCGCATATATGTTAAGAACAGGCAGACTATTTAAGGAAACATATCCCTATATGCTGCATATTACTTGTGTAGCACATGGTCTCCACAGAATCTGTGAATATATCAGAGACAGGTATCCGGAAGTTGTCGCTTTTAAAAAAAATTCAGAAAAGCACCATCGAGAGTAGCTCTGTATAGGGAAAAACTTCCATCTCTGACACTGCCTCCCTCGCCAGTAATAACTAGATGGGGAACATGGTTGGAAACTACTAGTTTTTATGCAGAGAATTTCGATAGTTTACAAAATTTTGCTACATGTTTAAATGACGATGCTCGATGTATTTCTGAGTGCAAGGAACTAACACAAATTCCAAATTTAAAAAATCAGTTGTACTTCCTTCAGGAAAACTTTAGAAATTTTCCTAAACTAATCACATATTTTAAAAATCGAAATCTCAAAATAAAAGATGGTTTAATCACATTAGATGTGGCTATTAATAATTTCAATAGTATTCCAAGTGACTTCGGATGTGGCCTTCCGCAAAAGTTAGACGCGCAGTTTTTAATAGAAATCCAGATTTAATAACATTACGGCAATTGTGTATGGGGACAATGATACAAAATCTAACTGCTAAATACGCTGAAATAAAAGAATACTTCCAGTACGCACCTATAACCAGTTGCGATGAGAAAGACGTTCTCTATCTACAAGGATGTACTTCATTCAACGAGAACAAATCTCACAGAAGACGATGCTCGATGTATTTCTGAGTGCAAGGAACTAACACAAATTGCAAATTTAAAAAATCAGTTGTACTTCCTTCAGGAAAACTTTAGAAATTTTCCTAAACTAATCACATATTTTAAAAATCGAAATCTCAAAATAAAAGATGGTTTAATCACATTAGATGTGGCTATTAATAATTTCAATAGTATTCCAAGTGACTTCGGATGTGGCCTTCCGCAAAAGTTAGACGCAGTTTTTAATAGAAATCCAGATTTAATAACATTACGGCAATTGTGTATGGGGACAATGATACAAAATCTAACTGCTAAATACGCTGAAATAAAAGAATACTTCCAGTACGCACCTATAACCAGTTGCGATGAGAAAGACGTTTTCTATCTACAAGGATGTACTTCATTCAACGAGAACAAATCTCACAGAAGAGAACATTGAGAGAGTATTGCTAGTAAATATTAGTACTCCTTTACTCGACTTGAACTACAAATGAACAAATAATAATGTATTTTATATTTTATAATCACCAAAAACTTGTCATCCAATTATATAAATAAAATTAAAAACTCTTTAAAAATACATTGCAATAGTGCGCCCATGGGCGATGAGTCATCAACCTTTTGTGTCCGCTCTCTAAATATAAGAAAAATGTTGGAATAAAAAATTAACCGTTAATCTCTTGTGCAAAGAATTGTTTGTACTCATATGACATAACATACAGTTTTACGCATTCATATGGGTGCGGGAAATTCTATTTCCCGCACTCGTGCGGGAAGTAAAGTTGGTACTAACTGTAACTTGATAACATTTTAAAACCATAAACCCCTAATCTTACCAATACGCTGCCCAGTTTGTTGTTTTGATATGACAGTAATAAAACACAATGTAGTAGAAATTGTTATATTTCAAAGGTATGTAATTAAATGTTAGAACGGTAACAAATATTGTATAAATTACCATTATTAACTCTTTTCAGAAATTGAAACAGAACAATTATTAAAAATTTTGATAGCACAATTTTCACAACCAGATATTGATACTCCAGGGATTAGCTGATTCGTTTCAATTGATCTCGATTGTGAGGGTAAGGTAACATTAATAGTATTATTAGATAATCCTTGTTGTATGTCAGACGTCGAACAAGTTGCAGGAGGAATCAACATCTCTGACTGGGTCATTTTTTTAGCCAATTGAATTCTGCTATGAAGAGAATTTTCGACATATCCTTCTGCAACCATAGATGATTTCCATCCACCATGTCTTTTAATTGAAAGCAAGTCAGCTCCTTGGTTTGCCAACAATGTTGCTGAACTCCTTCGGAAACAGTGACCTGTGAAGCTACTTACGCTATCAAGCTCAAGGTACTCAGCTATTCGCATTGGAATTTTACCAATTGTATTAAGACCAACAGGTGAAGAAACACACTTGCCATTGCGATATGTTAAGAAGAATCGTTGGTTGTTGTCTGGTCTTAAATTTGCATATTGCCGAATTAATGCAATCCATTCTGGCTTAATGATTGCAAATGTACGGCTTTTATCTGTTTTTGTTTGTGGAATTGTTACAATAATTAAATTATTTTTAAATTCTATGTCTCGCAATGACATTTTGCAAAGTTCTACACGTCGACATGCTCCAGAAATACCCATTATTAATACAGCCTATAAATACATATAGTATTGTATGAATTTTAAATATACAAAAATGACTACCTTCACTAGTAGGAACAAGGAATCTGGTGCTTCAACTATAAATTTAGTAATTTGTTCTTCGCTTAATACTGCCGATTTTTTAGGCTGAAGGTGTTTCGTTGCCTGTTTTAAGTATGCTATGAGTTTTGCATATTTAGATATATCCGTATTATCATATATTATTAAGCATGATTTTAGCATAGAATAAGTAGACCATAATGATTTATTTGATTGTAAACTTTGAAAATAAACTAATAAACAATTTTCTGAGTAAGTTTTTATATTTTTAGATCTAGCCCAAGTTATGAATTTACCATAAATGGTGTTGTATCTGTCTTTTGATTTTGTAGGTAATAAAGTATCGATTGCAGTATTGGCAGCTTCACGAATTTCAGGAGGTGTACATTGTATTTCTTCATCACAATGCATGTTTTAGAGGAGATTTTAATTTTGTATTCAATGTTTGGAATTTGACTAATTTTAAATTAAATGTCAATTCAAATAATAAGTACTGCCAACTCAAAATTTTTTAATTAATATGAACAAATTTGTAGTGTGTCATAAATGATAACGTATTTAACAGTAGGTATTATTTAATTATTCGTACAAAAAATATTGTACAAACTTCGTGCGTGAAACATTTCGCGAATTCGTGTCCATAAAGCGCTCGCCTTTCGGCTCGCGCTTTAAAAATGGCCACTCATTCGCGAAATATGCTTTCCCGCACTTGGTTCGTAAATAACTATTTCTGCTCTACAAACAGATTTCTTGTAACTTGAATTTTAAATATCTCTTTGTTGAAGTTGGTTAATATTTTTGTCATATGGTACTATATTAAGCGGAGGTCCTCTTTCATACCAAGATAGTTTGAAAAATGTGATGGTGAAAAAATCAATGCAATTATTTATTACATTATTTGTTTCTAATGAACATTGAATTTTCTTCGACAACAAATATTGCAAAATTAGTACATCTAGTTTCTGGAAAATTTGCCTATATGCATTATATGTCGACTATTCACTGATGAACATTTATCGATATGTGTGACATTTTTATTAATTCAAACATATACTTTTAATACAGTTTATGAAAACAAAAGATTTTATAATATTCTTCATGTCTGTTTCACAATGCAATGACTTTAACGTCAATGTTAATGTTAATATTAATTTCGTTTACAATGACGTTAATTTCTTGCCTCTAATTTCAAATTTCGCGGTCAGTCTAACAGAAATTTCACAGTTTGTTCAGAGATGCCTGTAGTATGTATTTTAATATTATTTATTGTATTAAGCTCAGAAATGTTCCAAGTTACACGACAATATGATCTATCTTGTGAAATTTGAAGATGTCGTAGTTTTGAAGGCACTTTATACAGAAGAAGTGGTTTTTGCAAATATATTTGTCATTATCTGTGTGTATTTGTATATCTTTGATCATGATAGCGGTCAAACAGTTAATAATATAAGTAAGAACTTTATATTTGAGAAAACAATAATCTTACTCCCAAGTCTAATAAGATTTGTAGTGAAACAAGTAGTTTACTTCTGAAGAAATCCTGTTTTACCCAAATGCCGTCAACTACTAATTGTAGACAAATTTTTAAAAGTTAGAACAGTATTTAAAAGTGAATTTCAAAACAATTTTTTTCATTCTTCTCTATTTTTTGGGAATATTTTTTAAGTTTTTGTTTTTACACAGGTATACTAACAATATAATAAATAGTATTCAGATCTTACGATGGAAAAAATACTGTATACCGAAAAATTCAAAATTCGAACGGAAAGTAATATTTTTACTCGTATTGGAAAGCAGTTTTTTACAAATATCTCCCAAAATATGCACTCTGTAGAGATTTATGTAGAGAACAAAAGTGTTTAAAACTTGATTTGAAATAACTTTTGTACAAAAATTACTACCGCAAATATCAGCGTATAAGAGAGTGCGGGGCTCTCACTTTTTAATCTCACAATTATAATTACCTACATATTTTTATTCTATAGTTTTTACTGATCCATAACATATACCTTGTGAATATAAAGTACAGAATAACAAAACTTTGAGAAAATTCTTTGATTTAAGATAGTCTTTTGAATATGCTGATTTATATAAATGCGAGGATTTCGCTTACATTTATTTTAAATAGTAACACATTTTTAGCTAATATTTTGCTATTCCATTTAATTGTTAAAGTCACAGTATACAATATCATATTTTTCACGAATTTCTTTAAGGAAGGTGTCAAAATGTTTATACTCCTTCTTCTCCGTCTAAATAGGTTATCAAAATATTAATTAAAAATTGGACAAAATTATCATACATTCAAAAACTATCGACAAGAAAAAAGTGTTTTTAATAATAATTGACTTGTTCTGAAAAACTTTCTCAAAGTCAATATGTTTTATTTTCTTTAATTTACTTCTGACTTTGTACTGGCACCGTAAAAATATGTACCTAACCTACGTGAAGTTGGCAATACTTGCAGTTTGTTGAATATATTCTTCTATTTCTAGAGTTACAATTTGACCCTACCCGAATATATAATTTACTTTGAAAACACTGTCTCAAATATTTAAATCTCCTGGTTTATTTAATCATCTATACTATGTTGACCTACTTTAAGTATTCGCTAAAAACAAGTACAAAATATTCATGAACGTTCTAAAGTTATATTATTCCGCAGCATTTGGAGCGATCCCACACAGAAAGAAAAAAAAAACAGGAAAAATCTAAAATCGAACCCTCGTAATCCTTAATTACATTCCTCTCATAAAATAAACAGAACGAACACTGTTACATCCTCACCTTTTAATCACAGATAACGATCGTAACGTACGAGCTTTCTAACGCATATATATCCCTGGAAAATACCAGAAAAAAAAAGCTTTGTGGAATCGTTTTTATATGTATATACAATTGTGCGATAACAATGACGAGACATTTGTTACATTAAGTGCTTCTACAGTTAATGTTTATCGTTTCTCGAAGTACACCTTTTACCGACAGCCGGCATTCCACGCTGAACATGACAGAATATTAAATTACGTCGTCCGTGGCCCGTGGTATGAGTAATGTACAAGGTTTTTAGTAATCATCTGGTCCGTGCAAGTGTGATTCTGTGTCGATCGGAACCTGTGTTTGACATCTGAAAGATGGATCACCCTTGCAGCAACCGATAAACTAACGTCAGTTTACCAATAATGAGGACCATCATTATATTGTACTCTTAGATCTTTTAGATGTTATATTATAGGATACAGGGCCGGAATGCGCTGTACTATGAACGATTTAAAATAATCAAGGCTGTAAAAAAATTTTTTTTTTATATCACAGTATTAAATACATGTGTGACTCCAATTTCGACTAACTTATCCATTACCGAAAATTGTGTTATAAGTTATGTGTGTAATACGAGGGAAAAAGTAAACTCATTAATTAAGAAAAAATTCATTAAACAAAAAAAACAAATTAGAATATTTAATTACAAAAAACAAAAGGTCGGTGTATAAAAATACTCATCAAATTTCTAATCATAAATTCTCAGAAAAATTTAAAAACCTAAACCAAGTAGAGTTCTCCAAGCAAGAAAAATGTACCCCATAATATACATAAAAAATATTTTGTATCAAATATTTTAAAAACTGATTCTTCAAAACATTCAAACCAAAATAAAGAAATTTTCGTATTAAATTCAATTGTTGACAAATAAAAGTGTAATGATATAATTTTTACAAAAACGGATAAAGGAAATACTGATGTTATAGCAATAGATAAAGTGATTATAATAAAACAGTTGAATTTTTAGACCCGTTAAAATATAAATTGTTAAAATCAGATCCCACAGTGAAATTTCAAACATCAATTAAGAATTGTATCCACACTTGTAAAAGCTTATTTAATGAAAAGGATTAGAGTAAAATCATTAACATGAATTCCCAAACTCCAAAATTATATTCGTTAATTAAACTTCATAAAAAAGAGAATCCTATTAGACCTGTTGTTTCGTTTGTCTCAGCACTTTCATATAAATTTTCGAAAATACTCTTGGAACATATTAAAGAAAATACAGAATTTTCATCTAGATTTATAATTAAGAATTCAATAGAGTTAGTCAAAAAAATAGAAAATATAAAACTCCCGGATAATGCTAAATTAGTTTGACGTTACTAACTTATTTTCCAAGTATTCCTCTAAAGGATACAATTAATTTAGTTGAAAACCTTTTAACCATTAAAAACGTCAATATATTTTTTACATGACAGTTTTCATTAGTTTTAAAATAAAAACAGCTTTTATTCGAGTCCTTAAAAAAGGAGGATATATAGCAACGCGAAACCTCTACCTTCGTTACATTTTGATAATTTATCTAATACCAATTCATGATGGAAGCAGTACAATGACCACGACTAATCACAAAAAAAATCAATCTAAAATATGTGCATAAAGTTCATTGTAGATCTTCATTTAATCTTAATAAAATCATCTTGGTTATTATAAACAAACTTTTGTAAATTTAAGAAACATAATAATCTACAGAAAGATGCATATTCAAAAATTTTCAATATATATGAAACTTCAGGAGGTCTATACTTACTAATATTTTCCGCATCACCCTTTTTATATGGAGGAATCACTTTCCTGATTTTTACTTACGGCCGTATTCACCAATATCAATTAAACTCTCTGTTAGCTAACAGACGTATAATGTTTATCAGTGTGTTAACAAAATCTTTTATTCACCAAAAATATAGAATCTCTGATACCAAACGGACTGTTAACCGAAGGTTAATAGGAAATTAAGTTGATGGCTTATTTACGACTAGCTTCATACCGTAAATTACTTTAACCTCTCACATTTTTTAGTTTCGAGTGACGGTTAATTGTTTTCTAAAAAAATATTATAACATTGACGAGAATAAGTTCCCTTCGTTTAAAATGGAAAAAGCAAGGAAAGGAAAATCGAATTACACGTTACGGGAGAAAGAATTACTAGTTTCATTACTTGAAAAATACCTTCATATCATCGAAAACAAGAAGACCAACGCAGTTTTTAATAAACAAAAAGCAGAATGTTGGGAAAAATTAGCTTGCAAAACAAACAAGTGGTTTAAGAACAGGTGCACAACTAAAAAGTGCTTATGAGCAAATGAAAAAAAATTGCCAAGCAACATACAGCAGAAGATAAGGTAAGCTTTTAAGAAAACAGTGTCACTATAAAACTTATTTTTTATAATAATTTTAGGTAGAAGTAATGAAGACCGGACTCCTCCTTTTATTAGGGTTAAAAATTTTTCGTCAATACTTGTAAGCTTGGGGCAAAATATTCCTCCGAATATTTTGCCCCAAGCATACAAGTATTGACGAAAAAATTTTAACCCTAATAAAAGAAAATTATATGTACTTTAATATTGATAATCGATTTGATTGCAATTATACTGGAACAATTGTGAGTAAGATGTCAAACTCGAGTACCAGTCATTGTGAGGATGAGGAAAATATAATAGTATATGAAGAGATGTCTGAATACAATGACCAAGAATTTATTGCCCCAAGAAATAATGATAATGGTCTCAACAATATTTCAAATCAACATTTAATTACTAATACAGGAAAGAAAATTAAGAACATACATGCAAATGAACTAAACAAACAAAAATGGAAATTCTCCAATTGAATGTAAATGTATTAAAAACGATGGAACAATCTGAAGTAGATAAAAGGAAAGAAACTTGATAACGAGATAAAGAAATTATAAAAGCAAAGGCTAGATCTACAGAGTAAAACAAAATTATAAAAGTAAATTAACCTGTTACCGATGGTGTTCCAACTTTTATGTAAGATATTTACCTTTTATTAAGAATTTATCTTTAATATACTGTTTCTTTTTTGCATTCCTAAAGTTGTGATAAGTGATAAGCTATTGTATTTGTATATGCGTAGTAGGTTTGTTGTTAATTCCGTTAATACTTGATTAATAACCAGTCATATAAATAATACAGAGATGTTGTCTGTTGATCATGGTGTTCGGGTACAACTCAGTCTTGACCTACAGTTTATAAAGGGAATCGTAAATACAAAAATTACATTATTTCCTCAAATCACAAAAAAAATAAAATTTCCTGTTTATTACATATGTACATATATGAAATAAAGGGAGTTTCGTTGTATATTTTTCTGAAGGAACACTTTTTTGCCAAGAATTCAATAATATAGTGAGGTCTACAGATAACATTATTAACAAATTTTTTTGTCAATATTTTAAAAGTTAAAAGTTATTTATGTTGTTTCATAATTTAAATCTATTTTCTAACCTTAAGCTAAAAAAAGACAAATCAATTTGAAAAAAATATATTTAAACCTATAACAAAATAACAAGCAATCATATTGCATAATAAATAAAAATATTTCAAAATTAAATATTTGAAAAAACAGTAGCAATTAAAGCATCCCGCATATTTTGATCTCTTTTAACATTATACTGCACAATTCCTATATTATCGAAGAGACAAGTAAATTATTAAATTCAATTCTGTCCATTTTTTAAAATGTACCAAAAGATACAAACAAGTTTACTTTAACTTCACTTTTAAAATTGAATTTTTATCAGCCCGAGATTTCGTTTTTACTATAAACTCTCTGGTAAATATTAAAATGAGATGGTGAATACCAAAATATAATTTAACGGTCTGATAGATAGCTTAAGACACTGTTAGTGAGAAAAACGTTGTTTGTGAATACGGCCGTTAATATGGAAAAATTCGTTTTGCAAGAAGTAAGATTTATTAATCACTCTGATGATTTGGCAATAGCTGGAGCAACCACTCTTATTAGTTCCGAAGGAATTTCATCGGGTCCAAGTAACCATTTAATTTAAACCTGAGTTGTTAAGATTAGTAATAAAATAAATCTCTTAAAAGAACCTGATTCCGGCCCTGTAAAAGTATGTTTTCTGTACCCTATAATCTTGGCTGTTAGTGTTGTTAGATCCCTTTATTGATTCAATTTTCTCTTGGATTTCATTCGCTTCTCTTCTTCTTTCTCTCTTTTTTTTTTGTGTCAAGTCCGCTGGCGTTCCTATCTCGGATGATCCTTGGGTGCAGAGCGCTCTATAATTATAATCATTAGCGTAGGTGTCGTAGGAATTCATTCATACCGACGGACGTAGACGTCGGAGCCGCGATTTATCTCCCCAAATAATAATAATAGTAACGATACTGAAAATGTGGGCGCCATAAATATCGATAGCGTCTTACTGAATACGTCAACCTCAACAATACCCAACATTGATTATGAAATATTAAAAGCACGGCGGAATAAATAAGGTGCAGCTCCGCGCGCCGTTGCGGTTGAAAAGGACGACTTTCAGAAAAGAAAAAAAAAAGGAAATAAAGAACCAAGCGAGCTCAACGAATAGGAACGTTCTCGTGTGCAACCCTTTTAGGAAATTCGACTTCACCTAAATATTTAATGAAGAATGCACGTCTGGTATATGTGTGTACATACATTCATACGTGCACCGAGTATAGGATGGACGTAACTTAAAAGCATTGTAATGAATAACGTGTATAATATATAAATACTCAGAAGAAAAGGGTTGTGGCATTGAGGGAGTTGGAGACGGAGATATACAAAGTTGGAATTTTAAATCGACAAAGGATGATTTATTAGTGACTTTATGTGTGGTTTCATTTTTAAAATTTTCCCATATACTTCAGAAAAATTATATTTGACCACCTCGGAGCATTGAGTAAATATACCAAAAAAATATGTGTATGTTACCTTATATGTATTTATTTAATGACTGTATGACTATAGAACCAATCCTATTAAATTAGATCGTTGGAATTAATGTATAGTTGTAGGATGCGCCACGAAAGAGCAGTTTGCCAACAATGTAGGAATCTATTATACAAGTTTTTTTGAATGTTTAGCATTGGGATCTCAGAAACTACTGGAGACAAAAGTTTTAGATAATTTTACGCCAAATAAAACTATGTAGCTAATATTTTTTTTCGTTCACCATTATCGAGTTGTTTTTTTAAAATGGAAACCATAGTTGGTTTTGACATCATTAAAAAGCTTATTTTTTGCTGATTACAATGATATAAGTTTTGATATGGTTATTTTAAAAAATAATGAGGATATAGACATTTTTATGGTTTTGATGGAAAACAATTGAATTTCGAACTGATAAAATACAAACCAAACGAAAACTTATTTTGAAATCTTATGTAGTAATAAAATGAAAACTATAAGAACTTTTATTAAGGGCACACAACATTATTAATGTTCAAAGATACCTCCATTATTATTAATACACAAATTGCATCTCTTCACAACAGAATTTGTGGCATTGCGTACTTTACGCCTATCGATGTTATTAAAAGCAACTAAGACAGCTTCTCTTAAATCGTCGATTGTTTCATATGTTCTTTTGTATACTGTGTCCTTTAGTACACCCCACAAGAAAAAATCCAAAATTGATAAATCAGGGGATCTAGCCGGCCATTCAATGGGTGCATTGCGTCCTATCCATTGATTAGGGAAGTTCAAATTTAAATAATTTCTAACATTCAGTTGATTGTGCGGAGGCGCTCCGTCATGTTGAAACCATTGCAGCATTGCTCGGGTTCTTAAATTTAAATTATCTAACATTTCCTCGAAATCTTGTTGTAAAAAATTAAAATAACGATTGCCAGTTAGTGATCCATTAAAAATAAAAGGAGGAAGAACAGTTGATCCTATAACACCACACCAAACATTAAACCCAAATTTAATTTGTGGTCTCCTATGTTCAACGTGAAGTGGATTTGCTTGAGACCATATGTGCTTATTGTGCCTATTAAACATTCCACAATTTGTGAAACGAGATTCATCAGTCCATAATATTTTCATTGAAAAGTGTGGATAGTTTTGACACTGATCTTTAAACCATCTACAAAAAGCTATTCGTCTGATGTTATCACCTTCATGTAAAGTTTGTGATACTGATAATTTGTAGGGACGAAATTTATGCTTGTTCAACACTCTGACAATAGCGCGTTGAGAGGAGGCCATTTCTGTTGAAATTTGTCGGGTCGATGTAGATGGATTCTGAGCGACACATGCTAATATGTTTATTTCTCTATCTTTATCCATCCCTTTTTTTGATTTTGGTTTAACGAACGAACCAAAATCTGCTAAATTATCCCATAATCTCTTAAGAGTAGGTAGCGACGGCTGACGTCGATCAAAATAATTTTCAAAATAAACTTCAGCAGCTCTAGCAGAATTTTTCTGGCACTGAATGTAACATTCAACCATATCACGCTTTTCTACGTTAGAAAATTCCATAGCCAATGCAAACTTATGATTAACGGCCGTTTGCACCGCTTATAGTTAAGTTACAATTAAATTAATTACTAGTTAATTGTCAATGTTTGACAATTAACTTTACGTAAAAGTAAAAATTAACAGCTCTCACTTCGGTGACTCAACGTGAAAGCAATGTTAGTATATTTATCTGGACTGCTCCAACGAACACTACTGTAACTCAGATTTTTGAATTACAAAACACCAAAAATTTTTTTTTTAAAGTTTATATCTTATAAAGTGAACAATCATAGAAATATCTATATCCTCTTCATTTTTTAAAATAACCATATCAAACCTTATATCATTGTAATCAGCAAAAAATAAGCTTTTTAATGACGTCAAAACCAACTATGGTTTCCATTTAAGAAAACACAAGTTTGTGTCATAACTCGATAATGGTGAACAAAAAAAAATATTAGCTACATAGTTTTATTTGGCGTAAAATTATCAAAAACTTTTGTCTGAACACTTTTGCTCTAAAATTACTATTAACGATGCTAAGCATGTTTAAAGAAAATCGTAAGATTTAGTTTTCTTTGAATATCTAATAAGCCATGAAAGTTATCGGAGAAACAAAAGCAGTTTTAAATCAAACTCGTAAAACTGCGCACCTTTCCCCATTTAAGCGTTTTTCTATCTCCTGTAGTTTCTGAGATCCCAATGCTAAACATTCAAAAAACTCAGCCTGTATAGTCCGCAGCAATTTATTAATATACTGGGTAACTCAGAATGAAATTTGAGATTATTTTTACTGCCTGCCACCATTTGAACGCGTGCTTTTTGTGTAAACGCATTCTATGAAAATGCTCATTCTTATGTGCAAGTTCAGAGAGCGTTTCAAAATCGCTATAATTTGCGGTATGCTCATCAAAGTTCAATCTGTAAATTTAGGTATGCAATGGATATGCATATTTTCAGTAATCGATTCCACAGTTTGTTCTAAGCTTCATATTCGCAGAAGATCTGTTGGAAATGAAATCAACATCGAAGCTGTAAGTGTTACTGCAAATCCACAACCTACGATAAGAAAACATACGTTTACTTTAAATTTAAACCGGTGTAGTATTCAAAGAATGTTGAAAAATAATTTACATCACCATCCTCATAAGATCCAATTGGTTCAAGCTTTGAAGAATGATGATCACCGTAGCCGTCTTAATTTTGCTACTTTGATGCAGGAGTTCAATGATTTTGATAATATTAGTTTTAGTGACGAAACACGTTTTCATTTAGACGAGTACGTGAACAAACATAATTTTCGATACCGGTTTGTGGTAAAACCAAGAGAAAAACATGCAGTCTCTTTGCGCACTCTACTGCTCTAATTGTGTGGGCAGTAATGTCTTCAAGTAGCATTATTGGTCCGTATTTTTTTGAGAATAATCAAGGACAATGAATCACACTAAATGCATAAACATTTGAAGGGTGTGATAATCGCAAATAGTTCCAGTAGGATGGAGTTACAAGCTATACTTTGAATGAAGCTTTTGACCCAGTAAGAATGTTTTTCTATGAAAAAACAATTTCGGGTAGCCGTAACATTGACTTGTCTATAAGAAGCTGTTATCTGATACTACTAGATTTCTTCTTATGGGGCTACCTTGGAAGTAAGGTGTATGAAAATCCTTCGGAGAATGTAAATGAACTTAAAGAGCGAATACGGGAACAAATTAACGCCATCCCTGTAGCACTGTGTCCGCGCCTTGTTCTAAATGGACAACATCGTTTAGATGACTGCATAAGACGTCAAAGGGCAACAATTAGACGACATTGTTTTTAGGGTTTAATTCTCAGATGACGGTAATTATATTTCTAAGTACAATCTATTAAAACGTTTTAAAACCGATTAGCGAAAGAAATTAAACAACAGTCGAAATTAAGTTCATATCAGAATTTTCAGAACTACTTTTCTAAACGTTAACTTTGTTACATATACCTTTACACTGAGCTTTATACACAATAAGTTTAAGACAAATTTAGCCAAATTTTAAGATTCAAATATCTCGATAACATTTTTATAACTCGTTTGGTTTTCATTTTTGCTTCTTGTTGCTCGTCTGTTTCTGAAGCTCCACACACGACCAGTCGCGGGTCTTTTGAACGGTATAATTGATTTGACAGCGAAAGTAATGCTTTGTGACGACTACTATAAACTCAAATTGGAAACAGGAAAGAAAATGCTTGTGATTATCTAATGTAGAGCGGCAATTTGAATTTCACAATCAACATCACTTGTTACGTCACACACGAACTGAAATGTGACTCACCAAAGTTTCATCACAATATTCAAGTTGACAATTCAAGCTAAACTGCTCATACCCCTTAAGAGGGGCTTTTACCAACAAATGGAAACTTATGCAACTTATATTACTAGCGGAACTAGTAGACCCAAGGGGGTGTGAGTAGGTGGAGCTAGACGATATTTGGTTTCGATCACAGCGCTTCGGTTTTATTCACAGATTCTGTCGCTATGTAAATCGGGAAAAGACGCTCTGTTCTGAATGAAGAAATTGACGGTTCTAAAGTGGTAATTTAATAGTAATAATAATTAAATACGGCTACCTTCAAGTAGACAACAGACAATTTTTATTTCTAAAACGTTTTCAAAACAATTATTAAAAATTACGCGAAACAGCTACCGTAGGTTGAAAATTTTAATATATAGGTACATAAAATGAATAGTCAAATATTTAAATTCTGAAATCTACTTGCATATTGGTATTATGTACTTAGTTAAACTAAATGGAATTAACAAATATCAAAATAAAATAAAATTGTAGACTAAAAATTACTTATGTCGTATTTTGATTTTTCAATCCACTTGCATATTTCCTTTTTTGTTTTGTTGATGTTTTATAATAAGCCAATTTTCGCTTGCCCATAAGTGTTATATTACTGTACACCCGAATATTATAGGTATATATGACATTTCTTTTTAATTACAAACTGTCACTCGGATTTATTTCTGCAATAGCCGACCGTTTCCTATAGATTTGCGTATTCGTTATTTCTAAAACACATAACTTTTTAAGAAAATAAATTAATACAAAAACTGACCTTGATATTATAAATCTATGCCTTTTGCATCACTAACCCAAATTTGAGATTCTAAAATTACAAAATAAATTTGAAAAACGCAAAACGGCGATGCCATAGGTTTCGATAGGTAAACGCTCCTCTTAATTAGAAATTATATTTCCGTAAATTTACCCCTTTCCCCTTAGAAATAATAATTGCGTAAATATGACAGACTTTTGTCCGTCACTGTATAAATTATCGAATAAATTTGCTTTTTATGTAATTTGGCATTAATGGTTTCGATAAATTAATACAAATAGTCTAAAATATGATTAATTTGTCTAAAGTCAATTAGTAAAGAGAGAGATGGTGTTTTTGTTAATTTTCTAAATGCATTTTTGCATGTGATAATATCGTGCGTTTGAGTACAGTTCTTGCTCTTTACGCGTGATACTTCGGAGAAAGTACTGTCTTTAACTGTTATTTATGCGAATACGGCCCTATATAAGGCGACGATTTTGTTAATAAAATCAGAGTTATCCTGGCAGTCTAGGAGAATTCTCACCAAACTCTCTGGCAGTCTAGAGAGTACCTAGTACCTATTCCATCGTCTTTCTGGCAGTCTAGAAAGGCGCTCCGTAAGTTGTTTTGTTATCAGCCAGATTGTGGTAAGAAAACAATTCCATCCTGTAAGTTCCGATTAAATCTTTATATGGTTATTCCATTCATTTGAAATAATCACGTCAGATAGATTTTATTAATTTCAAATATACCAAAGTAAATTTTAGGTTCATGTAGGATTTCAAAGATATATATTATTTCTCGTCGAATATCTCTTCAATAATACGAACATAAGCACCAGATGATACATTAACGTTTTTGCTAGACTTGGATAAAAATATAACCTTTTTCGAAGTAAATATCATGTATATAATATCTGAATTTTTTTTGAATATTCCGTTAAATGTTTGTTGACATATTGCGAATAATTTTTTCAGTAAATGTAAAGTTATTTTCAATATATGAATTATGGTTGCTTTTGTATATAGCAAATACTTTATGATCTTCTTGTAAATATATATATACTAAATTTGTGTAATTGAATTTCTGTTTTATATGTAAATAAAAAGATTGACATAGTAAGATTTCTTTTACTCTTAATGCTAGAAGATAATATAAAACGAATATTGAAGTAATAAACATGCTAAACCATACCGAACCAGAGTTTTCTTCTTCGTAAACCGAACTACCCGTATTTGAGCATTACTGTTGATAAAGTTTACATTCACTAGACACTTAAAGCAGTTGATTTTATCATTACACATATAGTTTTAAGTTTAATATCTAATTATCTGTCAAATATAGACAGTGAAGGTGGACGAATACCAATTGTAGATTTAATAGACGACAATGTCACTCTGATGTTAAATATCTCTAAGACTGTACAAGACGTTTAGTTATCCGTTGATAAATGGGAGCACTTCAATTTGGCAATTAGAATTATTAATTAAGTATTTAACAATTTAAAGAGGGTTTCATGTCGCAAATACCCGTTGCTAATGTATTTGAATAATTCACGTTTCCTGATTTTTGTCCAGATTTACAATTCGACAATTGACTATTAGATAATGCTGGAAGTAGGTTTATTTGCGTAAGTTTTAAGAAGTATGCAATTATAGTACAATGTACGTACTATATTTACATTGAAATTTTATAGTACATAAAATTGTAATTAACATAAAAATAACATAATTATAGTATGGTTAGCAATACTGCCAAAGGGTATCCAGCAGCGCCATCTACGTAGTAAGTATAAATAAATGCTGATGTAGACGAAATTACAAAATAAAACGTTGCGCTGGACAGACGTGGAAACCGGAAATTCTTCGCAATCAATTAAAGCATTTATATACATCCCGTATTCCATATATAATCGGAATAGAAATAATTTACAAATCCGGGTAGAGATTACGTACGCTGAATGAGCCAATTCTAATTCAGCGACTTTATAATAAATTCAAACTAATTTATGTGTACCATCAGGCGAGCAACAGCTTCAAATGAAATCCAAAAATAATTTGCATTAAATGACATTCGAAACGTTATTTTGAATAGAGTTTTGCGATACGCAAACACACCGAAGTGTATCAATAAATGTCCATTTCAAATAAAATATTTATAATTGAAAATTCAAAACGTCCCCGGAAATATATACATATATACGTATTTCTGGTGAAATAAATGCATAACATGGTGTTTAAATAATGTGAAGGTAGCTGCTATCGTGTTCTATATCAGTTTATGTATTTTTGTATGTACGAAAAACTAGATATTTATAGAGTGTGTGAAGTTAGCCCCCCTTTTTTCGAATATCGGAAATCTGACGGTTGTTCCAGGTTGTTCTAGGTTTGTTCTAAATTGTTCCAAAGTATTTCAAAAAAAAAGTCAAAATTGGCCGAGATAATTGAAAAAAACGACTTTTTCACCCAGCCCCCCTTTTTTCGAAAATTGAAATTCTGAAGGTTGTTCCAGGTTGTTCTAGTTGTTCTAAACATTGTTCCAAAGAATCTCGAAAAAAAAATCAAAATTGGCCGAGATAATCGGAAAAAACGAGTTTTTGCCAGCCCCCCTTTTCTTGAAAATTGTAATTCTGATGATTGTTCTAGGTTGCTCTAGGTTTGTTCTAAATTGTTCCAAAGTATTTCATAGAAAAAATCAAAATCAGACGAGAAAATGGGAAAAAACCAAAGCCAAAAGTATGAAGTCGGACCCAGTTTTTGCAAAAATTAAAATTTTGACGGTTGTTCTAGGTTGTTCTAGGTTTGTTCTAAACATTGTTCGAATACGTCAAAACCGTATCTCTTATATATCAAAAGATATGGCAAAAAAACCAAATCCAAAAGTGTGAAGTTAGCCCCCCTTTTATCGAAAATCTAACTTCTGACGGTTGTTCCAGGTTGCTCTAAGGGTGTTCTCAATTGTTCCAAAGTATTTCAAAAAATAAATCATAATTGGCCGAAAAAACGGCAAAAAACTTTTTTTTTCTGGCGGCCCATTTTTCGAAAATCGAAATTCTGACGGTTGTTCTGGGTTGTTCTAAGTTTGTTTTAAATTGTTCCAAAGGATCTCAAAGAAAAAATCATAATTGGCCGAGATAATAGAAAAAAACGATTTTCCCACGGACCCCCTTTTTGCGAAAATTCAAATTCTGAGGGTTGTTCCAGGTTGTTCTAGATTTGTTCTAAACATTATTCTTATACATCAGAACCGTATCTCTTATATTTCAAAAGATATTGCAAAAAAACGTTTTTAAAAAAAGTGTGAAGTTAGCCCCCCTTTTTTCGAAAATCTAACTTCTGACGGTTGTTCCAGGTTGCTCTAGGTGTGTTCTCAATTGTTCCAAAGTATTTCAAAAAATAAATCATAATTGGCCGAAAAAACGGCAAAAAACTTTTTTTTTCTGGCGGCCCATTTTTCGAAAATCGAAATTCTGACGGTTGTTCTGGGTTGTTCTAAGTTTGTTTTAAATTGTTCCAAAGGATCTCAAAGAAAAAATCATAATTGGCCGAGATAATAGAAAAAAACGATTTTCCCACGGACCCCCTTTTTGCGAAAATTCAAATTCTGAGGGTTGTTTCAGGTTGTTCTAGATTTGTTCTAAACATTATTCTTATACATCAGAACCGTATCTCTTATATTTCAAAAGATATTGCAAAAAAACGTTTTTAAAAAAAGTGTGAAGTTAGCCCCCCTTTTTTCGAAAATCTAACTTCTGACGGTTGTTCCAGGTTGCTCTAGGTGTGTTCTCAATTGTTCCAAAGTATTTCAAAAAATAAATCATAATTGGCCGAAAAAACGGCAAAAAACTTTTTTTTTCTGGCGGCCCATTTTTCGAAAATCGAAATTCTGACGGTTGTTCTGGGTTGTTCTAAGTTTGTTTTAAATTGTTCCAAAGGATATCAAAGAAAAAATCATAATTGGCCGAGATAATAGAAAAAAACGATTTTCCCACGGACCCCCTTTTTGCGAAAATTCAAATTCTGAGGGTTGTTCCAGGTTGTTCTAGATTTGTTCTAAACATTATTCTTATACATCAGAACCGTATCTCTTATATTTCAAAAGATATTGCAAAAAAACGTTTTTAAAAATGTGTGAAGTTAGCCCCCCTTTTTTCGAAAATCTAACTTCTGACGGTTGTTCCAGGTTGCTCTAGGTGTGTTCTCAATTGTTCCAAAGTATTTCAAAAAATAAATCATAATTGTCCGAAAAAACGGCAAAAACCTTTTTTTTTCTGGCGGCCCTTTTTTCGAAAATCGAAATTCTGACGGTTGTTCTAGGTTGTTCTAAGTTCGTTTAAAATTGTTCCAAAGGATTTCAAAGAAAAATCATAATTGGCCGAGATAATAGAAAAAAATGATTTTCCCACGGACCCCCTCTTTGCGAAAATTGAAATTCTGAGGGTTGTTCCAGGTTGTTCTAGATTTGTTCTAAACATTATTCTTATACATCAGAACCGTATCTCTTATATTTCAAAAGATATTGCAAAAAACTTTTTTCAAAAAGTGTGAAGTTATCCCCCCTTTTTTCGAAAATCTAACTTCTGACGGTTTTTCCAGGTTGCTCTAAGTGTGTTCTCAATTGTTCCAAAGTATTTCAAAAAATAAATCATAATTGGCGGAGATAATAGGAAAAAACGATTTTACAATGGGCGGAATGCACTTTCCGAACATTACTGTGTTGAAGGAAGTTTTTGTATGATGCAGTTCTATTTAAAGAAATAAACATCTAATATAGCAATAAATATATATTTTCGCAAGAAATATAATGTTCATTTATTACAAAACGATATTGTTACCAAATGCTGATGAACTATTTCAAAGAAAAAATCAAAACCGGTTATGAAAAAACGATATTTTTCCCCAGTCCCTATTTCTTAAAAATCGAAATTCTTACAGTTTCAAAGTATTTCAAAAAAAAAAAGCGCTGGATATGGGTACCCAACTAAAACCAAACAAAATGGGGAAGTCTATCAGGCTCCCTTTGTTATTTTATTTTGTCTAGTAATAATAAAATAAAATACTGATTTTGAAGTTTGAAAATTTTAATTATAGTAAACCACTACAACGTTATTTTGTCTAGCCGTGGTCTGGCCACTTTTTTTCATGGTTTTTGCTCCGGGAATGCAAGCACGTGTAGACATTCCTATCAAGTATGCTTATTTTTTGTAGCCCCTCTTCGTAAACATGTTGAAATATGCTGTCTAATTTTCTCACTAAAACGATTCAAAGGCTACTATTACTTTATTTGGAAAAAATATTATATAGGTACCTATTTAGATAATATAAGATAGTATATCCGTCAAAGAGTAGCCGATTTGGGAAAGGCTGTTTTACAATACCAAATTGATAAAAAAATATATTATTTATGTCAATGTTATCAAATAATATAATAATATCAATAAATAAATTTTACAGAAAAAATATATATTTTAGATTTTAGGGATAAACTAAAGCATGAACTCTAATAAAAATAAACAAAGAAACATCAACCTAGCAGCTCATGAGAAAAACACTAATCTTTTTATGAGCAAGGTATAATCATTCTCAATATGTTTATGAGGTAGTTTTTAATCTACATTAATAATGTAACTAACGTCACTGTTCTAATATTATTTTATGTTAGGAGCATCAGCATTTAGTAACAATATTGTTTTCAAACAAATGAATTATATTACTTGGGAAAATATATGTATATTTACTGCTTCTGCTTTATTCTGAATCACAAATGAGTATTATTATTCATTTTAAAATATAGATAATATATAATAATCGATTTACCTATTATCTTGGGCAATTTCGATTTTTTCTTTGTAATCCTTTGGAACAATTTAGAACAACCTAGAACAACCGTCAAAATTTCGATTTTCGAAAAAAGGGGCGCCAGAAAAAAATTGTTTTTTGCCGTTTTTTCGGCAAATTATGATTTATTTTTTGAAATCCTTTGGAACAATTTAAAACAAACTTAGAACAACCCAGAACAACCGTCAGAATTTCGATTTTCGAAAAATGGGCCGCCAGAAAAAAAAACTTTTTTGCCGTTTTTTCGGCCAATTATGATTTATTTTTTGAAATACTTTGGAACAATTGAGAACACACCTAGAGTAACCTGGAACAACCGTCAGAAGTTAGATTTTCGAAAAAAGGGGGGCTAACTTCACACTTTTTTAAAAACGTTTTTTTGCAATATCTTTTGAAATATAAGAGATACGGTTCTGATGTATAAGAATAATGTTTAGAACAAATCTAGAACAACCTGGAACAACCCTCAGAATTTGAATTTTCGCAAAAAGGGGGTCCGTGGGAAAATCGTTTTTTTCTATTATCTCGGCCAATTATGATTTTTTCTTTGAGATCCTTTGGAACAATTTAAGACAAACTTAGAACAACCCAGAACAACCGTCAGAATTTCGATTTTCGAAAAATGGGCCGCCAGAAAAAAAAAGTTTTTTGCCGTTTTTTCGGCCAATTATGATTTATTTTTTGAAATACTTTGGAACAATTGAGAACACACCTAGAGCAACCTGGAACAACCGTCAGAAGTTAGATTTTTGAAAAAAGGGGGGCTAACTTCACACTTTTTTTAAAAACGTTTTTCTGCAATATCTTTTGAAATATAAGAGATACGGTTCTGATGTATGAGAATAATGTTTAGAACAAATCTAGAACAACCTGGAACAACCCTCAGAATTTGAATTTTCGCAAAAAGGGGGTCCGTGGGAAAATCGTTTTTTTCTATTATCTCGGCCAATTATGATTTTTTCTTTGAGATCCTTTGGAACAATTTAAAACAAACTTAGAACAACCCAGAACAACCGTCAGAATTTCGATTTTCGAAAAATGGGCCGCCAGAAAAAAAAAGTTTTTTGCCGTTTTTTCGGCCAATTATGATTTATTTTTTGAAATACTTTGGAACAATTGAGAACACACCTAGAGCAACCTGGAACAACCGTCAGAAGTTAGATTTTTGAAAAAAAGGGGGGCTAACTTCACACTTTTTTTAAAAACGTTTTTTTGCAATATCTTTTGAAATATAAGAGATACGGTTCTGATGTATAAGAATAATGTTTAGAACAAATCTAGAACAACCTGGAACAACCCTCAGAATTTGAATTTTCGCAAAAAGGGGGTCCGTGGGAAAATCGTTTTTTTCTATTATCTCGGCCAATTATGATTTTTTCTTTGAGATCCTTTGGAACAATTTAAAACAAACTTAGAACAACCCAGAACAACCGTCAGAATTTCGATTTTCGAAAAATGGGCCGCCAGAAAAAAAAAGTTTTTTGCCGTTTTTTCGGCCAATTATGATTTATTTTTTGAAATACTTTGGAACAATTGAGAACACACCTAGAGCAACCTGGAACAACCGTCAGAAGTTAGATTTTCGAAAAAAGGGGGGCTAACTTCACACTTTTTTTAAAAACGTTTTTTTGCAATATCTTTTGAAATATAAGAGATACGGTTCTGATGTATAAGAATAATGTTTAGAACAAATCTAGAACAACCTGGAACAACCCTCAGAATTTGAATTTTCGCAAAAAGGGGGTCCGTGGGAAAATCGTTTTTTTCTATTATCTCGGCCAATTATGATTTTTTCTTTGAGATCCTTTGGAACAATTTAAAACAAACTTAGAACAACCCAGAACAACCGTCAGAATTTCGATTTTCGAAAAATGGGCCGCCAGAAAAAAAAAGTTTTTTGCCGTTTTTTCGGCCAATTATGATTTATTTTTTGAAATACTTTGGAAAAATTGAGAACACCCTTAGAGCAACCTGGAACAACCGTCAGAAGTTAGATTTTCGATAAAAGGGGGGCTAACTTCACACTTTTGGATTTGGTTTTTTTGCCATATCTTTTGATATATAAGAGATACGGTTTTGACGTATTCGAACAATGTTTAGAACAAACCTAGAACAACCTATAACAACCGTCAAAATTTTAATTTTTGCAAAAACTGGGTCCGACTTCATACTTTTGGCTTTGGTTTTTTCCCATTTTCTCGTCTGATTTTGATTTTTTCTATGAAATACTTTGGAACAATTTAGAACAAACCTAGAGCAACCTAGAACAATCATCAGAATTACAATTTTCAAGAAAAGGGGGGCTGGCAAAAACTCGTTTTTTCCGATTATCTCGGCCAATTTTGATTTTTTTTTCGAGATTCTTTGGAACAATGTTTAGAACAACTAGAACAACCTGGAACAACCTTCAGAATTTCAATTTTCGAGAAAAGGGGGGCTGGGTGAAAAAGTCGTTTTTTTCAATTATCTCGGCCAATTTTGACTTTTTTTTTGAAATACTTTGGAACAATTTAGAACAAACCTAGAACAACCTGGAACAACCGTCAGATTTCCGATATTCGAAAAAAGGGGGGCTAACTTCACACACTCATATTTATAACATGAAATAGCTAACGTGTCATGCAATAAAATCTATATTATGAGTATTGATCTTTAGGAATGAAAACTTATACATTTGTTCATTTGGAAAAAATATTGTTATAATTGTTGTTTATACTAAAAGAATAAAAAAATAATAATTTTTGTGAAGTTACTGCATAATTTAATAAATATAGGTCTTTGTAGATTCTTCGTTTGTGCAGAGTTAATCTATAAATCATAGCTTCGAATCTTGATCAGACCATCTTTATTATGACCTACTACCATCCTACATCCTAACGCGTAAGCTTTCCCAGACATACAATTATAATATTATAGAAAATTCGAATTTATATTTGTTTACAAAGCAAAGTGTTTTTGAAAGGTATATATACAGTGTGCACGCGATCTACCTGCGGATGAATATACTAGACAATCAGGTCGACTATAACTGGGAGAATAAGGCGGGGCCTCAGTTACTAACATTAGAGCTTCGTTAAAATTGTCACCGCAGAAATCGTTACTACGTTAGTCCGTGAAAATTGCTACTGTTTCTGTTAATAACAAATTCTTTAACCAAGAATAAAGTCATTTACTGTACTGCTTTAGGGAAGATGGAAATAATATTAAATAATTTATAAGTAGAGACTTGGTGAAGCATCAGGTGATAATCGCAGGAAATAATTTTAGTAACGGATTTCATCACAGCTTCCCAAACTTAAAAATAGTAATTTTTTTCTTAAAATAACAAAGATAAGAAATATAGCTGATATAAAAAAACGAAAACGTAACAATGGCAAAACTCTTATTAAGATAAAAAGGAAATAATTCCGTAGTATTATAAAATAGAAAAGGAAAAACTAAAATTCTGAAAGTAAACAATAAATTTGCATGAAACAAAACAAAGTTCAGTAAGTATACTTTATTTGGAAGTTAAGAATGGAATTATTAAAGAACAATAAATTTCTACAAGTACTTAATTATTTATTAAATGCTCAAATAAGTCTCCCTCTTGAGCTGAGCCGATTATAAAAATTTCGACGGACATTTCCGGGGTAATATGATTCGAAAATTCAATAATTTTCGCGCATAATTATTCTAACTTAGATAGATTGACGAAACGCGATATAAAAATGTACTAGTCGGCTAGAAATCGAACATGAACAAAATTCAAATGAAACGCGCAAGTACAGCTACTATCCTTGTTGCACTGATTAAAGGCGAGTCAGTTTAGCATCAGCGTAAATGTACTCGAATCCCCTCTTTTCCAACACTACACTCGACCAAAAAGCAGTTTGTATATTGCTTTATCGTACTAACACATAAAAACTCTCGGTGTCGTCGTTTTATCACACAGTAAAATGCATCCGCAACTTACAGGTAAGCAGTTGGAATAATCATAGCTTTATAGCTATTTTACCCAAAGGTATAGGGTATATTGTATTGTCTAATGTATTCTTAGATAAATAAACTTTGGCCACTGTTTTTTTATCCCTTGACAGTACCACAGCGCTTCTCTCCACATTATGCCTCTCTTCTCCAGTATTGCTGCAATCTCTTTGTTCCAGGATTTCTTGAGTCTTCCCCTGTCCTTCCTACTGGATAGTTTCGAGTTCCATACATTTTTCACTTGTCTGTTGTTGTTCGTCCTATTCATGTGGTCAAACTATCTAAGTTGTTGGTCTTCAATCCTATCTAATATTGGTTCCACATCAAGTTTTTCTCTAAAAGTATCGTTCCCTATTCGGTCTCTGCGTGTTACCCCTTTTACTTTTCTGAGGTATTTCATATCTGTCGCCTGTATTCTGCTCCTAATTCTAGTTGATTTCACCCATCTCTCGCCGCCGTATATTAGGATTGGTCGGAACACTGCTTTACATACTGACATCTTTGTTTTGTGACTGATCTCCTTTTTGCTTAAAAACCACTCAGAAAGTGAGATGCACACTCTTGCTGCGCTGGATATCCTTTCGTTTACTTTCTGTTCCATGTCACCACATCTTCCTGTTTGGACTCCCAAGTATTTGAATATGTTTACTTGTTCTATTTCCTTCTGTTGAATTTCTTTGTTATCCTTGCTGGTTACTAGTATTTTTGTTTCATTTGTATTTATTTTCATATTCCTTTTGAATAACTCCTTGCAATGTTTTTCTTGAGATCTTTTTCGTTTGGTGTACATAACATAGATCGTCCGCAAAAGCACAATTCGGAAACGTAACTGGACTCAGTCGTTTGTATCCTACGATTGTGTTCCATGTTTTGTCTTTGGTGGTTTTAATTACATTCTCGATCACCATTATGAAGAGCGAAGGACTAAGGACATCATCCTGTCTCAAGCCATCCCTGATTTCGAATTCATCGAACTTCATATTGTTTTTTCTGACTTTAAAAAAAAAACATAAGCTGATGTTTTTCTTTTGGAAATGTTTTTACCAGAATCTCTGTAGCCAGTAGTGAAGATAATCTTAATTGCATGGTTTGGGTTAAGAAAATTCTATGGGCTTCAGATCACCTGTCCAAATGTATAACATTAAATCATAATTTTGCTCCCGCAACAATGATTGCATACGAAAATAACTAAAGAATTACCATTCTGTTCTTCTAAAACTAAACTAACACTAAAAAGGTTAAAAGAAAATGTAATTAAGTAAAGAAAAAGATAGTCAAAAGAATAGGAAAAAAAATTGAATAGTAAGTAAATAAAAGCTAAGTAAACTAATGTAAGCAACAAAAAATTAGCCCATTCAACTATTATATCTTTTTTCTGCTTTTTTTTTAATCTAAAAGTTTATATTTAGTATGGTTATTTATATATTAATAAAACCACTTTCTTTTACGTAATGGTACATAATGACCCAAAAGCCAAAATCAATAAAATTTTATATTGTAATGAGTAGTTTATATAGGATGAATACATGTTACCAGAAGAATTATTAAAAACAGTGGAACTGCGGAGAGAGACCGAATGGAAAACAAAAGAAGACGAAAAAAGTATTTTTGATGTAGCATTGTCTTAAAAATGGGGTGTGGGCACCAAACGATTTTCTTATACGTCTGTGCGTTCTGAGTTTTTTATATAAAATTTGTTCAATAGATTCGGTTTTTACTTGATGTAGTTTTATATTGGCATTGAACGTAAATAAAACAAACAAACTTGCTGAACTACACTTTTATAACTAAAAACGGACAGATAATTTCACCACACAGTGGCTTCTATAGAATGTATAATTTGGGAGATATTTCGAAAAAAACTGCTATTAGATAAGAGTAAAAGTGCTACTTCCAGCGCGAAATTTGATTTTTTTTAAACACTAGCAGTTGACAAAATATTGATGAAATTATTCTTTTTCACCAAAGTAAACTACTACTACTACTATAATGATAAAACTATGGAATAAAACTATTTATATACACTATGGTCAATGAACGATAGGACTTTGAGGGGACATACTTCACAATTATTACAAAGTAATGGAAAAACATTTTTATATCAATGTTTGCAATTAACGCCGGAAAAAATTGTTGAAAAGTGCAGTCAATATGTTTGAGATGGACTGTATTGAATGATTGAATGAACTTGACCTAGCTATGCGTCTGTTTGTTGGATTTCGATCGAGTATTGCATTTATTACATGCCATAATTTAGACATAACTACCTGTCTGGCGCTCTGGAGCCACAACATCTAGGTTTTTGTTTACATTTCTACATCTGTATTTGAAGTATTGTCACAATTGTAGGTCAGTCGCCTGGATAGCACGTGGTGGACCGGTGCTTTGGCCACCTCGGTCTCCTGATTTAAATCCCGTAGATTTCTACTTTTGGGGCCATTTAAAACAATTAGTTTATCCGTTGATTGAAGGATTACATAAAGATGCGCAACTACATAGCACTGAGCGTAGCCAAAACTGGATCCGAGATCTATAGCGATGCATCAGTCGTTTGGGTCCAAGATTCGAAACAGCCGAGATGTTTCTCGGCAAGGGGTTTGCGGGACGACTTAACGGAAAGACACGCAATTTTACTATAGCGTTGCGCATCTTTATGTGATAAACCGTTGATTGAAGGAATATAATCAACGGTTTATCACACCGAAGTTGATAGCGTTGACGCACTCCGTGAGCGTATCAGTGGAGCAACAAATCGTATCCGCGAACGCAATGTGTTACCGGCAGTGCGTGATTCACTTTTACGAAGCGCGCGTTTGTGTATTGAAGTGAACGGTGCGAACTTTGAACACTTTTTTAAAAAAAAAGTTTTCAATGGATTTCGCAGTAATTAACGCAAGTGTATGTATTTTTCTTATAACTTCTATCAATGACAAAACACACTGTATATGTTGTCACTGGTCTCCGGGTTTTCTTTCGCGTTTCCATTGCTTGGTCTTTGAGAAGAGAGGTGCTGGTTTCTGGACGACGTTTCTGCAAAATCACACTTTCCATTTTTAGGTCTGCGATAACTGTCTGCTTCTGCTTTTTGTTATCCATAAAGTTTAAGTAAGTTTACAAATAACAAGAAGCCATTCACTACACCATAAACGCGATAGATAGGGTTAGTTTTAAATAGCGTAATTAAAAAAGTGGGGTGAAAGAAAAATATTAGTAATGCCCGTACAAAAAAATTCCGATCCAATGTGCACGGATTGACGAGAAATTGATTTTTCTTTCCTCGAGACCGAGCCTGTCGCAGTTAATATAGAAACATAATAATTTTCATGTAGAGGAATTTAAGTTTTCAAATAATATACTATTATTTAACGAAACATAAACATGGTAATGCACCAAGGTTGTCGACCTTTTTCACATAAAGGCGTTCTATTCACAAAAAAAAAACATCGCCAGAGAAAATCTTTTCAATTGTGGTATATACGTAAACACGTATAGGATAAACAAAGTTATGCACCGGCTTTAACTACATTTTGAACCTAAAAATTTAGAAAGTTTTGATGAGATACATATAAATTTCATTTTTGATTTTCAGTTAGACATTCATACGTATTCGTCAGATTTGCATAGCCTGGTACCTATTTAGCGGTAACCCTGTATATCCAAGGTTGTTGTTGTACATCACCAAGTTCACCATCTGTTAAAAGCAAACCCTTGCAAATATTGATTTTTTCAAATTTAAAGCAAGAGAACTTATAGTGAATCTTATTCCAGAGCCAAAAATAGCGCGAATATGCCAATTTCTAAATAAAATATAAAGATGGGTGTGCAAAAAATATACGATTAACTCTATTTGTAGTAGACTTTGAAAAATAATGATGACTCCTACCTGTCAAGTATTGTGATGTATATTACAAAGTTGACCACATAAGAACTGCAATTAGGGAAAGGTAAACCAGATAGATATTACCACGATATTAAAGATAGTTCGAGTAGTTATATATGCAAAAATGTACTACTGGACGAGATGACGTTTTTGAGCACCTTAAAGTAATGATTTTATTGTTTTTATTATGAGTTGATATGAAGAGATTCCAAGTAATACTTATCCAGAAAAAAAATATTACAAACCCTTTGTTTTCAAAATTTTAAGTTTCAATAGAAACATATGCGTCATTGTTTTGTCAAAAAGCATATTGTAATTTAAATATCAAAAACGCGATTTTCAATTGTATTTTTTGTTCTTATATATTAATGAACGGTAAAAGTTCTACAAGTTTAGTAATTTAAATAATTTATTATCTTTAATAATACAAGGACCACTCGCAAATACATTATAATCCATGCAAAGCGAAGTGTCGTAGTTTAGAAATGATAGATAATGTCATACATCAAACGAGGATGTTTATTACCAACTAGCTGCCCGTAGCCCGGCAGTAAAATTAAAATTTGCTTTGTGTACACTGCCATTGACCTACAGTGTGACCAGTGAAGTCCGCATCATATGGGATTTTTTTCATTAATAGATTTATTCTAAATTTGAGTTTGGCATCAATTTCTGCTTCGATCAAGATGAAAATTAACCAAAAAAATAATAGTCACGTGATTAGCATTATCTGTCAAATTTAATTTTTTTTCCAAAAAAAATTCAAAAGTGGGGTTATTTCTCAAAATATCGAAAAAAGCTATTAGAAAAAGTTTTTCTAAAAACAATTTTTACCCCATATGCAAAATTTCAGCTGCATAAGATAATTTAGATTTTTTGCCAATTTTTTTGTAAATTGCACCACTGTTGCGAACTAAGACAACGCAACCTACATAAAACTTCTTAGTTTTAACAATGCTTTATTCCAGGCACATTTTCTTTAAGGCAGCGCCATATTCAATGTGTGTTTTTCTACAAAATCCAAATAGGGCTATTAAAATTTGGTGTCATGTGATGCAAAGTTTATTTGTTTTTGACCCTGTATAAGGTAACTTCATAAAATAACTATTTTTGAAAATGTAGTTTGTGTCTAAAAGTAATGCACATTAATATTAAGAAAATAGTTTAGTTGAAAAGTCAAATTTTCTAATAAAATAATCATAATACATTATAAAAATGAAACGCATTTAAAATTCCACCTTTTCAATTAATAACAATATGTATTTTTGGTATTTGAATATTAAATTAAACATAATTTGAAAAACCTAAAAATTAAAATTACATTCCTGTGTGCCTCCCATTGCGTTCAATACAAACAATTGTTCTTCTTGATACATCTTTAATGGAGTTTCTGATACTAAGGGGCCTTATTTCTAAAATACAGTTTCGAATCACTGTTTCCAAATGATCAACATTACGGAAAGGTTTTTCTTTGTAAACTTTTTGTTTTAGGTAACCCCACAAGAAAAAATCAATTGGGGTTAAATCCGGAGACCTAGCCGGCCAGTATTGCTCCATATTACGCCCAATTACTTTGCCCCTAAATATTTCCAAGAGGCGTTCTTGAACCCGTCTTGTAGTATGGATGGGAGCACCGTCACACTGGTACCACAAATTATGCCTTATTTCAATAGGCATATTGTCCAAAACTTCAATGACCTCGGTGTTAAGGGAGCGTAGGTATTCTTCAGAATTTAAATTGCCTCTAAAAAAATAAGGCCCAACAACTTGATCGTTTAAAATACCGCACCACACATTAGTTTTAAAGGAATACTGGTCCTTGCATTCTATTATAAAATTTGGATTTTCTTGAGCCTACCATCTACAATTTTGAGAGCTAACAACGCCGTTTGAAGTGAAAGTGGCCTCGTCGGTCCATAAAACGTGAAACGGAAAGGACACATTTTCTTCTTTTTCCCCCTGGTACCAAAAAGAGAATCCCAAACGTATGTCAAAATCTTGTTCCTTAAGAGTATTTATAAATTTAGGTTTATACGGCTTAAATTTATTTTTCTGCAAAATATTCCTTACACTCTCTCTTTGAACGTCAGTTCTGCGAGAAACATGTCTAATACTATTTTGACCATGCTCCACAATATCTAGGCAAACATTTAATTGGACTTCTTCACTATGTTTTATAGGATTGTGAGGTTTTTTTAATGAACTTTCCACCGATCCAGTTGATTTAAATTTCACCATAATCCTACTCACAGTAGATTGTTGCACATTTTTGCCTGGATGCCTTTCATTAAAAATATTGGCCGCTACACGATGACTTGTGTTTTCACCACATATTAATACAATTTCAATTCTTTCCTGTACAGTTAAATTTTTTTTATTTAATACGCAATATGAATTAAAAGCCACTATGACAAACAGAAAGCGATTTGACTGTCATTAATAAAGCAATTGATCTTTTTTATCATTTGTTTTGCGGCCAAATTGTGTTTGGTGCATCATCGTAAGGTACAAAACTAGTTAATTTTTTGGAAACTGAACTTAAATAATAAAAGACTATTTTTGCTTTTTATAACATAGCTCCATAACAAATTTTAATAAAGGGGTTTTAAATTAAATCATTGAAACTAGTTAAACTTACGTAAAGTTAAACGAAAATTTATTTTCCACTTAATGCAGACATTACTTGTGACGCTGTGTACTTGTCTGTATTAATATTAATGTGTATTACTTTTAGACACAAACTACATTTTCAAAAATAGTTATTTTATATTATGTTACCTTATACAGGGTCAAAAACAAATAAACTTTGCTTCACATGTGACCAAATTTTAATAGCCCTATTTGGATTTTGTAGAAAAACACACATTGAATATGGCGCTGCCTTAAAGAAAATGTGTCTAGAATAAAGCATTGTTAAAACTAAGAAGTTTTATGTAGGTTGCATTGTTTTATTTCGCAACAGTGGTGCAATTTACAAAAAATTGGCAAAAAATCTAAATTATCTTATGCAGCTGAAATTTTGCATACCGGCTAAAAATTGTTTTTAGAAAAACTTTTTCTAATAACTTTTTTCGATATTTTGAGAAATAACCCCACTTTTGAATTTTTTTTGAAAAAAAAATTAAATTTGACAGATAATGCGAATCACGTGACTATTATTTTTTTGGTTAATTTTCATCTTGATCGAAGCAGAAATTGCTGCCAAACTCAAATTTAGAATAAATCTATTAATAGAAAAAAATCCCATATGATGCGGACTTCACTGGTCACACTGTATATATATCAGGAATACACAAACTCAACTACACCTAATTTACAAGGTTTACTTTCTGTCCGGTACTTCTTTTTTTCCTTTTTACATGACACATGAGTTAATAAAGAAATACATCCATTTCCAGTTCAAAATCTATTAATAAAAAGAAATCCCATATGATGCGGACTTCACTAGTCACACTGTATATATAAAATGTTTGTTTATTCTCTAGCTGAACAACAAATTTTATTATAATCATTCCAATGCCTTTGGATACACAATATTCTTCGTTATATTTTTATAGACACAGCCAGTGATGTGTATAGCGGTTCCGACAGTGTGTGTGTGTGTATGACGCGCCGACTGTGTGTCGTTCGTTTCCTATAGAAATCATGTAATTTCACATATTGTTAATTTTTTAATATTTTCCGGTAAAATTTTGAATAAAAAATATGATCACAACTTTCCACGCAACATAAGAAATACACACCAAAATTTTATCAAAATCGATTATGTAGTTTGCGAGTTTATAAATAACAAATCAAACGTTTTTGATTTTTATATATTAGATTATACTTCTTTATATTACTTAGTTAACCGTCTCAGTTAGAAAGCTGCCTTTGTTATATAAAAATTTTCAACAAGAGATTTGGAAAATAACTCCTATTATATAAATCGTAATTTTTTCTCCTCAAACTCTTATAATTTAATCAAAACAATTGCAACAAAGTTCCGAAAAACATACTCCGCCATACGTTTAATCGAAAAAAAGCATTTCTCCTTTCATATTTCTAATGTAAACACTTCAACTGGAGCAGCAGGAATACTCCTACGACCACCCGTCGTAAAACTTTAGTGCCAGAAAGTCTCCGTCGTACACCCTTGCAACTACACGGAATATAATGAGATGCAGCACATTAAATTATCTCTGAAACATCAAAGAATGTCTTGAAAATTTATTACATTACCGCGGTAGTTCTTTCATTACAAGATATTCGAGGGCCGCGGCGATATTAGACACTTGAAATACACTTAAGTGGAAATAAAGTTTTTGTACAGCGTAAATTTTAAAAAGAAAGTCGCCAGTACTAGCGCCCAGCTAGGTAGAAGTAGCTGAATCTGTCTTACAGAAATTTCAATTAAATTAACTCATCCTCGGATAATAACTCTTCTAAATTTATTAGATGCTGAACAGTGTAATTTGAATTTTTATTCAATTACGACTATCTCTTTCTGCTTGTAAACCATAATGTTTTTCTAAAGTAATATCTGTAAATGTGTATTAGGTGTGAAATGACGGTATGGGTTCTGAATGATATATTTAAAATATGAAAGTACAAGTATGTAGTAGTAATAAAGAAAGCAAATGGAGATAATTTTAATATACCGTGCCTTCAAATACTTTCCTCGTTAGAGACGGCCATGCTTTTTTTTAATGATTGGTAAGAGTACACATAATTAGACACAAACGCATAATTTTGATAGTTTGGTTATGTCGTGCATGCGTCTATAATTTGAATTTAAGTGTAACAGCTGTCAGAATTTGAAGTTTTCAAAAGCTGTACATGTACACCAACATTGATTGCGTAATTACTTAAAAAAACAGCTTACTTTAATGAGGTAAGATTTTGAAGGCACGGTAATTTGAAAATACATTCGTTGTGTTTGTCGCCCATAAATTTAATTGACGAACTTTTATTATAGAAATTTCGCCAATTAAATAGGAAGTGACACTTTTATTCTTATCGAATATATCGCAAATTATGTTTTCTATACAGATTTATGAAGAGTGTATAAGTATTTAGAATTGGATTTTGGAGCAATTTTTATATAACAAAATTTCTTTTTGGAAAGCGAATGTCTCCAAAACAAATAATCGATACAATCTACGCATGATAAGATGTGAACACAATTCAGTAATATGCGACCATCATTAGTACAGCCCAGAAATCCACTATCACTGGCGACCAGCACCGACACTCCCTCCAGCCAAACCAGTTCAGAATCGTTACTTGAGCAAAAGGACTCAGAATGCAATAATGTAATCTTTTTACAATTCAACTTTAATCCATTTCGTTTACACCATGCAGTCATAACAGAACATATTGTTTGACGATACCATAATCGATGTATCATCAGCACATTGCACTACGTTATTAACTGGAAGGTTGAGGGGAAGGTCATTGACGTAGAGTAAAAACAATAATGGTCCCAGCACTGAACCCTGTGGGACACCCTGCTTTATACACTAACTTCATTCGTTCTGTTAGATGCCTTATTTCCGGAATAATCCATATTTTAGTCTGTTTCGCCGTGACAATTTTTATAGCCGGGAATGACCGGTTCAAAAATTACTAGAAGTTATCATTAATGTCTAAATCAACAGACAGTCCACTTCATGATCACCGCCAAAACTATCAATAAACCGAGCAATTTTGTTTTATTATCATCACTGTATTTGTTATTGTATTCCATTTTGTCGCTATTTTTGATAAATTTACAATTTGGCCAGATATTTCCAATACCTTCAGTAGTAATGTATAAATTTTTCTTTTTACTGTATTATTGCATAGCTATTTTCAATTTAGTGATTTACACACTTATAAACACACTTGAGAACTTATATAATATAATATTTGGAAGCAGATACAATTTCTACTACTTCGCACTAATATTCCAGTCTATTAGTAGAGAATATTGTATAAATATGAAACAGACTATATACAGTGTGAGTCATCTCCGTGGGGAACACCGATTGTGACTTTATGAGAAAAGATATTTCGAAGGGGTTTTCTTCCTAAACTAACCACTCATTAGTAGCACCTTTTAAATTTATTTTGTATTATACGGAGTGTTCTATAACTTTGTGACTGACCACAGTTATAGTTTTATAAATGGAATTATTACATTTTTGTATTTCTCGTATAATTCTTAATCAAAAAGTGATAATTGTACATGCCTAAAATTAAAAGTTTTAGACTTTTTATCATTTTTTCGAAAAAATCAGTGTTTTTATAAAATTATATTCCTCGAAACGACGTATCCGCTATTTTTGACAGTCTTGTTCATAATAAAAGATCCTAAAAGAAGCATATTTAATTTTCTTTTCAATTGATAATTACATGTAGAAAACTGGATTTGAGTTACATGACATATTATTGTCTAAAAGTCAATTTTTCAAATAGAACAGCTTCTATATCTCTTCATTTTTAAATTGCGTTATAACATTAAAAGTGGCCATTACTGAGGTATTTTCGTATTTTAATATTAGTTTGACATCTTTACTTTTTTTATTTGAGTAAACTATGATTGATATCTGTTGCGAAATTGACATTTGAAAGAATGACATTTAAAAACTAGATTCTGGGTTGACAAGCATGATTCGATAACGAAGTTTTCTAAAAATGTGCTTGAATTTTAAAACCAAACAAATTAATAACTTGATTATAGTGGAAGAGGAACTATTAAATAACAATAAATATGAACATAAGGATAGGTTAAAATTATTTCAGCAATAAATATTTATTCACTTCTAAACATTTTTTAAAACGCTTCCGAAATAAGAAATCGACGTTAATACGGAGTTGATCACCTATATTTCTAAATATTTGTCGAATATTTCTTCTGTCAACTATTCCATTATTATGGATATCCCAAATAACACGCTATCAATAGGAATTGCCTGGACATTAACTTTAGTTATTACCCAATGGCAGAACACGGTTGTAGCTTTAACATGATGGACTAGTAACTTAATATTTAACCGTATCCCCTACGGATGATACTTATTTTGTTTTAAGGCCCTTTCAAAGCTAGTTTCATTAATATCCTGCAAACGACTTACTTCAGGGGTGGTACGGACGTGAGGATTTTCTGTTGTTGCCATAAGAATTTGTAATTGATTGATATGAAAATATTCATTTCTTTTCAAAAGGCATCTGTCCTGAGAATTTTCTTCTAGTTTAACGCGGCTGATAACCTTTCTGGGCTAACAAATAATTTCTTTGACATTCTTCCATACCAAAATACTGTATTCAAATAAGATTTAAAATTGCCAAAATTTTATAAAAAAATGCTCAGCAATGGTCACTTTTAAAGTAATAACGTCTTATATGTTTTCGGTGTAAAATTTAGCAAGCAATTCAAAAATGAAACGACATATAAAACGTTCGTTTTGAAAAAATTGACTTTTGAGCAAAAATTTGTCTTGTAACTTTAAACCAGTTTATTGCACATGCAATTAGTAATAGAAAAAATGACACTTGCTCACATTAGGTCCTTTTATTATGAACAAAATTACCAAATATTGTGGCATCGTTGTCTTCGAGACATATAATCTTTTTGAAAATATTAAATTTTGCAGAAAAATGGTAACAAATCAAAAACATTAAATTTTTGGCCTATACTTTCTTAAAACTGTTTGAATAATAATTATACGGGGAATACAACAATGTAATAATATACAGGCTATTCCATTTAAAAAAGTACAACGATGTTCAGTACCAAGTTATAAAACACTCTGTATAATACAAAATAAATTTAAAAGGGCTCCTATGAACTATGTATGGCTATTTTAAAAAGAAAACCGCTTCAAAATATCTTCTCTCATAAATTCCTCTCTATTGTTACAAGAAGGATGATCATAATACAGCTACAAACTTCATTATTGTTATATGTCCATATTGAATATACCGTATGTGTATAGGGATTCAATGTTTACCTGCGATTTATACGTATACAAGTAATACGTGGCAACGTGGCACACCTACTGTCCGTCACCAATCCCGGCAACAATCGATTTTCGCCGATCTTTCCACTTCTCCCGACCAGATTTTACATTCAATGTTTAGCTGCGAACACGTTGCGATCTAGTCTGCAATAAAAGCCGTGTTATTACTGGAACGGGAAACATCAAATGGCCGCCGCGATCTCCTGATCTAGTAGTTTATTATTATTTTCAGAATCCTTTTTTTTTATCTTATTTTTAATTTTATTAGAATTACGCTTTTGTTTGTGTCATGCAGCGTGAACGCAGCTTAATATTTCTCTGCATTTACTGAAAGGAAAAAGAAAAACAAATCCTTGCAATTCGTAAATATTATTTCTGAACGCAGTATAAACACCCAAGCCGGTGGTCGAATAGTTACTGCTAACCATGCTAACTTGTATTTACGAGCATGCATCGGTCGTGCTGGCATTGGAAAGAAAAGAAGGGGTACTATGTTGCCACGTACTGTATGGATTAATCGTCTATGGCTAATGAAAATTGACACATCCTGTATTTCAAGACACGCATTAGAATTAATTGTAAAACACAAAACAGGATACTAAAATGACATAGAAAGAACGTGTAGCTTGCTTGACATTCAACACAGAAAACTGTGTTGCATTTTCACTTTTAATTAAACTGTTTCCCATTTTCATCTGCTTATATTATTTCACCTAATGGTCATTAAATTTGCATTGTCTGTAGTGTAGTTGTATGTTGTTTTTGATAAATTGTGGATCTTCCGATTTTAGTTTACTATTTTTTATCAATGAAGCCACTACCTCATAATGACAGATTAATTTAATTTATACTTTTTGTGAATATATTGTCTATTTCTACGGACACTGCGTTTATATTTTGCCCATACTTCCAGTATTTTAATTATTAAATATATTTACGTCCTGATAATATTTCATGTTATTTAAATCATGTAACATTAAGAAATGTGAACTAATAAAAGCTCTATTATAGAAAATATTATGAATATATATTATACTCTCCAAAGTATGTTCCGACTTTAAATTCCCCAAGTGCATCTTTGGAGGACTTTCGCATAATATTTTGTTGTGTTCTCCTGAACGGCTGTACTACATATTTGGCATATCGTAAATATTTTTTGACCTTTCTCTTTTCTTCTCTATCAAATACTTAGAATAACTCCTTCGGAATGAGGCGGGTTAGTCGATCTATACACATACATCCTTAAACCTACTCTATATGGAAAGTAAAGTAAATATCAGTTCAAATTTTGCATATCAATACAGTATCGAACACTTTCCTCCGCAGATATTCTAGGAATCTTCCCGGGAGAATTTAATTTATTGTTGTTTCACGGGTATACATTTCTCTGGATATGGAAAAGCGCCGTTGCTGTAAGGGAATATTTTTTCGGCGTCCGGAAATAGAACAGTATGAAAAATGATCTGTTGAGGTCGACGCCGAATATTTACTATGGTAATATTTGGAAATTATTTAAAATATTCCTGTTTATTTCATACATAAATGTGCCTTTTTGCTATAAAATAAAAATGAAAATTTCACTATTTTAAAGTATATTATAAAAACATGGAAGATATACTGCAAAATATTTGTTATTATGTTACACCCGCAACAACGTCGAAACTAAATCTTACTGACCAGGTGAGTCACAGTATAAGGGGATCACGTTAGTGTGGAGGTAGGAATTGAGAAATGCAGGGCCGAGCTAGCTCCAATCGCAGATGGCGTGACGGTTCAGATAACTAAACTTAAGAAATCAGCGTCGGTCGGCGACGACGCAAGCGACGTTGTCCGGGCACCAGGACACTATGCTACCTTACGGTAACCTACCTGCGTTCCCTACTGATCTGCCACTGGCTGTGTCCCTCCAGCGGGTTTCCTACGGATCACTCTGTATAGGTCGGCTGCGCCAAACCTTATTCAAATGCTTGTCACAATAATAATAAAGAAAAACAAGATATGTTGAGGTAAAATAAAAGAGAGATTACGATGTGTAGAAAGTTCTATATTAAATTGTTAGTTTTCTTTTTGAAAATATATTAAACAAGTCAGAGTAATATTGTGAAAGTAATAAACAGTCGGATTTAATTAATATGCAATCTTAAATACTATTGACATAACCTCTGCACATCGGCAGGGGTGGTCGGCAGCAGAAACGTTTTGTCGCCTCACAGGCTATTCTACAAATGATATTATACAAGTGTCACCAACGGCGATGTTCTATGATATCTGTTATATGTTACACAATTATAAAGAAAGTTGATTTAAGATTAGCTCTTAAGTTAAAAAAAAACATTAAGAGAAGGGAAAACGTTAAATTTACAATATCATGGTTATGATTACAAAATCAAAATTAAGAATTAATTAAAGTAACTTGTTTACAAATGTTAAGTAATTAAATGACGCTTTGCAAAAAAACAAAAATTTACAATTGCATAAATAATTTTAAATAGCTCAGAAATTGAAAAAAAAACATACATGAAAGTCAAAGTTTTAACGGTAATGAATTTTCAAGGATTTTTATTAAAAGAAAAATTCAACACATCAACGAGAGCCCTAATCAACTCTTACTTAGGGTCACTCTGTATACAGCAATAACAATTTGCAATATTAAACAGTAATTTAAATAGGATTACACGTGACCTCGCAATTGATTAAGTGGTGCATTAGGTATCTTATAACCACCCAAATACTCTTAGATCAAACAAAAGTAAGGTAAAATGTCCAGATCACTGGCACAAAAATATCGACAAATTAGTCGAGAGCACGACGTAAATTATGTACGTAGTTGTATTTATCTGGCACGGTGCGGAGTAGTCTCCCTAGCTGGACGGAGAAATTCTACCCAAAGGCCACTGAGATGGATGTGAAGGTAGAACTATAAGAGCGACGATGGTAGTCACTTTATTCATTTAACGGAAATGTGCGGCGGCCATGCCAGCGTACTTTTACTGAAGGCTTAGCCCCGTACAAAAATCCTATTATATTAGAAAAGGAAAAAAAACAGAGATAAAACCCCGAAGATTAACACAAGATCTACTCCACTTACCCCAAATTATTGGAGATCCACGAAATCGTCTTCACAAGTCACACAAAAGTACAAAATTTAAATTCAAAAATCCAACACGTGGTAGATCGCAAATTCGGAAAGCGGTATACGATAAAATTTACGATAATTCACCTATACTAAGGTATCGACACTCACTACTTATTTCTTCAGAGCCGCCTAAGCGTAATATCTACTAGGCATAGTAATAAAATTACCAAACAAAAATAAGCGTTCTGTACTGTTGTTCTTTAGACAAGATGGACTTGGAAAGTGACACGAGAACGTGTTTCCCTGGATAATGCGCTACAGCCAATCACGCACGCCCAAAATATGACGTAACACGGAAATGGCTCAGAATAGAAAGCGGGAAAAGTTGAAATAAAAGTAACGAACACAAAACTTAATTACAAAAGAGAGAGTCAATAACGTGACCTATATAATTAAACACAAACATGCTCATAACTTAGATGATGATAAAATTTACTGAATCACACCTACAATGCACGTAAAATTTATAAAGTTAGGTAATATGAAAGGAAAGTTCACGCCTGAAAGTTGGCAATGCGCGAACCGTCCGTTACACCAGCGCACGCAAGACATTTAACCCAATAGATTTGTAAACAAACGCTAATCGGCCCCATCACACATTATAAATGTCCGGATCTCAGGTAAATAGACTAAATCTGACCAAATTACGCACGCACAAGAACCGACGGGCGTAGCCCCGATCTATACATACTTTACAGGCATAAAATATCGCACGTGGATACGACGATTTCCACCGAAGGTTATGTACATTGGAAGACACTGACAGTGAAATTTCTGTGGACGGCCCCGCTGTCAATCGACAAGTGCAGGTCCGGGAAGGAAGAAAATAAGTAAGCACGGAGTCTAAAGCTATTCACAGGCCACAATATACTTTTTCTTTTTAAGCGAAGAACAGTCTATAACACCAAAAGAGGTTAACCAATTGCCATAGTACTTGATTCAGGTGTAGTAAAATAAGCAAGGTGCTAGAAGAATATTCTAACACAATATTTCCCTCTACAATTATAGTGACAGGACAGCAGTAAAACTAAGATGGAGACAATCAAATGTACACAGCTGTCGGAGCCCGAGACATAAAATGTCGATGAAAATAACAAAGTTACAGCTCAAAAAAAAAAATTAGGACTACGTACACAATGCAGGTAGGTCAGAACGGCAATATAAATGGCCTCGGAAAATAGTTATTTTAAACGTAGGTTTAAGTACATTTACCCAAGTAATTAACCTTATCGTGTGAATGTCCCAAAAATTAGATTTCAATAAATTTAACGTAAGAAACAGAAGTGAATTTACACAATAGATATAAGCATGTCATACTAGTTCACCAGAGATATATACCAGGCACGCTCGTAAAGTTTCGATTTAGAATATCAAACAGTGCGATAAGCATAAGAAATACGAAACATAGCAAAACGTAAAAATAAGCATAACAATTAATATAGGCACTATAGGGCTACTGATATAATTTTTTTTTCCAAGTAACATCAAAAGGACTGATGTCGATATGACACTGACTATTTGGAAAATTACGTTAGGAAAAATTGTGACTCAGGTCGTCTATTTTAACAGAGAGGTAAAAACATGGTTCTGGAAGAAAAGCTGAAATTGATCAAGAGGTTGATGATTACAGACAGATTACCTACCTTAGCATATTTTCTAATTTAGCCCATTTCCGATCAAAAGTGAAGAACAACAGATTTAAATTGAAACAATATTCATTTATTATACAAAACAGCTTAAAAGAAGAAATGCGGCACAAATTGTAATAAAAGAATTTTCCATGCACTTACTACAAGGCTACTAACTACATTCATGAACAGAGGCCACCGCCATTTCTTTCGTCTGATGTTTATCATATACTTGGCGATGCCATTATGGTGCTTCCCATGAATTTAATATATTCGGATACCATATGCGGTTGAGAAATAAAGGTTTCTTTTCGCTCTTTGCGATTGTATGATGATGTAGCTGTTGAATCGAAAAATTATTGCCCACCATTGTGACTACAGAATTGTATTTCCATCGAGCAATTATTAGATTAGCGTTTTTATCACACGCGTAATCATGTGAACCTCGTTCCTTCTTAGACATAATTTTGACACTCTCCAATGAACAACTACCTACTAAATAATTTGTAAGACGAAAAGAAATTATCAAAGAATATGTGATGACAGTCAAGTTCTTTTACCAAAGCAATCCATTACAATTTTATTCCCTAAGACAAGTGGCAATTTATATTTAGCAGAATGCAGAATGCATAGGGTATAAACTGAAAGCAATAACCATCCGAAGTACATAAGTACCAGAGTTTGAAGCCAAATCGCACTTGTTATCGCCAACATTATTTTGAATATTTTCAGTAGACGGAGCTTTCTTTGAAGTTGGTAGGTATGACATTTATTTTTTGTCCATTAAGGTTAAGATGTGCTCCTATGTTCAACGTGAAGTGGATTTGTTTGAGACCATATGTGCTCATTGTGCCTATTAAACATTCCACAATTTGTGAAACGAGATTCATCAGTCCATAATATTTTCATTGAAAAGTGTGGATCGTTTTGACACGGATCTTTAAACCATCTACAAAAAGCTATTCGTCTGATGGTATCACCTTCATGTAAAGTTTGTGATACTGATAATTTGTAGGGACGAAATTTATGCTTCTTCAACACTGACAATAGTGCGTTGAGAGGAGCCCATTTCTGTTGAAATTTGTCGGGTCGATGTAGTTGGATTCTGAGCGACACATGCTAATATATTTATTTCTCTATCTTCATCCATCCCTTTTTTTGATTTTGGTTTAACGAACGAACCATAATCTGCTAAATTATCCCATAATCTCTTAAAAGTAGGTAGCGACGGCTGACGTCGATCAAAATAATTTTCAAAATAAACTTCAGCAGCTCTAGCAGAATTTTTCTGGCACTGAATGTAACATTCAACCATATCAGGCTTTTCTACGTTAGAAAATTCCATAGCCAATGCAAACTTATGATTAACGGCCGTTTGCACCGCATATAGTTAAGTTACAATTAAATTAATTTATAGTTAATTGTCAGTGTTTGACAATTAACTTGACTTAAAAGTAAAAATTAACAGCTCTCACTGTGACTCAACGTGAAAGCAATGTTAGTATATTATATCGACTGCTCCAACGAACACTATTGTAACTCAGACTTTTCGTTTTTGAATTACAAAACACCAAACATTTTTTTTTTAAAGTTTATATCTTATAAAGTGAACAATCATAGAAATGTCTATATCCTCTTTATTTTTTAAAATAACAATATCAAACCTTATATCATTGTAATCAACAAAAAATAAGCTTTTACTTTCTTATACGTAGTATAAGGAAGTATTGTGATGATGAAAATTTTCGACCTCGAGATTTTTGCAGATGTCCACGTTTTGAAGTCCCCTGATACCGAAAAAGTGGTTTTTAGAAAATGTCTGTCGCTGTGTGTGTGTGTGTGTGACCACGATAGCGGTCAAACCGCTGTACATATCAATTCCAAATTTTGTATTTACGTGTATAATCTCCATCTTGAGATCTGATTAGTTTTTGAGTAAAATCGGTAGTCCGGAAGTAGCAGTTTACTTCAGCGAAAAAATCAAATTTTGCCAATATTCCGTCAACTACTAAGTTTAAACAAATTTATAAAGAATTCATATATACTTAAAATTAAAATTCAGAATAATTTTATCTAAAAAGTTTTCCGAAATTCCTACCGGAAGTAGGTGTTTTACTCTTATCGAAAATCAGTTTTTTGCGAATATTTCGCATGTCATGCTTTTTGTACAAGTACGTTACGAGTATAAAAGTATTTAGAACATAATCTTCAATACCTTTTGTATAAAAAAAATTTCAAGATTCAGACCGGAAGTACCACTTTTACTCTTATCGAATAGCGATTTTTTGCAAATATGTCGTAAGTTATGCATTCTATATAAATTTATCAAGAGTACAAAAGTGTTCAAAACTGGATTTGCAATATTTTTTGTATATATGAAATTTCAAAATTCGGACCGGAAGTAGCACTTTTACTCTTAGCGAGGAGCACTTTTTTGATAATATCTTGCAAAGTATGTATTCTATAGAGATTTATTAAGAGAATAAAAGTACTTAGAATAAGATTTTAAATAATTTTTGTAAAAAAAACTTCTTAAAATTCTATAATTTGAAACGCTCATACGTATAAGAAAGTCGTGTGGTGGCCACACGTCATTTTTTTTTTTGAAATACAAAACACCAAACTTTTTTTTTAAAAAGTTTATATCTTATAAAGTGAACAATCATAGAAATGTCTATATCCTCTTTATTTTTTAAAATAACCATATTAAACCTTATATCATTGTAATCAGCAAAAAATAATCTTTTTAATGATGTCATAACCAACTATGGTTTATATTTAAAAAAAACACAAGTTTGTGTCATAACTCGATAATGGTGAACGAAAAAAAAATACTAGCTTCATAGTTTTATTTGGGGTAAAATTATCTAAAACTTTTGTCTGGACACTTTTTCTCTAAAATTACTATTAACGATGCTAAGCATGTTTGAAGAAAATCGTAAAATTTAATTTTCTTTGAATATCTAATAAGCCATGAAAGTTATCGGAGAAACAAAAGCAGTTTTAAATTAAACTCGTAAAACTGCGCATCTTTCCCCTTTAAGCGTTTTTCTATCTCCAGTAGTTTCTGAGATCCCAATGCTAAACTTTGAAAAAAACTCATCCTGTATACAACATCTACAACACCTAAATAACAATAAAATAAGCCAAACATAACCTTACAATCTACAAGGTTTACCTCTTTCAATTTCCAACTCCGTAACTGCAGCTTCTAGATTTGCTTCTAACTGTACTTGAGTTAAGCATATTTTATTCAAAAGTCTGTCATAGTAAATAATACTTTACTAATGCTTAAAAATTAACAAGTATGACAGAACACCAGCAGTTACAATTGTAGTTCATACGCACTTGATACACACCACTGGATAAAGATGCGATGTACCCCTGAGCGTCGATCCCTAGTTATCATCGCAAGTTACTTTATTATTATTATTATTATTATTATTAGTATTTAAGTCCAAGCCTGCATTGTACCCCGATTATCGATCTATAAACATCACTTGTAATGAGTGACGACTCTATTACTTTGTCCCATTTTAAATAAAGATATCACTCATTACGAGTGCGAATAATCATCTTTCATTAGAGTTATGTCTAGGCATAGGCAGTCTGAGGTGCATCGTAGAACTTAATAATTAATAGTGATGACACCACCATTACGGTGCCCAGTTTCGATTTACATTATTCATATAAGTCCAATCCTGCAATATACCCCTGACTGCTGATCCATAGTCGTCACATAATAAAAACGAACAGGTAGACGTTTTCATTTTACCTACTGAAAATATATGAAGCTCTATTAATGTATCAAAATAACATTTCTGCACGACATTGTCCATCCAAAACAGTACTAACTCTTAATCAAAGCTATTTACAGTATCACATTGTATAAAATGTTATATCTTCAATTTTAAAATCCATTTGATCTTTCCTTTCAAAAACTATCTAATTTTTTATTTCGAGATTTATTAAAGAATAATAACTTGCAGATAATAATATGCATTGTGTGCTACATTACTAATGAACATAAAGAAGAAGAGGGACTTAAAATTGAGCCCTGTGGTACACCATCCATTATATTCATACAGTTAAATAAATAATGCATAAACCATAAAATTTGTTTTTTATTTAATTTTCTTTATACATTTTTCTGGTGAGAACCTACACATGTCTTTTAATTTAGTCGCATTAATATAAAAGTTAAATTACTTCCTTGTTATAATTAGTAAGCAAAACACGAGAACGTAATACTAAAACGTCTTCACCTTAATTATCACTATTGAATATTCAATTACTTTCAAAGTCCACAAAACAAAACATAAACTTCCTCAACGCAACCGGTAACTACTTATTATAAACAAACGCCTGTGGTGGAGCATTTACTACACTAGAATGCGTAATAATGCAGCAACTGGTGACTATTTTTAGTGTGCAATGCAATGCACACCTAATTGTACAGGCATTTAAGCTGTGTAAAACAGCGGCAGCGGGCAATATGTGGACGCATCGAGTGAAATACTGCCGTTTTAAAGGATCGGGTTGTTCTTCTTGTTGCTCCTGCTGCTGTTGCTGTTGTAGCCGTTGTGTGTAATTATGGAAGCTCGTGTTTCTTAGAACTGATACGTCTAGACTTTAGACTACATGTGCCTTAATAATAATCCGTGAAGCACGTGAATATATGCCGGCGGTCAACACATGTTTCAATCAGGGTAGGTACCGGCGAAGTAATTATCGCCCCAACCTCTGGGGAATTATTTCAGGTAACAACGACATACGGTGAATTATAGAATTATTTACACTCCATTAACTGTTAATGATTTTTCGGTTGGTTACGCGTTCTCTCTCGCGTTTTTCCCCTTTTTCTTTTGTAGTAGATTGGTGTCGAAAAGTATTACTGATACGACACACTTCGTATCAGATGTCAATAATATGAAAGTGTAAATATTTATGACCATCAGGCATTATCGAATGATTCGTGTTATGGATATTTTGTTTTAATAAACCTGTTAAACCCTAATTACTTTTTCTTAATACCTTACCGTAAATTGAGGGAAAAATAGGCATTATATTGAAGCTTATTGTATGTAATTACAGTAACAATTATATGAGGGATAAATAGAAATAGGTTATCTGTATACAAGTCTAGCTTTCTTGGGAATGTTATTATGGCTTGCAGCCATTAATATATTTTCTGAAACAAAATGCAAAAATGCAAAAGGAAAAATTCCTTACTACAAAAATTAAAAACATTTAAAAAGATCTATGTACGTATTTTGGCAAATAACTTGCCATCTTCAGCAGAAACCTGCAGAGAAACAGAAAAGAGTGTTAAACGTGGCGTTTTTGGCTAAGGTGTAACCTTAGAAGATATGTCACCAGTGGGTTAACACTGATTTTTTAACAAACAACATCACTTTATATATTGCCTAAATCAATCAGAACAATAACGGCACCTTAAATAATTCGTACAAACTGGACTCGGGTATTGCTTCATTGTCAGAATCAATAATTTACATCTATTTCTATGTATATAAATACTTTCGTAATTGTCTAATTCTTTAAAATTATTTCCAGTTTTAACTAATCTAAAACTATCTGTAGGCATACCGTAGCCTTTGTCGAAAATATGTCGAGAGCTACGCTTGATTTTTCCGGTCTGTTGTATCTGAAATGTGCAATGTGCCTTTTGTACCGAGTTTAAAATTGAACGCCTAGTTTACCCAACATATTTTTGACTACTGTCTTAACAAGTTATTTCACAAATCCCAAGTTTTTGATATACCTCAATTTTTTTTTAGCGTTCCTTAAAAGTGATTTTAATGAACTGCCGTATTTAAATACGATTTGAAGAACGTCTTTAAAAGTGCTGTTCAAATTTCGTGTGACTGAATGGTGCGGTAAAGACACAAACTTATTACCATGAGTCTTTTGAGATAGTAAACATGTATTATCATGAATTTGTTTCTTAAGTTTATCTCCTAATAAGCTTAGTTAGTATTTCTGAATAGAAACTATTGTGCTCTGCGATCTTTTTAATTAACCTAAGTTCTTTTTCATATCTATCTTTTGCAAGCGGAAGACTTAACAACCGATGGATAAGAAAATTAAAAGAAGCCATCTTTTGCTGAAAACTATGATTTGAATCCGCTGTTATAAACTTGTTGACGTTGGTGTCTTTTCGGAAGATATCTATTATTTCTATGTTATTATTCTCTATAGCCAAAACATCTAAAAATCATTGTTTTCCTATTCTATTTTAAAGTAATTATTTATTTTTTTATTTATTTATTTAATCATTTAATACCCAACATATTCATCTAATTACAGGGTAATATATGCAAAAATTAACAGTGATTTAAAATAATAATTCATAATACGATGCACAGATAATAATAAAAAACAGAACACAATACGGAATACAAAAATACAGAATACATTAAAAAACAAAAGAAAAGCATAAATATATCAATGTATCATCACCTCCCCAAGAATGGGTCAGCGCACAAAAGGTTGGCATTTGTGCACATGTGATAGAGCGGGGATTTCAGAAGAACATTTGTCCGAGCTGCCGGGACATAGAAAGTACCCGTCGACCTAGCAGCGTACCTGGGCACTAAGAAGTTCATCTGAGACAGAAGTGCAGGTGAGTCAATACAATTGTTGACCAGTTTCACAATGAAGCTGCAGCTCGCCCTGTCCCGTCTTTCACTCAAAGAACTGAAACCGTGTCTGTTCAGTAGATAGTAATAATCAATGCCGCAGGGGTAAGCACCATCGATTTTAAACGACATATATTTCAGAAAACGTTTCTGTATACGTTCAAGCATGAAACGGTGGTATACATAATGCGGAAACCAGACCAGGGATGCATACTCCAATTTGGAACGTACAAAGGAGTAAAATAAAATAGATAACGTTTCCAAGTTGTTAAACGCTCTGCATGAGCGAATAAGGAACCCCAGGGACTTGGAGGCGGAAGCACATAAGACGCTGATATGCGGACCAAAGGACAGTTGGCTGTTGAATAGCACACCAAGATCTCTGAACTTCAAAACTCGAGAAACACAGTTCTGAGAGACTTCATAAGGGTACGACAGAACGTTAGAACATTTAGAGTAGGAGAGAGTTGCACATTTGTCCACATTTAAGCAAACTCTATTATTGTTGCACCATTCATTAATTAATGTAAGATTTCTTTGCAGCACTAAACAATACTAAGGAGTAGATATCACATTAAAAAATTTTAAGTCATCCGCATATGCAAGAACCTTACAATCAAGCAGCATCAGGAGATCGTTGATGTACACATTAAACAATAGCGGGCCCAAATTAGATCCCTGCGGAACACCGTTGAAGGCTATAAAAGTATTGGATATATATCCATTGTAAGATACATAGAACAAGCGATTCCGCAGATATGAGTTTAAGAAAGCAAGAGTTCTTGTGGAAGCACCTAAGGATTGTAGTTTAGCAGATAGCAGAGTGTGATCGATTTTGTCGAACGCTTTAATAAAGTCAGTATAAATGACGTCCACTTGCTGACGAGCATCTAAAGCCTCACTTATATACTGAGTGATTTCAACTAAATTTGTCGTAGTTGACCTTCCAGCAATAAAACCATGTTGGTTGACTGAAATAAGTGGTTCAATGCAGCTATACAGCTTCCCATATATGACGTATTCGAATACCTTAGCACAGTTTGATATAATGCTAATAGGTCTATAATTACGAATGTTACTACGATCACCCTTTTTAAACACCGGTGTAATTTTGCTGACCTTCCAGCGATCAGGGAAAGTAGCGGTGCGAAGCGATAAGTTAAATAATATGGTGAGTGGAGAACATAGCACTGAAGCACAATCCCGAAGGAGAAAACTGGGAAGACCATCATTGCTGGAGGTCATAGTTGACTTCAGTTTCCCAAAACCACAAAGCACCTCCTCAGCAGTGAAGTAGCCAATATCAAAGGAGACAGTATTCACATCAAAGTCAGACTGAGCCGTGAGGTCGGGCTTAGGAGAATTAAAGACTTCAGAAAAAATGTCAGAAAAAGCCTGAACAATATCCTGCGGTTGTTCAAGTATATCGTCATCAAGTGTTAAAGATCCAGGTATTCTAGAATTAGTTCGTTTGTTGTTCACAAAACCCCAGAAAAGCTTCGGGTCACGGGCAATGTTAGTCTCAAGTCTAGTCTGGTACACCCTATGCCGCTCCAACCTCTGTTTTAAGCAAGCACCGAAGTCTAGAAAATTCATTTCGGAAATAAATAGACCCCGTGCATTTCCATTTAGTGAAGTAGTATGTTGAATTTTGAGTTTAATTCAAACAAGAAGTCATCCAAATCAAACAAGTTAGTATTAAAAATTGCGAAAACATCGTCAACGTACCTAACCCATACTTTAGGGAAATACTTAGAGTTTATATTAAATTTGGTTTCAAGGTGACTCATGAACATATTCGCTATAAATGGAGACAAGCTGTTGCCCATTGCTGTACCCTGTCGCTTGTTTCTAGAAGTTGCCTTCAAACTGAAAGAATTTCTGACACATGCAAAGAGTCAATTTCAAGTATTCATCTATTTCTACTCGTTCAATTTAATTCTTAATCAACCAATCGTCTAAATATTTCAATGTTTCTGGAATCGGTACTGTGAGAAACAATGAACTTACATCAAACGAAACATAAATTTCACCCTCAGCTCTTTTATGATCTTTTACTTTTTGAATAAATTCTAATGGATTTTCAATTGAGAAACTATCTGGTTTTTCGGGTTAATTTCTAAATTCGTTCACTAACCACTTCTAACTCAGGTTTGTCGGTGAGTTCATACCTAACAATAGGTCTCATCGAATTGCTTGGCATATGAATTTTATGTAAACAATATAATCTAGGTAGAAATGGGTTGCCTACATTTAAATGAAATTTAAGGCAAGAAGTTATTAAATGTGGACAATTATTTAACGCGTCTTTAGTTTGTTTAGTCATCTTCGGAAGGTTTTCTTTTTATTTATATGATCGTATCGTATTGTGATTATTTTGACCATTTAATATCGGATGAACCTTTCGATCAGTTAAATAAAAAAAATACTTCCGAAGATGTAGAACCCAAAAAGAATGGTTTCTCAATTTTATTTTTATTAATTTTAAAATAATCTTTAAAATAACGCCTTAAATGTTAACTTTACAATAATTAATAATAATAATGAAATAAAACGAAATAAAATTGAAAAAGTGCTGCTAAAAATGACGTTGAGTCGTTTCAATAATAACAATAACCTTTTTAAATTTTATTTCGCTCTATTTCATTATTTTAAAATTATTAATATTAATTATTGTAAAGTTAATGTTTAAAGTGTTATTTTAAAGTGACAATAAAAATTCAGAAATCATTTCTTTTGGTTACTACTAGATGGCGTCACATACAGGATCATTTAGATGGGATGCTGTAGAAGATATGTTTTTGCATGTTAGGTTTAAAGGAGGTGTAAATGATGCCAGAGCAGCTGATGAGATTAATATTGCGGTGTGGTAGTAAAAGCTTCAAAATCTTCTAATACTGGTGAAGGCGTCGATTACGTTAGTATTGCAACATTTTCAGAATCCAAAAGTCATTAACAAAATTCTAACAAACACTTTACAACGTAATTGAACCCGAATTAGTTATACCTTTGAATTGTTAGAAAAAATTAGAAATATAAGTCAATTTGTTATTCCTGAAGCAACCCAACAATTTAATTTTTAGCAACACTTTTTATTTTTTTTTTTTTTATTATTTTAATATTATTAATATTAATTATTGTAAATTTAATGTTCAATGTGTAATTTTACAGTTTATGGAAGAAATGTGACGTTTGACATAATTTAAAAAAGTCGTACCTAACTATGTTCCTATACCGGGTGGTGCAATAGTGTGTCGGCGGAGCTTAGTATGAAAACTAATAAGGCTGTAGCAATGCCACTTTACGTACGTATGCAGTATGAGATTGCATACATATTGCATGTTATAAACATGAGTATATCCCATTAAAGGGTTATAACTTTGAAAATACGAGAAATAGGTACTACTATATTATTGGTACCATTTTAAAGGCAATTTTACAAGGAATATGTTGACTCATAAAAATATTATAGGTTAGATTTAGAAAAAACGAGAAAATAACCAATAAAGATCGATAATTTAGACACGACATATTTAACACCCTGTATATTTATTCACTTCTTCAACCTCAAAACAAATAACGTGTTAGGCCATAAATCAGTAACACAAGAGTTACGTGAGGAATTCTACCAATTTTCAGACTACAGCTTAAAATGTTAGATGCTGCAACTCTCAAGATTTTAACAAAATTATCAATAAAATCAAAACTAACAGTCTGAAGTGCACATATCCATATATCATTGCAAAGATAATTTGAATGGCTATAATTATAATATCTAGAAACGAGGGGGAAACCGCTGACTCAGAAGTGTACACCATAATCCCATCATATGTAAATAATCCCACATAATCCAATATAATTCCAAATAATTCCAAGTAATTCCAAATAATTCCAAATAATTCCAAATAATTCCAAATAATTCCAAATAATTCCAAATAATTCCAAATAATCCCATGTAATCCCACATAATCCCATATAATCCCGATAATCCCTAATAATTCCTAATTATTTCTTTATATGTTCCACGAGTTCTTAGGATTTTGTGCACGTAAACAACAAAAGTAAAATTCGTAAACTTAAATATTCGTGAAATATAAAAAAAAACGAATTAAACAATAATAATTAGTCTTTAACACAGGATTTAATCTCAGATTTAATGTTATCATATTTCTTAGAAATCTCGGCGTATGCGATTTTATCTAAATGAAAAACTTCCTTTTGGGTGGCAAATTTAACAGGGCCGTTAAAAATATATTTGCGATCAACCGTAGTAACGTCTTGTTTAATTTTTGGCCAGGTAAACATTTTATTTTGCTTCCTTCCACGTGTTAAAAAATTAATTTTAAAAATTGTATCATTGATAATTTCAATAATTTGGTCTATATACCATCGTTCATCATAAAATACAGCGTCAAATGTATTACGCTCAATTACACTTAATAATGACCACTGAGTGATGGGTCTGTGATGAGATTTATTTTCTCTGCCCCGATTTTCTCCACCATCAGAAGATGTCTCCGCATCTCAAGTATCAGTATATAATACACTGAAATCATTCCGATCATCGTCCTCACTTTCTTTCGAGCTCTCTCCAGTAATATATTTCAAACCTTTCTTGCTTATTGAATTACATCTCTATTTAAACATTGTCTTTCGTCGCGATTTGTCTTTACATGATTCCGACAATGAAGGCAATATCATTTCTGCAGCTTTACTGTTATTCACCTTTATAAATTGACCAGAAGCCAACATAAGAATGACTTCTTTATGACTACAGGTTTTCCATAGGCCTTTACTGTAACAAAGAGTCCAGTTTTATAAAATTTCCTCAAAGATTTCCCGCCTTCTTTTTCGATTATTGAAGAAAAATCTTTGAAATTGTGGTCATTGTGAAATTCAACTGTAGTATTTGCATCAGGGGGGGAAATGTTAAATTAAGATTGCGTAGACATCGTTTTACTTCTGCCTGCAGTTGGTAGGGGGCGC